>CATNUY010000347.1:600000-1119463 GCA_951217065.1 Baccha elongata
CAAAAAACTGATGACCTTAGTTTTCAAAAACGTCTGGCAGGCTTAACAAATTTCGTTTATACGAATTATTCTAAAATCGATTTTTGTCGATTTCGAAAACGTCCGGCAAGGAGAACACCACGCCTGAATCGTCTTGGACCTTCATATTTGTTACGAGAGATTTTTTTTTTCTACATATTGCAGCAGAAAGTAATTGGTTATGTCAAATGATTTATTGTCAATTCTTAAAAAGTCTGGCAGAAGTATATCGGCACATTTGAAACGTCTTATGGACCAGCATTTTTGCTATAAACTGAGGGCTCTATAACAATAAAACTAAATTTTATCGGTTATATCAATCATCATTTTATGAAATCAGTGATTTTTAAGCTACTATAGCTGACAAAAGCACCGATCATGAACTGCAAGACTTGCGTTTATTTAATGAGCTTCATCATTTTTGGTGTCGACTCATCTACGTGTTTTTCGGTTAGCTTTATGACACAAAAATTTTCTGTGGGCTCTTGGTCTATCTCCAATGTTGAATATTACAAATTGCTGTGTTAATACTAATGGTAAATGGAACTTGGTAAATAGCACTTCAGTAGTTAAATCAAAAATCTTTCTTAACTGTTTTAAAATAAAGCTGATATCTTGTCTGAAGTTATTCCTTTGTATTTCTAAGCGACCTCCAATTTCCTTGGCGGGGGTAGTTTCTGAATTTTTCGCCAGAATGTGATTTACATAAGGTTTTTCTATTTTGTTCTAAACGTACCAATAATTAAAATTAAACTGAAAAATCCATAGATTGTATGAGACTGACATAAAATGGAAAACCTGCAGGCTGAAATTCGTTTAAATCTCGAATTTTTATTTTTTTTTAACCTGTCATCTTATCAAAAATTATTATAATTTTATTAATTAGGTAATCGATATTTATTCAATTGTTAACTAAGCTAACAAATAAAGGAACATCCATTGCTCTGCTGCAAGTTAAAAAAAAGGTTAAACGTTTTGTTTTGGTTTATTACACATTTTCTGAAGAAATTTTACCTAAAACTAAAAAATCGGTGGAAGTGGTTTAAAAATATATCTCAAAATTCTTTTTTTAACGAAATCCTTAACAGAGCGATTTGCGTACATGTAAAAGCATGGTACACCGCATTTGTATTTAATTGTACCTACATTTGGATTAAGCGATAGGTTAAAATGGCCGTTATACTAGAGCTATGTTTCTGAATGTTCAAAACCTGATGGGAACCAGTTACAATTTATATTTAAATTTGGTGGGATCCTACCAAAATGGCAACCGTGGTTAGGCTGCGTAGCTTGCGCTTCATAATTCAATGTTGAGAATAATTATTTTTACAAATTAGTGAGCAGATAATACAAGAAAAGCAACAAATGTATGTCTCAGAGAAGGCTAAAAAGGATCCACTCGGCTGATGATATTCTTGAATGTGCACATGGATTGCTTACATTTAAACGCGTAATCAATGGATTTCTGTCGGCTCGATTAGCTCTTGGACGTCTTGTTTTCTAAATTCTAAGAATCTGGAATATTGGATTTAAACAACAAACAAAAAGAACTTCTTTTACCAGCACATTCTTTTTGTTTTTCTTTTATTCTTCAATGTTCTGTCAAATATTATTTTATTATTTTTGTTAAAACCCCTTTTAAAATTTAAAAGGAAAAAAATGGAATTAAATCGTTTATTGACCTTTTAAAATTAAAAGTACTTGGAGCAATCGATAAATATCGTTTTAAAATTCAACGAACAAATACAAATTTAAAAGGGCTTAGAGCAACTGACCATAAGAGTAAGTACCTACTATTATGGATTTGAGCGACAAGATTTAATTCTATGTGCGAACTTACAGAATACATGTTAAAGACAGTTAGCGAAAAAAATGAATACTTGCTAGGAATCTTGAATATTACGATAAAATATGAGTGCTTGGAATATTTATGACTATACGAAAAAGAAGAACCGTTATTGAACTCTTAAAAAAATAGTTCTAATGATTTTATGAGAAACTTTTAGATTTTGACATTTGACCGAAATCACTTCTTTGTAATTCACATCTCTTTTCGAAGGATTATAGTCCTTATTCCCTAAAATTACTTTTCAGTCGATTTCGACTAAAACGTAAACGAGAAAGAAAAAAAAATTGTTCAGATACATATATATTTGGAAAGGAAGGTATGAAAAAGCAAAAATAACTTTTATTTGGCATTGTATTTAAATATAATGGATCAATCGCCGCCACCATCTTAATGTTGAAACAACTGATGTTGAACTCTCCCATATTTAAATGTTTATAATACTATAAATTAGATTTTTTTTATAATATAGATCAAGATATTGGTACATTGTGGATATTACGTATACGGTGGAGGATTACTGCCGATGCGATAGGTACACGAGCGCATAAGATCATCATTCATAGCAGCACATAAGCTAATAATTATGACATTTTAATCATTATTCAATAAGTCACTACACCACCACCACACAGTTTACGCGATGTTATCGGCTCATCGCGTGCATTTTATTATTGTTGTTGCTATTTTTTTTTAATGTGGATGCTTACTGTTTGCCATTACTAAAAACAACAACTACGCGAGTTCCATCATATGGAGATAAGAGTTGATATGAGACACTTACAGAGATGTGCAACTTAAGTCAGTAACTTTTTTTAGATTAAGTACGGTTTTTATTTAAAAATTTTCCGTCATAACTGTGCACAACAATCCGCGCCTCCAAAAACGCGCTGTTAAATAACTGAACACAAAAAATCATACCTACACGATTTAATGTTGGTAAATAACACTTTCACTTGACATAAAAATCCAGTTTATATTTCTTGTATACACATCTCATACGGCAGGTCGGCCACAAGTAACGTGCAACATAATATTCAAATTTTTAAACAACTAAAGCTATTACAAAGACGCGACAACAAACGAACGTTAAAAACAGCCAACAGTATGACGCGGTGACAATGGTAACTCTGGCGTGGTGACATAAACAAATAAATAACAACAAATAAATTACCATGAAACTTTCTTTGCTGTACAAGAAGATACAAACAAATCTTTTTACTTTCACTTTTTTTTTTCTATTTACAATTTAAAAATTGGGAAGATAAAAGTTATATCATTTAGAAATATTCTTAATTTTATTTATCGATAGCTCAAACTAACTTAAATTTTAGTTTGAAAAAATTTTTTGGTAACTAATTCTTAAAATTCACTTCAATAAAAACTCCGTCTTAACTGCTCTTTCAGCTCAGATATCAAACTAATCGGTTTGTTAAAATTGTTCGATAATATAAAATGGAAACATATTTGAAATTCGTTTAAATCTCGAATTTTTATTTTTTTTTAACCTGTCATCTTATCAAAAATTATTATAATTTTATTAATTAGGTAATCGATATTTATTCAATTGTTAACTAAGCTAACAAATAAAGGAACATCCATTGCTCTGCTGCAAGTTAAAAAAAAGGTTAAACGTTTTGTTTTGGTTTATTACACATTTTCTGAAGAAATTTTACCTAAAACTAAAAAATCGGTGGAAGTGGTTTAAAAATATATCTCAAAATTCTTTTTTTTACACGAAATCCTTAACAGAGCGATTTGCGTACACGTAAAAGCATGGTACACCGCATTTGTATTTAATTGTACCTACATTTGGATTAAGCGGTAGGATAAAATGGCCGTTATACTTGAGCTATGTTTCTGAATGTTTAAAACCTGATGGGAACCAGTTACAATTTACATTTAAATTTGGTGGGATCCTACCAAAATGGCAACCGTGGTTAGGCTGCGTAGCTTGCGCTTCATAATTCAATGTTGAGAATAATTATTTTTACAAATTAGTGAGCAGATAATACAAGAAAAGCAACAAATGTATGTCTCAGAGAAGGCTAAAAAGGATCCACTCGGCTGATGATATTCTTGAATGTGCACATGGATTGCTTACATTTAAACGCATAATCAATGGATTTCTGTCTGCTCGATTAGCTCTTGGACGTCTTGTTTTCTAAATTCTAAAAATCTGGAATATTGGATTTAAACAACAAACAAAAAGAACTTCTTTTACCAGCACATTCTTTTTGTTTTTCTTTTATTCTTCAATGTTCTGTTAAATATTATTTTATTATTTTTGTTAAAACCCCTTTTAAAATTTAAAAGGAAAAAAATGGAATTAAATCGTTTATTGACCTTTTAAAATTAAAAGTACTTGGAGCAATCGATAAATATCGTTTTAAAATTCAACGAACAAATACAAATTTAAAAGGGCTTAGAGCAACTGACCATAAGAGTAAGTACCTACTATTATGGATTTGAGCGACAAGATTTAATTCTATGTGCGAACTTACAGAATACATGTTGAAGACAGTTAGCGAAAAAAATGAATACTTGCTAGGAATCTTGAATATTACGATAAAATATGAGTGCTTGGAATATTTATGACTATACGAAAAAGAAGAACCGTTATTGAACTCTTAAAAAAATAGTTCTAATGATTTTATGAGAAACTTTTAGATTTTGACATTTGACCGAAATCACTTCTTTGTAATTCACATCTCTTTTCGAAGGATTATAGTCCTTATTCCCTAAAATTACTTTTCAGTCGATTTCGACTAAAACGTAAACGAGAAAGAAAAAAAAAATTGTTCAGATACATATATATTTGGAAAGGAAGGTATGAAAAAGCAAAAATAACTTTTATTTGGCATTGTATTTAAATATAATGGATCAATCGCCGCCACCATCTTTATGTTGAAACAACTGATGTTGAACTCTCCCATATTTAAATGTTTATAATACTATAAATTAGATTTTTTTTATAATATAGATCAAGATATTGGTACATTGTGGATATTACGTATACGGTGGAGGATTACTGCCGATGCGATGGGTACACGAGCGCATAAGATCATCATTCATAGCAGCACATAAGCTAATAATTATGAATAATAATAATAACATTTTAATCATTATTCAATAAGTCACCACACCACCACCACACAGTTTACGCGATGTTATCGGCTCATCGCATGCATTTTATTATTGTTGTTGCTATTTTTTTTTTAATGTGGATGCTTACTGTTTGCCATTACTAAAAACAACAACTACGCGAGTTCCATCATATGGAGATAAGAGTGGATATGAGACACTTACAGAGATGTGCAACTTAAGTCAGTAACTTTTTTTAGATTAAGTACGGTTTTTATTTAAAAAATTTCCGTCATAACTGTGCACAACAATCCGCGCCTCCAAAAACGCGCTGTTAAATAACTGAACACAAAAAATCATACCTACACGATTTAATGTTGGTAAATAACACTTTCACTTGACATAAAAATCCAGTTTATATTTCTTGTATACACATCTCATACGGCAGGTCGGCCACAAGTAACGTGCAACATAATATTCAAATTTTAAAACAACTAAAGCTATTACAAAGACGCGACAACAAACGAACGTTAAAAACAGCCAACAGTATGACGCGGTGACAATGGTAACTCTGGCGTGGTGACATAAACAAATAAATAACAAAAAATAAATTACCATGAAACTTCCTTTGCTGTACAAGAAGATACAAACAAATCTTTTTACTTTCACTTTTTTTTCTATTTACAATTTAAAAATTGGGAAGATAATAGTTATATCATTTAGAAATATTCTTAATTTTATTTATCGATAGCTCAAACTAACTTAAATTTTTGTTTGAAAAATTTTTTTGGTAACTAATTCTTAAAATTCACTACAACAAAAACTCCGTCTTAACTGCTCTTTCAGCTCAGATATCAAACTAATCGGTTTGTTAAAATTGTTCGATAATATAAAATGGAAACATGATTGAACTGTTTTTGTTTGAAATCGCCGTAAATCTGATAATGAGAAAAGATGACAAAACGCGAAACGCGTGCAACGATAAGTAAACGCAACAGCCAACGAATAAGAAATATTTAAGGTAGGTCGGTCGGTTGATAGTCGGTATGTGAAAAAAAAAGAAATGTTGGTGCTCGCGTCCCAAACGCACTGAAGACTTAAACAACCGCCACCAACAACCAACGTCTACGAAAAAAATTCAAAAATAATAATCTCCGGTTAAATGAGTCTGGTCAAAAATAAAACTTAAAATTCAAGGTGGTTGTTGTTTTCATCGACGAATACCGACGACGGTCGTCAATGACGGTTGGTTACAAAGTTTTTGGGTTCGTTTGATTATAACACTTTGTTTATGTGTTTACATAACAAATGAGAGAAATGTATGTAATAATATTTATTGTGTGGTCTTCGTTTATACGACTATACCTGCAACAGCTTAGCAGAGTGACTTACAAAAGAGGAAGAGATTTCTGTGCCAAATGTGATTCAAATGAGTTTTCTATATCATCGCGGAGGTTTTTGTGCCAAGAATGCAGTTTTTTTTTTGTAATTATGTTGATTTGATTTTGTTTGTCGGATGGGCTGCCTAGTGTAATAGCAGTGATTATATGAAACTTGATTGTTGCAATAACGTTACCTACAATTTTGTCATCCTTGCAATCTTTGACCTTGAAGTTTTAATGGGTCAATAATATTGTTTTAGCGAATGTCGGTAATAATAAAATTGTAGGTATTGTAGGTATTATTATATCTAAGAATTTTAGAATATTTGTAGGTAGGTACCTACTACCTAGTAGGTATAAATTACAATTTTAAATGTTTAGTGTCCAAGAATACAATTGAAGTGATCAGATGAATATTATTATTATGCATTTATTATGTAGCATTTTGAAGATTCCGATTTAGGAAGATAAAAATTTTTTTGAATACCTATAATATTGTTTGTGTTGATAACTGAAACTTCGCCTTTGAAAGAAAATGACAGTCTTTTTGGTAAGTATATATAGATATAGATATCCCAAATCTCTTTAGGAACCCCAGGAAAACAGACTGGGGAGCCTTCAATACTGAATTGGCCTTATTCTTGGGCCAATATAACAATCAAACTATTATGATCTGTTCGATTATTGAAGAACATGTAAATGAGCTAACGTTGGCTCTATGTTGTGCCCAAAGATTAAGAATATAAAGATGGGAAACTTTCGTACGTTTTACCCTCCAACACCCATTTGTTTACATTGTTGTTTTTGTAATTTCGATTCGTATCTGTGTAAAATTGAGAGGGGAACCGAGGTGAATTTATTTGTTTTGACAGTTCTCCTTTTTTTGTTTGTCCAGTTTGCACAATTAATAAACATTTTTATGTATTTCTCTAAGAACTTTCATTCTTTTAAAACATTTATATTTTGACTAATCATCGCTGCAGAAGATGGTGAAGAATCGTTGGTCGAAGAAGCGCTTCGTATGTCCACGCGATTAAATTGTGAGCCGTATTCGATTAAAGGACAGTAAAATAAAAATCACGAATAGTTAGGTTATGCTAATTACTCCAAACGCAAAATGAAAAAGTTTAAGACAGTACGTAAATTGAAGTTAACAAAACTCTTCCCTATTGGGTCTCAAATGTTATTGAGTTTCTTCAACTTCATCCACCAAAGAGTGTTTTTTTCTATGTTCCACCTGGTACTGATACCTGTAAGACACTTTTGGCGAGAGCTTGTGCCACCCAAGCAAAGTCAACTTTTTTCAAGCTGGCTGGACCATAGCTAGTCTTGATTCATCGGTGATGGCGCCAAACTTGTTCATGAAGCATTTGCTTTAGCTAAAGAGAAAATCTCCAGGTATCATCTTTATTGATGAATTGGACGCAATCGGTACAAAACGTTTCGATTCGGAGAAGGCCGTGACCGTGCCAAACTTATAGTTGATTCGGAGTGAATTGCAATTCGGTGGTCTTGCACAATTTGCAAACAGAGCTATATTTTTTCACATCCACTGATTATCATTTTATAATAAATATCTTGGGAACATTTTCATTATACATTTCGCAAGAAATTTCAGACTAATTGTGTCATAAATAAAGAAACATTCTATTTTTTGTGATAAATAGCAGTTTTACTTCCCAACCAGGGTTTCACTGGCAATGCGAACAAAATAAAGTTATGGAAGGGTTCATAACAATTTTCATAAATTTCAAGGTTCATAAAGTTTTCATCCACTTAAAACAATTTTTCGTACCCAACTAATTGAACCATACTCACCAAACGCAACGTCCAAAGCACAAGGGCTTTTTCAACAGGCCCTCGCTCTCCATGCAACAAATGTACTTAATCTATGATCAGCAGCATTAAAAGACTAATGGCTACATCACCAACCCCCTTACGGTCGGGTTTCAACATCCCACTTTTCAGTTGTTGTTACGAGAATATGATTCTGCTGTATTTCGGTTTTTGTTTGTCACCTGTTATCTCTCAAACATTTATTTGTAGTAATATAAGATGTTTCTGAAAATTGGAAACCATTTCCGGCGCCAATGCTTACATGTAAACAATTTTGAAAGCAACACGATCTGACTTCATTTTTTGTAATGTACCTTAGGGGCCGGTTATAGCGATCAGGAAAAACCATCAGGAAAAGTAGAAACAAATGGTAACAGGAATTTTTTCCTGATGTGCGTTTATAGCGATCAGGAAAAATGTGTCAGTGAACAGGCTGTTTTCCTGATTGAAATGCACACGAAAAACTTTTTCTGACAGAAATCTGTCAGTGGAACAAGTGAAAATTGAACTCAAATAATTGGAACGATTTGTTCCATTTTTTTTAAATGTCAATCAGCTGGCACGAAAAATTAGCTTTCGTCAGAAAAATAAAGAAATACATTTTAAACAATAAATAATTATTCTATAGTAAAAATTATTAGCAAAAAAAATTCTTTGAGTTATTTGTAGTCAATAAGTGTAGTATTTGTGTTTAAAATCGATTTAAAACAACATAAAAGATCCATTCGAACATTTTTCCTGATGCGTTTTCCTGATCGCTATAACCGGCGCCTTAGACTAAAAGACCACAGCAATTTTTGGGAGTGATTGATAACCCGATAAAGTTGTTATTACACGATAGTTCTATAATTGGCATTTTCAAAAGTCATCGTCTTCCAGTCCAAAGTGGGGGCATTTGTGAAAAAGACTGCATCAACAGTGCATTTTATTTGTGTATAGGCAAAATAATTTTGTTGAACACTTAAATTTAATTTAAAAATTATGTGCTATGTGCCCTGATCAGAAATATGGTGTTGCAAGACGTTTGTCAGTAGGCTTTCTGCTTGCAAGACGTAGTAAAAAAATTGCAGAAAGTGCAGCGAAAACCATCTTTCAAACCCATACTTGCTATCAGTAGACATAGCTAATAGTTTTGTAAGCCGTCTTTATATTTTACACTTCCATCCAATAAAAGTATCATTATTCACTATCATTGTTTGTTAACTTGAACATTTGCTCCCACTTTGGACTCCAGTAGTATAGTTGAAATAAGAGTAATATTTGGTTGTTTACATTTGTTTTATTTTTTTTTGTATCAAAGTTCATACATAAATACTCGAATTGAACTCTTAATCGAAATCGTCTTTGAAAATTGTTAAAAAATTATGAAAATCAAATGGATTTTGTAAAACTCCAATGTATAATTTCCTTCTCTCCTAATCTAATAGTATAGGTATATGGAGCCAGTTAATATGATCATGCCAGACATCAATGGTATTGACGTTCAGATTCCACTTGTGGAACAGTTAATGAACCTGACCAAGAAACAAAATGCTCTGATTTTAGAAAACGCATATAATGAGAATGACACTTATAGAGATTAGAAATCATAAACAAACTTCTAATCACAGATTACACAAAAGAGATGATAAACAAACTAAATTAATGAATTATACTTATTTTGTTGCACAAGGTCAAGAAAAGCATTTTCTAGTTGACCACCAATAACATATGCATGTCTTTTGATCTGAACGTATCTTTTTAATCGCCTAATACGATAGTATTCCATCACCATGTGTTGAACATTTAAATTTGTTTAGAACAAAACCCACTAAAAGATAACAGCGGATTCCAAATTTGCAGGATATTCTAGTTGTGCTGGAAGTGGCTTCTTCCTTTTCTACTTTCATAGCAGGTTTAATATATTTTGAAGATGTGGGAATGATCTGACCAACACTTCCACATGGTTCACCCACCAAATATGTGGATCTGAGCAGCTTCTTGTTTAGAACAGTCAGGACGGCGGCGACGTCATCCTTGGCTGTGCTGTTCTTGGCCAATTTCATGATGCCCAACAGAGGGAACACGCATGCGCAGGAAGCTGGAACGATTTCCTTGTCAGCGAAATTTATCCATTACTGGACTAATGCCTGGAGGGATTCATTTGATCCACGTCTTGCTGCAATTACAGTAAAGCTATCCGTAAACTAGATTTATGTGCTTTAATGTAGGTACTTACTTACGTAAACAAAATTCTTCTATCTGCCTTGATCACATTTTAATAATTTTATCATTGTTGGACAATGGGCGTCGAGAACAAAAATAAAGAAAAAAAACTGAACTGTCATTACTCATTAGACTGATGAGATGTGATGTGGTGGATTTCGTTTTCTTACCACAAACATTGATGTGCGTTCATGGATGTTAAAAAAATTGAAAGGCTGCTCTGACTTTTATTGCGACTCATTTAAGGCGCGTACCACACTACATTTATCACTTTGTTTTGTAATTTAGTAATTGTTTTGCATTTTATAAAAGAAGATAAACATTAAAAATTATTATTATTGCTTCCGTTTGTTTCCTCTGTCGAAAATTCAACTTTTTCACTCTTATTTATACATAATTATTAGAAAACTGCAATGATAAGGCTCTGTAAAACAGTGCGGGCTGACGAATCGACGCGTGTCGGTACGGTCAATACAAATACTGGGAAAGTAAGAACGCAGCGTTCAGATTTTGTTTGTAAATTTTTATAAAGAACGTCGGATCGCGCCTTTAATCGTCGAAAAACAAGCAGTATGTACAAAATGAAAATAATCAGATTCAGAAAAGGAACAGTAGGTACTCATGACACCGATTTTTATAATTTGCAGTCTACACTCCTCACTTATTGCGCTTTCCCATCTTCGGATTCAAAAATTGATTATAAATAAGAATTTTTAAAAGGTTGCTCAAATGCATAGAATAATAAGTAAATAGAAAATCAACTCAGGAGGTTTCACGCACTTTTACCTACAAACTTTCAAAACTGCAAAGTTTTAACTCTGTATGCGTGCCCGTGGATTTTAAATGGGATTGTCAAATTTGGCTAAACAATTCATTCTTAAAACTGCATTTTGCTGTTCACACGTATTCACGTATAGAAACGCGCGTGTGAAATATTAACTAAATGACGTCTGATACAGCACCTTGCTTTCTATCACTCATAGGTTGAGGTAGTTATAACAAAATTCCACAATTTTATTGTTTTTCTGTTAGTGCCTACGTCACAAGTGGCAAAAATAAGAACAAAGCTAGAAAACAAGTGTCAAAAATGAAAAAAAATCACTTTTGGAAATGGAACAGTAGTCATGAGTCCAATTTTTATAATTTGTAGCCGCCTCACGAGAGGCGGCCTTCAAATTTTCGTGAGTCTCCATCTAAACAGGCTCATAAGAAATAAATAGGTTCGAAATTAGAATTAAATTTTCCATGTTCTAGTTGTTTTAATTTGCTTAAATGTTTTTTGATGTACCGTCGATACACAGGTCATCAACTTGTAATCCTCCGTCTCCTCCAGCAGAAAAAAATTTTTACACGCGCTTTTTTATACATGAATACGTGTGAACAGCAAAATGCAAAATTGTAAGAATTTATGGTCTAGCCAAAATTTGACAGTCCCATTTGAAATGCACTGGCAGCATACAGAGTTAAATCTCTGCAGTTTTGAAAGTTTGTAGGCAAAAGTGGGTGGAGCCTCCTGAGTTGATGTTCTATTTATTTATTATTCTATGCGTTGATATTAAAGCAACGCTTAAAAGAGGAATTATCAACTAAAAGCGTTTGGGGATTTAAGTCGATCCAAATAGAGATGTTTTAATATCATTCAAGTATTGATATCCTTGTGGAGTATTAAACAAAATTTATAAATGTTGCCCATATTCATAGTCATATTAGCCGTATTTTATTATCCCTTCTGATCCGAAACGGATTGGAATTTATCAAGATCTAGAAACAAAGCTGGATCTTGTTTTGTTGTTGTATGCATGTATTTCGCGATGCAAGTTTAGCTTAAAAACAACCCAAAAAGAACTTGTCAAACATCTATGAATATGCCCTATTAAAGCAACTGCAATTGCTCAATATACTGCGTCGTGTAGAGCAATATCTTCAATATTTAGGTATTTGTATATGTTTCATCCCAAAATCACTAACAAACCGATAATATACTGCACACAGGCTAGATCTTGATTTTCTAACAAATCTTAAATACATGAATGAGTGAGCCCGTGAATTTCGACACGTATTCAAACATTTTTAAGAAAGCGGAAAGACAAGTTCGAGTCGACCTGTCCGTCGTGAGTCGTGACTCCCAATGGAAACGCAGTTTAAAAGTTTCAATCCGGAACGCACCCCACGAAATTCATCATTTTTTGAAAATAACTGCCGATTTTTAAAAATAACAGACAAATTAATTCTCCACAGGGGAAAACTGTGGTAGACTGATTAAGTTGCACTGGTGTGAGTTTTTAACGCATATTTTTGCAACTTAATCAGTCAAATGACAGTTCGAGTTCGTAGGCAAATTCCGTTATTGCTTGTCAGTGGTTTTGGTGTGAAACATATAAAAATACCTAAATATTGAAGATATTGCTCTACACGACGCAGTATATTGAGCAATTTATTGCAGATGCTTGAATAATGCATATTCATAGATGTTTGACAAATTCTTTTTATACTATGTTTCCATCAAGCACTTAATCTTGATTTGAGCAGATTTATCCATAATCTTCTTCTAATTCATTAGATTTACCATACAAATTTAAATTCTTAATCTTCATGATTAAAAATTTTTACTTTACTGGTCGACTCGAACCTCTCTTTCTTAACGGGTTCAAAATTATTCTTGTTAGAAACTTATTATTGGTTTGTAACTGTTTGTTTGTCAGTGATTTTGATACAAAACATGTAAAATAGCCGTTTTTTTTTTTTTGCAAGTTTATATAGACTTGTGTAATTTTAATGGCGCATATTCATAGTTTTTTTTAAACTACAGTTTTTCTTAGCCTGGGTTTAAGCAATTTAAATAACATGTAACATGTAAAATAGCCGTTTTTTTTTTGCAAGTTTATATAGACTTGTGTAATTTTAATGGCGCATATTCATAGTTTTTTTTAAACTACAGTTTTTCTTAGCCTGGGTTTAAGCAATTTAAATAGGATAAACTCGAGTTTTTATGAAAACAGCTTAAACAGTGTCTATAATTTCGGTCAATATTTCACTTATTGCGTATTGTTGCGTAAGACATAAATATTTGACAAACATTTATGTTTTAATCATGAATGGAATCCATCAATTAACAAGTTATGAAAAATCGGAATATCGTATAAGTGGTTAAAGCCAAAATATAATTAATTTTTTTATTGAAATCATTTTCGAGTTGCGCTCGACCCACATATCATCAGCTTGTACTCCTCCGTCTCCTCCCATTGAAAAAAACTTTTTACACGCGCTTTTCTATACGTGAATACGTGTGAACAGCTAAATGCAAAATTGTAAGAATATATGGTCTATCCCAATTTGACAGTCCCATTTAAAATCCACTGGCACTCATACAGAGTTAAATCTGAGATTATGTTCTATTTATTTATTATTCTATGGCTCGACCTTAAAAAAGTGAAAAATGTTTCTCTCAAATGAATGGAAAACTTTTCACGATATAAACGTTTTTTATACATTTTTTTATGATTTATCAAACTAGCTGGTTTTGAAGAAAATTTAATTCAATATGATACAGAGAATCCGGTTTTTGTATAAACTACAGTTTGTTTCCTTAAATTTATTATTTTAAGAGTGTTTTTAGTTGATATGAGGTCGTTCACATGATTTTATTTTTTGACAGGTCATAAGAGAGGTTATGCTTTTATCTAATTTATGCCCAGTTTCACCAAAATACACCTAAAAGCATTTTAGTTAACGAAGTAATAAAATTTATTGGCATTTTAGCTTAAAATGGTTTGCACCAATATAAGGAGGTGAATTTTAAAAAATGAGGAAACTTGATGCCAACCCCTGATTTTTATTCACCACTCATGGTTCTCTTTCATTAGAGCAAGCGAGAGGAGAGCATATCAATCGAAGAATTTCAACGTTTTCTTTGTCTGGCATTTTTAAGACGCCTTTAAAATTTATTTGGAACAAAATGGGACTTTAGTTTATTGGCCCTTTTAAAAATAAAAATGGTTGTTGAAATTGAAAAATGCCATTTTAAGATTTATTAACCCAATAAATATTTAAAAGTGTTTATAGAAACTGGCCATTAGAAGTATACTTACAAAGATATAAAGAAAAAATTTGTAGGAAATATATTTTGTTTAATTTTATTTTTTATGAAGAAAATAAATTAAACATTTAATAATGCACGTATAAACGAATGAAACTTTCCACTTGAAATAAGTCCGCCAGTAAACATTTTTTCTACGGGAGGAGACGGAGGGGTACAAGTTGATGACCTGTGGATCAGACCAGAGTGGCATAGAGTAGAGCAAAGCTGTGAAATGTCAGAAGAAGTTAGAGCAGAAATGTCAAAAAATGTGATATGCCAGAAAAAAAAATTGCTTTTTGTTTTGCGAGCTCGTTGTATATGCAAAACTTTTTTAAAAGAAATTTTTTAAGGGCCAGTTGTACAATCGTGGTTTAAGGTTGTTTTTTTAAACCACTGATTTCTATAGATAATCTGCCAAAATCGGTGGGTTAAAAACTTGACCCACTATTGTACAACTGGTCTGGTATTTTTTAGTTTTATATTTCCTGCACTTCATAAAAAAGCTCGTTCAGAAAATCTAGCTCTACCCTAACATGTTCTACTTAAAAAAAAACTGATTGAAAAACAAATCAAGCAAATCTAAATACGCCTACAGATGAAATTGTCTCCCTAAATCTTGCTTCTTAAATTTTGCTCTTTTCTACTGAGAGCAGTTTAGAACAGTTTAGAGCAGCTAAGTAAACCTGAACTTTATGAGTACTCTAATTTCAAAGATACCAGGAGAACCTATAACGCACATAACTGTTAAATTTTCCGAGGTGAGTTTCCGAATAGGGAGTTTTACCATCTTGTCAAAGCTCACACTATGATGAAGACAGATTGAAATATGTATCGCGCTTTTTTCAAACTGTCAAACTCAAGATCTTGAAGAAAACAATTTGGAAATAATTTTTAAATGCGGTATTCTTTTTTGTGTGAAATTTGTGATTTCCGTGGCTTAAAAATTTATTTTAATTAGCAAAACCAACAATTTTCACAATTTTCAGGCACAAATCTTTAAAATTCCCGTTTTTGTTTTCAATCAATTTTTCAACAATGATAAAAAAAAAATCAGCTGTTCGTCATATGGCTGTTTTTGACAATTCTGTGAGAACGAGAAAGAGATATATCGTTGTTACCTAAAAAGCCCTATTGTCATATTTCTGTCATATTTGTAAACGTCAAAATATTTCAAAAGGAAAAAAAATTCTTAAGAAGTGCTTTAAATGTTTTATAACTTATGAACGCAGTTCCTACTATCCTATTGTTTTCTTTGTTTAAATTAAAAAAAATCGTGAAATTTTGTGTCACAACAATGTGCGTTATCTTTTTTTATGTTAATTCGGATCCTGAAATAAATGGCATTAAATTAATTGTGGTTTCTAATCGTGATGAGTTTTATTTGAGAGAAACACGTCAAGCTGATAATGACTTCCAAAGTTTTCTTACGTAAATCTGCTTCGTACGTTCCGTTTGCCTTTTGTGTGTAAACATTGAACAGACGTGGCAGGAAATTCTTTGAATATTTAGCTAGAATTTCACGGATCACGATATCCTCGCAAGCAATCAACTCACTTAAACCATCAAATATTGGAGCTCGAAACTCTGGATTATTGTCAATTGCATTGCAAAGAGTTGGTGCTACTAGGCTAAAATTCTGCGGATCTTTCGGACTTCTACAGAATCCTGGAAGCAAACCCCAAAGCTGACAACATAGCAATTCATAAGTATGCGATAGAGATACATTTTTCTCTTGAGTGTTTTTATTCCATTTGGTATTGCAATCTAAGGCGAGTGGCAGGATGACATCTTTGAAAAATTTAAATGTTGCTCCAGTTGCTCCTTCGCGTAAAAGTGGCAGAATCCATGATTTCTCCAGAAGTACTTCACCCTTGGCATTCGTTAGGGGAATCGTCTTTAAGACGCATTCTGGACCCATAGATTTTATAGCAGAAATTATGGAATGCTCTATATGAATACGGAGCGAGTTTTGTGTGTCATAGCGGTTAGCTATTGTAGCCAATGGTGTCATAAGTTCTTTTCTGTTAGAAGAGAAGATGGGTTTTTTGTTAAATTTATATTTTTCATTTTGAATATAAATCACAGCGAATCGTACAAATAAAAGAAAATTATATTCAGTTATGAATAATTTAGCCAAAGTTGGTTAGCAATCACATTACTAAACTCACCGACAGGGGAAAATCTCAAGGAGGAATTCTATACCCCCTACTATGCCTTACTATGTTTTTGGAACTTCTGCCAAGAGATCTGCACTTCTAATCCATATTAACTAACACTACATCTGCCATAAGTTTCAATGTACTTTTTCCCACCAGAGACGAATGAAAACAATGATACGGTGGCGAATGATTATGATTTATGACACTACAATTTTTGAGTTTGAAAAGTAATTTTTTTAAAACTGTTGACTTAAACAACTTAATTTAAAAACAAAATAAAATTTAAGTCAATTTTTTAGAAAATTGCCAGTCCTGCCTTAAAGGGGGAAATAGACCCCCCTCCCATACGATTTTTTTCTTGTCTTAACCCCACCTACACGCTCAAGCTTTTTGTTGCACCTTTAACCAATCACCCTGATACATATTTTTAAGGCACAATGCACAAGGAAAAATGCGACTGGCGAATTGACTACGATTGCTACAAATTGAAGACACTCGATGCCAATTCTAAAGAAACCAAGAAGCTGGTGTCACAGTACTTCTCGCTGACCGACACAGATAAGGATGGTCGCAAGTCTTAACATAAGTACACATGTCATTATAGTGCTCTGATGAATCAGAGCTAGGAGGTCTGACGATAGCGTCGGAAACAGCAACAACAACACAACTCGTACCTTAATCAATCTTTTGTAATTTTGTTTTTATTTCAATTGTTTCTGGTTGTATATTGTATTCCCTAGTAATTATATAAGAAAACTAAACAAACCAATGTGTTTTGTTCTTTTACAAAAACGAACGTGTAAATATACAAAATCAAGACTGGTAGGCCGACAGCCCACAGCAATTTTTGGGTGTAGGTGATAACACAATATAGTTGGTATTATTCGAATGCACTATAGTTGCCATTGTTAAAAATCAGCGTCTTGGAGTCCAAAGTGGGAGCAAATGTTCAAGTAAACAAACAATGATAATGAATAATGATACTTTTATTGAACGGAAGTGTAAAATATAAAGAAGGCTTACAAAAACTATTAGCTATGTCTACTGATAGCAAGTATTTTTGTCTGAAACCAAAATGTTATGATGCAAATAGTAGCGCCAACTCATTAAGAGTCAGGAAGTGCATAAATTTTGTCTGTGAGTCAAACCGTTCGGACATGGCACCAAAATATGTTCATGACATTACCCAGTTTTTCGTTTATTTTTCATTTTTTTATGAAAATTTAGGTAATGTCTTAAACATATTTTGGTGCCATGCCGGAACGGTTTAACTCACAGAAAAAATTTATGCACTTCCTGACTCTTAATGAATTAGCGCTACTATTTGCATCATAACATTTTAGTTTCAGACAAAATTACTTGCTTTAAAACATTTCTGCTGAGTGGAATATATGCATATGGATCTAACTTTCCCTTTTTCTTCATATCACCTTGGGCTTTCTTTGTTGAGAACATTGAAGCTTTAGTCTGGACTGAATAGCATTTATGTCAAGATTTAACTGATGCAGCTACAGGTCTATGAATAGCTTTACCACCAGCTGTATAACGCGAAGTTTTTGTTCGTCCTGACTTCATACTCAAGGAGTCAGCCGCTTTACGTTTTCGACTTGGTGCAGCTGTAGTTTCTTCCTCTGAAAAATATAATTGAAACATTAAATTGTAATAAAAGTTAAATTTTCTAGTAATCATACCATCACTACTATCATCTTCCATTCCTCGTTTTCTAGTCTTCTTTGGACCGTCTGTATTTTCATGATCGTCATCACTATCGCTACTACCATCACCTGACCGGAATCACTGCCAGTAAATTTATCACTTATAGTTAGTCAGCCATCGTCAGCATAAATATTTTAAAAGAATGAAAGTTCTTATAGAAATACATAAAAATGTTTATTAATTGTGCAAACTGGACAAACAAAAAAAGGAGAACTGCCAAAACAAATAAATTCACCTCGGTTCCATTCTCAATTTTACACGGATACGAATCGAAATTACAAATACAACAATGTTAACAAATGGGTGTTGGAGGGTAAAACGTACGAAAGTTTCCCATCTTTATATTCTTAATCTTTGGTTGTGCCTATGAAAATTCATGCCCCATTGTTAAAACAAATGGCAAACTCAACCCCGCATGGTGGTCAAAAGAGTTTTCGGCTCTTTAGGAAAACTGTAGGCGGCTTTTCAATAGAGCTAAGTATAGCAATATCCCAGCTGACTGGGATCTTTTCAAGAATAACAAAAACGAAAATAACAAGAGTACTATATATGCTAAAAGAGCAGCCTGGCATACATTTTGTACTGACATCGAGTCCACAAATGACGCTGCTAGGCTAAGAAAGGTCATGTCCTAAGTACACACTCCTCCTGGCTTGCTTAAGAGGCCGGATGATACATGGACTGACCCCTGCTCGGAGACCCTGGAATTGCTTATGAGAACTCATTTTCCAGGATGTGTTATGGCTACATCTCTTTCAAATAGAGGCCCTTCCAAAAACGATTCCTCCAACATTGCTAATTAAATTATAGACATTAAAAAAGTGGCGCGGGCCATTGACACCTTCTCATCGTACAAATCTGCTGGACCTAATGGTATAGTGCCCATCATGCTCCAAAGTTCCAAAGTTCTAGTTGTACCAATTTTGGTGGATATTTTCAGGAGCTGTCTTAACATGACCTACATACATTCCATCCAGCTGGAGAGAAGTCAATGTCATTTTCATTCCAAAAGTTGGCAAGCCCTCCCACTCTGCACCAAAAGACTTAAGGCCTATAAGCTTATCTTCCTTTCTTCTCAAATCCCTTGAAAGGGATTTGAGAAAAAAACACGGAGGTTATCTCACAAGCCCAGCATGCTTATATGAAAGGCAAATCTGTAGAGACAGCTCTTCATGAAGTAGTTAGCACTATTGAAATTGTAAAGAATTCACGATGGCAGTATTTGAAGACATTGAAGAGACCTTTAATAACGTCGAAAACAATGCAAGTTAAAGGTAAGAACATGTAGAGATACACCACAGGGCGGTGTACTATCACCTATACTTTGGCTTCTGGTTGTAAATCAGATTCTGCTCAAACTCAATCTAAGTGGTGTAAAAGCCGTAGCGAATGCAGATGACATCGTTATAACCCAGAACAGAGCTGGTTCATTCCAAAACATTCCGGTCATAGATGCGCCAACCATAAATGGAATGCCATTGAAGGTTGCTTTTAAGGCGCCGGTTATAGCGATCAGGAAAACGCATCAGGAAAAATGTTCGAATGGATCTTTTATGTTGTTTTAAATCGATTTTAAACACAAATACTACACTTATTGACTACAAATGACTCAAAGAATTTTTTTTGCTAATAATTTTTACTATAGAATAATTATTTATTTTTTAAAATGTATTTCTTTATTTTCCTGACGAAAACTAATTTTTCGTGCCAGCTGATTGACATTTAAAAAAAATGGAACAAATCGTTCCAATTATTTGAGTTCAATTTTCACTTGTTCCACTGACAGATTTCTGTCAGAAAAAGTTTTTCGTGTGCATTTCAATCAGGAAAACAGCCTGTTCACTGACACATTTTTCCTGATCGCTATAAACGCACGTCAGGAAAAAATTCCTGTTCCCATTTGTTTCTACTTTTCCTGATGGTTTTTCCTGATCGCTATAACCGGCGCCTAAAGCAAGGTATCTTGGCCTGATTCTGGATAGTAAACTGAACTGGAAAGAAAATATAAAAGAAAGAGAAAAGAAAGAAAGAAAAGAAATACATGTAGCAGAATTTTTGGAAAAAAGATTACCCCAAAACTATCCATTGGATGTATACGGCCATTATAAGGCCAATTCCTTTACATAAGGTAACAAATCTTAAAAGTATGACAAAAATTCAAAGACTTGCTTGTATTGGTACAACTAGTGCCATGAAAACAACATCAACCGCGGCCCTAGAAACGTTCCTATCACTCGCCCCACATGATCTATTCACAAAAGAAATGGCGGTCAACAGCGCTAACAGGTTAATGCAGTATAATAACTGAAAAAATAATTTGAATAATAAGAAAAATAAATTGTTTTCTAATTCTTAAATTCTAATTCTCTAAAAAGGGTAACTGCGGCCATAGCAAAATCGATAACTTCAATGACATAGAAATAGAGACCGACTTCATATCACTATACATTGACTTCAATCCAATAACCCTAACAGACATCCCATCAAGGGAAATATGGAAGGAAAACCGGGTCATAAATGAAGAGGTGTTCACGGACGGGTCCAAAACTGAAAATGGTGTAGGGTCAGTTATTTTATCAGATAAACCTCCTATAAACAAATCTATATAACTTCCAGATTTCTGAAGTGTTTTCAAAGCAGAAGTGCTAGCGGTGTGTGAGGTAAATAAATATCTCACAACACTTAATCTGGGTCAGGAAAACATTGACATTTTCATTGATAGCCAGGCGGCAATCAAAGCCATTTCATCAATAAGATGTTGTGTATACCTATATATATTAATTTCGTGTACAAACTGTCTTATGGGCATAACACCTAGGACAGTTTGTTTATCATTGATTTGATATGGGCCTACACTGCACAGTTGAACTTAGGTACGTCAAAGTCGATTTTTTGTGTTTTGTTTTTCAGAATGGTAAGTGATTTTTGTGTTGTCTATTCAAATGTTCGTGGGCTTAGGAAGAATTTCTTTTCTGTGTACGCCCATACTGTGCAATACAGGCCAGCTGTTTTGGCATTAAGTGAAACCCAGGTTGGACAGAATACTGATTTATCAGAATTTTGTTTGGTTGGATATAACTTAGTGCCATTACTTTTTTCCCACCATGGTCTTGTCGTTTATGTTAGAAATGATATTGCTTGCCAGAGCCTTCCCCAATATGGGCATTGTTCTAATACGAACTTTAATTTCCTGTGGCTCAAATTCACTGTCCGCAAGCATATCATTCATTACTGTTTTATTTACAGGAGTCCGAATCTTGACAGCATGTCTACTTGTGATGAGTTAGATGTTCTGTCAGATTCAATTTCCCGAATTGTTTCCCATTGTCCTCACACTGAAGTCGTGATTACGGGCGACTTCAATGTACACAATTCAAGTTGGCTCCGCTATTCTGGCCAGACAACACTCGAAGGAAGGTATACCGAGATCTTTGCTGAGTATAACCATCTTACTCAGCTTGTCGATGAGCCTTTCCGTATACCGGATGTTGATGGGCATTCCGCCCATACTCTTGACTTGTTCCTTACTTCCCACCCTGATAAATATACTATTAAAGTAACTTCTCCATTTGGCACCTCGGACCATTGTGTCATTTCAGCTAATTTCTCGATCTCCAATCATCCAGTTAAAGAAAAAATTCCCACTAGGACCGTTTGGCAATACGAGAAAGCCAACTGGGACGGTCTGAATAATTTCTTTCGCAACTTTAACTGGTCATTATGCTTCCTCGATAATGACATTGATGCCAGTGCTGAAATGATTACAGAAGTGATTTTTCTTGGAATGAGAACTTTTGTCCCTCACAGAACAAAATGTATCAAACCAAAAGAAAAGTCTTGGTTTACCGAAGAGTGTAAAGAAGCTATCAGGTTGAAAGAAGTAAGCTTCCGATCCTATAAAGCCAACCCATCTGAGGAAAATCGGAAGAAACATAAACAAGTTAGGAACTCGTGCAACTCCGTTATACACAAAACGAAATATTTACATGACCAGAAATTACGGCAAAAAATTCTGCAATGTCCCAAAGGCAGTAAAAACTTCTGGTCATTTGTAAAAAACGTCAAGAACTCAACGTCATCATCAGTTCCAACGCTCATCGTCGACAATAATCCAATTGTCAGCTCTTCAGAGAAGGCGAATATGCTCGCAGCTCATTTTGCTGCAAGTTCTACGTTGCCTGCAAGCAACAATGTCCCTCCTGTACTTGAGAACGTTAATTTTTCTATGGGACAGGTATTTTTCCGCACTCGTACAGTAGCAAGAGTTCTTCAAGATCTTGATATACACAAATCCGCTGGCCCGGATGGTATACCCCCTATACTTCTGAAGAGGTGTTCTTCATCGCTGGCAAAACCATTGCGTAAGCTTTTCCATAGCTCCTATCGTTCAGGTATCTTTCCTAGTAAATGGAAAACAGCATTTGTCCAGCCCGTCCCTAAAAAAGGTGATTCCTCCTCCCCCTCCTCCTACCGACCAATTGCACTTACGTCCCTTCTTTCCAAGGTCATGGAAACGCTGATAAATCGTCAGCTCAAGAAATATCTCGAAGATCGGAAGCTTTTAAATGACCGGCAATACGGCTTTCGTAGCAATCGTTCCACTGGTGATCTGATGGCATATCTCACCGAACAGTGGAACAATCTGTGCATCGCTTTGGCGAAAGCAAGATTATTGCGCTTGATATTTCAAAGGCATTTGATAGAGTTTTGCATGAAGCTCTTTTATCGAAAATGCGTGCATTTGGTATTGATGATACTCTTATTCGTTGGATTAGAAGCTATCTTCTGGACCGTTCAATACAAGTTGTATTAGACGGTTTCAAGTCTGATCTCCACAAAATAAATGCTGGTGTGCCCCAGGGCTCCGTTCTGTCTCCGACTCTCTTTCTCATTTTTATAAATGATCTCTTGTCTGTGACTTCTAATCCATTAAATTGTTTTGCTGACGACTCAACCCTCAGCTTTTCATATACGTTTGATAATTCACGGCCTTCGCCTTCGGACGTGTTATTGCAACGACACCGTATGATAAGCTCATTAAACTCCGATTTAAACAGCATTGTGAATTGGGGTATCAGAAATCGTGTGGAGTTTAATGCGTCGAAAACTCAATGCTGTCTTTTGTCGTTAAAGTTAAACATACCCCCTATGCCATTATCCATGAATGGTACTTGCATCGAGGAGGCCGAAAAGCTTTCAGTACTCGGTATGTGTATCAGTGACAACCTTCGTTGGAATGATCATATACTTGAGATTGCTAAGAATGCTGCAAGATGCTTAGGCTTTCTTAATAGATGCAAGAAGTTTTTCACCCCCTTCTGACCTGGCTACAATTTACAAGGCGTTTATACGCCCTAAACTCGAGTATAATTCCCATCTCTGGGCAGGTGCTTCTCAAACTTTTCTTCACCTGCTCGACAGAGTTCAGAAAAAGGCGTTAAAATTGATAGGAGAGAGAAACATTGAGGAAACATTTCCATCACTCGAACATCGTCGAAATGTTTCTTGTCTTTCTTTATTTTACAGGTTCTTTTATAAAAAATGTTCACTTGAGGTAGCCAGCTGCGTTCCACCCCTTAAACATTTCTCCCGTAACACTCGTCTTGCTAGGAACGCTCATCAGTTTACACTTGAGCCCAATTTCGGTCGTACCGTGAAATATAGAGATTCTTTCTTTAGCCGTACAACACGAATGTGGAATAAATTGCCTGGCACAATTTTTCCTTGCCATTTTGATCTGCAGACATTCAAGATCAATGTTCATCGACACCTCCTTTCCCTTCCTCCCTAAATTCCTATCGCTCGCGCTGTGACTTATCATTAAAAGGGCTATAACAAACCCCTTGAGCGCGTGTGCATTATAAAAAAAAAAAAAAAAAAATAAGAACGAAGTCTAAAGTTGTGGATCGTTGTCGGAGAGAACTGAGAATACTGAGCAGAACAAATACAGTTACTTTGAGATAGGTCTCAAGACACTCTGATATTTATGGCAACGAAATGGCAGATGTACTGGCCAAAAATGGGTCAGCTCAGGACCCCGGCCAAATAATACACTCAGTTCTGATTCGTGGAACTGGTAAGAAATAGAATACACCAGGAATCCCAAATTTCAAATGACAGATGATCGGTACTTGAAACGTGCCGTATGACAAGGAATCTGTGGCCAGACATATCTAAGAAGAAAACTGAATATCTACTGAAATTTCGCAGGCCCCAATGTCTCTTCTAATTGGAAACCTTACGGTTCACAACACAACTCAATGGGCACTCAGATGAGCAGAATGCGCTTAGGAACATCTGACTTATGTAGAGGGTGTCAGAATGAAGAAGCAGAAGAGGACTCAGCTCACTTCCTACGTGAATGTCCTAGCCTGGCTTAAAACAGGAAAATTACTCTTGGGGAATTCTTCTTTGAAGATATTGATGACATAAGCAAAAAGCCACTTAAAAACATAGTTAAGTTCACTCAGAACTCAGGATGGTTCAAGGAGGCACCACACAATTGATATAACTTATTCTTTTTACATTATCTATAGTCTTTTTCTTTCTTCCTTCCTCTCTTTCTCTCTTTTCCTTTCTCGTAGTGTATTCTATTTCTTTTATCTATCTGGTTAGCACAATGGATAATCGAAATCCGAGTGAGATGATGCGGGTTTTACCGTATCACCCCTACAAAACTAACCTAACCCTAGTAAGTTATAGCTTTAAGCTACATTCCAAGTTATAACTATAGAAGAGAGCATAATTGAGGAGTAAAAAAGATATTGCAATTACCACTAAATAGGGCTTTTTAGGTAACAACGATATATCTCTTTCTCGTTCTCACAGAATTGTCAAAAACAGCAGTATGGTGAACAGCTGATTTTTTTTTTATCATTGTTGAAAAATTGATTGAAAACAAAAGCGGGAATTTTAAAGATTTGTGCGCGAAAATTGTGAAAATTGTTGGTTTTGCTAATTAAAATAAATTTTTAAGCCACGGAAATCACAAATTTCACACAAAAAAGAATACCGAATTTAAAAATTATTTCCAAATTGTTTTCTCCAAGATCTTGAGTTTGACAGTTTGAAAAAAGCGCGATACATATTTCAATCTGTCTTCTCCATAGTGTGAGCTTTGACAAGATGGTAAAACTCCCTATAGGGCTTTTTAGGTAACAACGATATATCTCTTTCTCGTTCTCACAGAATTGTCAAAAACAGCAGTATGGTGAACAGCTGATTTTTTTTTTTATCATTGTTGAAAAATTGATTGAAAACAAAAGCGGGAATTTTAAAGATTTGTGCGCGAAAATTGTGAAAATTGTTGGTTTTGCTAATAAAAATAAATTTTTAAGCCACGGAAATCACAAATTTCACACAAAAAAGAATACCGCATTTAAAAATTATTTCCAAATAGTTTTCTCCAAGATCTTGAGTTTGACAGTTTGAAAAAAGCGCGATACATATTTCAATCTGTCTTCACCATAGTGTGAGCTTTGACAAGATGGTAAAACTCCCTATAGGGAGTTTTACCATCTTGTCAAAGCTCACACTATGATGAAGACAGATTGAAATATGTATCGCGCTTTTTTCAAACTGTCAAACTCAAGATCTTGAAGAAAACAATTTGGCTTGCGTAGATTTGATCATGTTTCACAATTTTATCAACTTATTCTTGGATGTACGTTTGAAGAGTTTTTTGATGCAAAATGTTGTATCTTTTTGGGATACCATTTGGGAAGCCATTTGGGTCCATTCTTATTTATTCTTGCTATAAATGACGTTTCTTCTTTTATACGCTTTAGTGAGATTCTCATATTTGCAGATGATATGAAAATTTATAAATCAATCAAATCTCCCAATGATCATACTCTTTTGCAGGCTGATCTTGATAGTTTCAGTGTTTGGTGTAATAAAAATGGGTGAACTTTTAATCCTATAAAATGCCAAACTAATACTTTCTCAAAGAAAAAAGTTCCAAGTAATTTTGAATATTGTATAACACAAAATAAAATTATTCGTGTTTTTAGTTTTAAGGACTTAGGAGTTAATTTCAGTGCTAATCTGGAATTTTCTGAACATGTAAACTTTATTGTAAAAAGGCGAACTCTATGCTTGGATTCATAAAACGGTGGGCAAAGGAATTTAACGATCCATACGTTACCCTCTCCTTGTATAACTGTTATGTTAGGCCGCATCTTGAGTATGCCTCACAAGTATGGACCCCTTTCTATGAAATCCATAAGAAACGTATTGAATCAGTCCAGAATAATTTTATTCGCTATGCTCTTAAAGGCCTTCAATGGGCTGATCTTTATAACCTGCCACCATACGAGCATCGGATAAGGCTTTTGCAGATACAATCTTTATATCAACGTAGAGTAAACAATGACTTAATTTTTCTCCATCAACTTATCTCTGGACAAATTGATTCGTCGGACCTGTTAGCCTTAATTGGTTTTAACTAACGCGGACGGTCGTACCACCTTCGAAGTTCTGAGCTTTTTAATATTGAACATCACAGAACCAATTATGGCATGCATGAGCCTCTCACGCGGATGAGTAAGTTATATAAATTGAACAATGGTGTGTTGGATTTTAATTTAAATAAAAGTAATTTAAAAACTATCTTCAGAACCAGTGCTCCACGATCGTAAATGTTTCTGTGTAATTTTGTTTAATTTTGTCTTTATATGTTTTCATCTTTTTATGTGCAAGTGTTTTTGTTTTTGTTGCATTGTGCCTACTAACAACTAACACCTGCACTAAGTGATGAGCCAGTGGGACACATTTTATGTGTCGGCAAATCTTCTTTCATCTGCTGATGCTTGCTTTAAGCTCCATTTGAATAAGATCTGATAGTGTAAAAAAAAAAAAAAAAATAGGATAATTCAAAGAAGAACCCCTCTTTATCTCTCTGAAAAACTACGCTTCGCTCATTCAACTCGAACTTTGAATATCATAAATAACTCTTTTAAATATTTAAACTCATCGAGACTCTTTTTTACTTATGCCATTAGACTATGGAACTCCTTACCTGCAATGCTTAAACAAATAATAGGTATACCTCAATTTAAGAAAGCATTATTTTTACATTTCTCTAATTTGGATTCTCTAGCAGCTATTTGAAATTTAAAATTTTATACTAAAAGTTTAGTTTTTAAAATTTATAATTTTGTATGAATTAAAGAAGTCATGAAATAAAGAAATCATGAAATATTTTAAATTTTAATATCTTTAAAACGAAACATATTTATTTATTAAAGTTTTTATTTGTATTTATTTTTTTTGTATTTATTTATTTATCTATTTTCTTTGTTATATTGTTATTTTGTTTGTATTAATATTGTTTATATGCATTATTATCCTTTGTATCAGGTACTATAAAAGACTAAGGCCCTTATTGCGAGTGTCGTTTGTCTATCGATAATCGACTGTTGTCGATAGTCGAACGTCGAAAATCGATGTTGGTATTGTGAATCTCAATTGTGAACGATACTTTTCGTTTTTTCATTCGACATCTGTCGTCTGCATTTTTTCAATCGACTGCGTTAAACAAAAGAAGTGTCTACATCTATTTATTTATTATTATTTATTTATGGTCTACATAAACAAACTTTCTCAACCAAAATGTAAGGAAATTTAGTCAAATAAGTAAAATTTACAAAATAATATAACACATTTGTTATTTATAGGGCAAAAGTTGTCAGAAAGCAACTATAAAAGCTAGTGCTTTTGATGGAAGCGAATCCAGACATCGCGAAGGGAATTTGCGGCAACGAGTTTAATTTTCTCACCAAATGTATGTTGATTTCCTTTTAAATATGGTTTTAAAGTTTCTAAAATAACAATTGTTTTAACACAGAGCAATATAATAATAAATAAAGGAAAATAAAACACAAATTTTGGGTTGGGTTAACAATCACTGAAACACATCAGGATAATCTTTATTTACCTAACATTATAGTATTACTCTTATTACTATTTCAAACAAAGAAAAGATGTAAATTAATAACAAATAAAGTGAAATAATTTTTTTTTAGAAAACAAGTATTAAAATGTTTATTTTTTGTAAGAAAAAAATATTCCTTCGACTGATGAAAATTTGTTTACTATCTGTCAAATGCCAAAATATAGGAATGACTGAAACATATGACAGTGATACAAATGCAAAACAAAAAAGCCCATACGTTTGTAAGAAATGTCCCAACAAAATTCGCAACGATAAAATATTAAAAGAGAACAAAGGAAAATCTTCGTGTCATTAAACAGACACACAGCAAACAAGGTGCCTTGTAGCTGATGGTTAGTGTAGTATAGATACTCAACGCTTATTTTTAAGCATTGCATGTGATAGGATTGCGTTATAATTGCATCATAAGAAAATTCAGCCATTGTTACACAGTTTTTAGATGATTTCCGTCACATTTCCAAGATTTCTAAAGTTTTCTGTTTTAATTTATCTTTTAATTGGAAATACTTCTTGACTCAATTTAGGACTAAAAAGTATTTTTTTCCTACTTGTTCTATCACTGGCACTACCCCAAATGTCAAAATATAAGGTTTATTCACAATAAGCGTTTTCGTTATTCACAGTAATAGATATCTCTGTCGATCAAGTTACACAAAACGAAAATTTATCGATGCTTTCGACTTCTATCGCATCGAAAGTTAAACGACACTCGCAATAAGGGCCTAGTCTTATTTGTACACCAAATAAATAAATTGAAATTGAAATTGAAATTAGTTAGAGGGAAGCAGAAGGCTGGCTTCAAATAAAGTCAAAAATAGATTAATTAAAACCGCGTCATAAGAACAGAAGCAGAGCTAAAATCGGGGAAAGTACGATAACTTGGGCGCAAAAATTGATAACGGATTTTTGTAGAAGGGTCAAATACAAGCATTTTTTACTATTAGAGGGGGTCTATCTCGTTCTGTTTAGGAGGTAGGGGCGATTTTCGATAAAAACGACTTAAATGGAAAAACAACTATTAAAAAGCAACTACAATACTTAAAATGCAAAACAATAAAGGTTTTGAAAGTCAGTAGTCTGAACTTTAATCCTACATTTAAATTAAGTTATTTGTGTCAATATATTTCAAAAAAATTGCATTCAAACTCAAAATTTTGATAAAAAAACACAAAAAAAAATGATTGCATCAAATTTGCTGAAAATTGTGAAATGGAAAACTAAATTTTACTTTTGTGATCAATGCTTTTATGTCCTCTCGTTTTTGAGAAAAGTTGAATATTACTGGTAAGTACTTTTTAATGTGTATTTTTGTTTTACTCACGTCAATTTTCAATATACATATACATATTAAAAAGGTATGTCAGTCTTATCAAAGAAGTGACGTTGAAAGAAGTGAAGTGAAAAGATTGTGAGGAGCCGAGGTTGGTAAAACACGCTCTAAATGCTCACTTTGCACTATAGGAGGGTCGAGGTCTTTCGTCTTTTAGTTGTAAACCCAAACTTTCTTCACCATCGATGAAACATGGGTATACTTTTGTTTATATCTAGCAAGAACTTCATGATTTGGGAGCCCAAATCTATGGATTTCACTTTATTTAAAAACCGGGTATTAAAACAGAGTATTGGCTTTAAAAAAAAATAATAGTTATTTGTAGGTAGTACCGTTAATTTTTAATTATATGTTTTCACTTTAAGTACTTTTTCATTAAATTGCCCATTCCGCCCAAACGGTGGGTGATAACCCACAACCAATAATAAAAAATGTTTGTCGGCGCCCAACTTATCGTACTCGTGCCCTAAAATCATTCTGAGATCGATCATTTTGTAAAGCATTTATGATCATATGGAAAAATTTGAACAAAAAATAATGATACATTGGAAGAATGAATGAAAATTGATGTGTACGTAAAAGCAAATAATTTAATTTAGTGGCACCGATTTCTTAGAAAAACCAAGGCCTACTAACTTACAGTCTCAACCAATTTTTTTGTTTGGAGGGGACCTACAATTTTTCGTCGAGTCCAAACGACTAAGGTGAGATCTTGTTTACATGGTACATGATTTTCGAATGGATTTATATCCCACAAAATCATAGGAAATATTGTTATCAACCATAATTTAGAAAATTCCAAATTTTACAAGACAAAGAAGAACGGTTGCAGTTGTGTGACTTTAGTTGAATTTTGAACCCATTTTTTCCTTGCTTTTTTGACCATTTTTCAAAAATCTCACTTATATCGCTTATAACAGCAGTAATTCAGATTCTCCCAGAGCCACACGCAGTTTACAGAGTTGTCCACATTAAATTTGTATGTTGTGCCTTCATAATATTCACGCAGGACTTTATTATAAAATAGACGTTTTATATTGTCTATACATGGACTGCTAGTCAGTTGAAATTTTCATATAAAAAAGCTGGCTTAATAATATTTCATATAAAAGTAGAAATGTTTCTAATTTTAAAAATTTAGTGCTAAATGGCTGTGTGATTTTCAAGATCTTCAGACTGTTTTCGATATTCCAGAACACAAACTTTCAAAACTAAGTTCAACAAGTTAGCATTCGTTTGAAAATGAATAACTTTTTGAATAACTTTTTATTTAAAGAATATTTAATAAACACTATGATTTATGAATCCTATAAATGTAAAAAACTTATGTGATATTTTTATGAGAAACGAAACTGAAACCCGCTTACAGTTTTTGTTTCCCAAATCGAATATTTTTTTTTTGAAAAGTATATTATTGCAATTAAATTAAATGCAAGCAAATTCTTTAATAAACACTATGATTTATGAATCCTATAAATGTAAAAAACTTATGTGATATTTTTATGAGAAACGAAACTGAAACCCGCTTACAGTTTTTGTTTCCCAAATCGAATATTTTTTTTTTGAAAAGTATATTATTGCAATTAAATTAAATGCAAGCAAATTCTTATTTACAAGCAATTGATTGGAATTTTAGAACTTACATTCGCGATTGTTAGACATTTTAAATTTTATTTACGTTAAGTAAATAATATTTAAAACTTTTGGAATGTTTGATTATATGTATTATTATAATGACATCAAATACGATGTTTTGAAATGTTTAGATTCCCAAGTTTTGATACCAGGTGAAAAGTTTAACTACAATGATCTTAGATCAAACTCTATGACCATCACTCTGAAAAAGTCATTGAAGAATACAAGATGCTCGAATTCTAAATTCGTAAAAAAAAAGTTTTTAGGAAACTGTGAAAATAACAATCTTGCAAGGGTTTGGATATAAGATTCCGTGTATAAAAAGCCATCTTGGAGAACATACATTTACCCTCGTTTATATATTTATGTATTGTAATTGAAATTTGCTCGCTTCCACACAGCAGAGCTTGTTCCGAGCTAACCATAACAGACTTCGTGTGGACACTTGCAATTCTATGCTGGCATGACCTATAAAATTGGGAGCCAAAGTTTTCGAAATGAAGTACCTACCTAAAAAAAACTATGACTTTTTAATTTATAAGGATTTATATCGATTATTAACATATAATTTTTGCTTTTGCGACTTTTTTTCCTGATGTCCCTTTTTTGGCTACTTTTTCAAATTCCTCAGCGGCAATATTTTGTGTTTCGCCAAAGAGCACCTGCCTTAGCATATTCAACAAAGGTAAGCTCAAACACGACTGTCAAACATATTTTTTTTTAAAAAGCTTATCTGGGATGGTATTTTTGCGCTAGTTTTAAGGATTTTTCAAGACGAAGCCGCCTCAAACTCACAAAAGATTGAAATTTCGACGGTCCCGATTATATTTAAAAATCCGTGTTATCATATAATCTTATTTTTCTCATAAATATAAACCTGATCTACATCTAAATGTGACCTTTTTAAAAAATATGGAGTGTGGTCTAGCAAAATTTTTATTTGGAAGAGAGCTACAAGACGGAATCAACTTTTTGTTTTAAATCAATCCAATAAAAAAGCAAAAGGACTTAAACTTTGACCTTAGAACCAAAACGAAACTATCTTATTTATTTTTAATAATTAAAACAACCTATGTGATATCTTTCACTAAAAGTGATTTTGTTTTCAAGGGACCTATTTAATCTTAAATTTATTGGATGATGATAGCTATAACTGGCCTCTGAGTCTTCGATGAACAGCAAACACGAGAAGACGCTTTAGATTTTGCCTCCAGCAATAGTTAGTATTTTCCGTATTTCACCCTGCTTATATGTATATACATCTACATAAGTAACGCGAGCTTATAATCAATAATTTTCTTCAGCATTTAAAAATAGAGGGCACGAATGGGACGCACAAACCTGCTCTTGTGGCAAGTTACCTCAGGGTTTGAAGTACAAAAGGAATATACGAAAAAATCGTATGATATTTTTTTGATAGTTCTAAATCCATATCTTACAAAGATTCAAACCAAAATCAAAGTATAGAAAAAATTTTTGTACGAAATATGAGTTTAGGAAAAAAAATTTTTCAAAATCGTTAGACCGGTTTTCTAAAACTTTTTTTAAAAAAAGTGAGTAAGCAGGTTTTTTAAGCTTAATTTTTAACACCATAAAACTAAATTTCATAAAAATCCGTCATATGGTTTTTGAAATATTGAATTCACAAAAACAGTTTTTCATAAATTATTTAAAACTTAAGAAAAACATTTTTGAAAAATAATTGTATGCCATGCTAATTTAAATTGCTAGGAACAATTTAGTATTGGATTTTGTTCAAATCGCTTGAGCCGTTATCGAGATAGTCGAAATTTAAAAATACTGTTATATGGCAGGTACCGTTAATCGAATTTTCTTGAAAGTTTGGTTGTCCTTTTTTTATAGCCCTTCTACACTTTATTAGACACGTTAAATTTTATTGAAATAAATCGTTAAAGCCGTTTTCGAGAAAAATACAATTTTCGATAACCATTATATGACAGGTACAGTTATTTTTCGACTTTCAGTGACCTACAAAAAAAGTTCTGGGCGTATCACCCTAGAAACCATACCTACAAAATTTGATGTAGGGGAGACAGACAGACAGACACGGTTGGAAAAGTCGATACAATTGCACTTTTTTCGCAAGAACACTTTTATGAAATCCAGTACAATTTTCCTCAGCCACTGAATTAGATTCATTTAGGTGGTATTTTCATAGATAATCCCATATAACACAATTTTTTCGACCATTTTTCAGTGAACAAATTTTGTTTTTATTGCCATCCGTCTATCTCAGTCGTTCTTCGTGTTTTGCTCTTTCTTTCATTAATTGTATTCAAGATTTTGTGACACTGTCTAAAGTTGTGTTATTGCAAATCAAAAATTCCAGGCTGAGATCATAACATTGCATAAAAGCCAATCACCCAAGGCAATCAAGAAATTTTAGCAATTGATATTAAATCCAATTTTCTAAGTTTTTGTCGCAAGGATCAAAGATCATTTAATTGTTAACAATTTTGCCTGCCTGCTCCTTCAGAAAATTGATTTTTACAAGTAGGTATGCATTGAGAATTGGTTAAAAAATTTAGTGAACAAATCTCTTAATAATGCTTCCTTTTTTTAAAGGCAATTTTGAAAAAAAAAATTCTTCGCATGTCGCAGTTATTGAATAGCCCTATGAGCCTGCCGGTGCAAATATTTCTTCCAACTCCTGGCCTCCGTAACAACGAAACAAAAACAACTTCTTGCTTGGCTTGACTTTCTTCTTCATCAATCACTACAAAATATTCAATAGGAGTGTCTACTACAGCAATTGAATTATCATCTTAAGCATCCTCAACAGCTGTAATAATTGATCAGAATTTTCATCTTTGGTGTGAGTTGAAGGAGGCACATTGTCGCAATCTCCATTGACATAATAAATTAATTGGTAGCACAATTTTCTCCGACCCCAACAGGTAAAGCCTATGAAAAATTATGAAACAATTTTCATTGAATTAAATAACACCGAACTCACTTCATTTTCTCATAATCGTGCACCGTGTTTTTGAGAAGCCCTTCAGAGCAATAAACCTCAACGTACATTTGACAACCATCGCGAGCTTTAGTCATTCACTCTAGCAAGAGCATGTTATTTGATCTGTAATGCGGCAGCAGACATCCCTTAGGATGTCACCCAAGTAGTACATATAGAAAACGAAACCCTGTTGCCCTCAGGTTTATTGGATGGTATTTTAACAACGAACAACTGTACCTTGTACAGCGTCCTTATATTCTTTAATAAGACCAGTGTATATCAGCAATGCACACACCATAGTCACTGCACTACAACCGTCACTATCACTTGTTTGAATGATTACTAAAGTTTTTGGATCTGCCATCAAGAAGCCATACATGTATTCGGCTACTGAATACCTTCCATGTAAGTTTGGTCGATTGATAACTCAGATGGACATGGCATAACCAAGATGCGAGATGTAATGTAACTTATGTCGATGTCAGGTCTTGCAATAGTCTGTTGCATAGTTGCATTCCCTTCAACGAGGTGTCCTTCACATTTTTTAGGAAATTTGCGGCACCGCCTAGCATTGAAGAAAAGTGTGCTGCTATTGGCTGTTGAAGCTTGCGTATTATTTTAAGCTGAATAGTTGTATTGCATGTTGTTTAACACTGGAGGAGATCTTGCTGGACGCTGTTATTGGGAAAAACTATCCGATGTATCGTTGTCTGAATAAGCGGAACAGAGGAGACGGAACTGGACCATTTGCAGTCGCCGGACTGGATTTCGGTGAACCGCTTGGTGGTTTTTGCCTTAAGATTTTACAAACGTTAAAATTCCTAGGTGTTTAAACAAGTTAATATTTACCACCAAATTAATTGGTCCTCTAAATGGCCAATTTTTTGTTTGAGATATCGCTGCCAAACGATCAAGTATTGTTGAGACATTAACCTATTTGATGAGCTTGATGGGTTAACTGTAAGACATCCTTTGATAATTTCGTGGAAACAATCAAATCGCGAATCCGATAATTTCTATTTACAATCCGTAGCTTTGCTGAATCTTCGAATGGATGTTTTTGGAAGCACATCTTGCTAAAGTACACGTCGTTTTATGATTATTCATTATTTATTATACATGAACATTATACAATAATATACATTTTCATTAATTATTTGTATTATTATTTGTTGTATATTCTTTGTTGCTTTATAACTTTTCTGGTTGAATTTATTTTATCTTCTTACAAATTTGTTTTCTTTTTTCGCACTGACATTTGTCGAACGAAGTCACCACAACAGCTGTTCACACCATTGACGTACTAGATATGGACCGCCAGTCGGTTGAAATTTTCATACTAACAGTCAAGAAAAGTTGTTCCAGCTAAAACAGCCTAAAAACGCCATCATCTTTTCTTGTAAAATACGTGTACTAATTTCGCCATTAGAATTTAAATGAAAACGATAATATATTCATCTGTAAGTAACTCATGGCATAAGGAGTGGATTTGTTTTGCAAAATAAAAGTAATTTGACAATAATTTCCACCAAAATATTTCAATAGTAAATAATTAATTAGAAAAATCATACACTGCTACGCAGATTCCCTGCTAGTAGTTGATGGCGCCCCTAGTTATGCTGGAACACGCGTGAAGTTGGCTACTGGCGGCCCATACCTAATACGTCAATGGTTCACACGTATTCACAGATAGAAAAGCATGGTGAAAAAGTTTTCCCTACGGGAGGGGACGGACGCACTGAGAGTGGATGACCTGTGGGTTAGGGTCAAAATACTGTATGGGACATAATAGGGCTTTTTAGGTAACAACGATATATCTCTTTCTCGTTCTCACAGAATTGTCAAAAACAGCAGTATGGTGAACAGCTGATTTTTTTTTTATCATTGTTGAAAAATTGATTGAAAACAAAAGCGGGAATTTTAAAGATTTGTGCGCGAAAATTGTGAAAATTGTTGGTTTTGCTAATTAAAATAAATTTTTAAGCCACGGAAATCACAAATTTCACACAAAAAAGAATACCGCATTTAAAAATTATTCCCAAATTGTTTTCTCCAAGATCTTGAGTTTGACAGTTTGAAAAAAGCGCGGTACATATTTCAATCTGTCTTCACCATAGTGTGAGCTTTGACAAGATGGTAAAACTCCCTATACTATATTTAAAATACTGTCACCCTTATTACGGTTGTCAAAGATCAATAGGGCTTTTTAGGTAACAACGATATATATCTTTCTCGTTCTCACAGAATTGTTAAAAATAGCAGTATGAAGAACAGCTGAATTTTTTTTATCGTTGTTGACAAATTGGTGGATGACCTGTGGGTTAGGTTCAAAATACTGTATGGGACATAATACTGCATTTAAAATACTGTTACCCTTATTACGGTTGTCAAAGATCAATAGGGCTTTTTAGGTAACAACGATATATCTCTTTCTCGTATTCACAGAATTGTCAAAAACAGCAGTATGCAGAACAGCTGAATTTTTTTTATCGTTGTTGACAAATTGATTGAAAACAAAAGCGGGAATTTTAAAGATTTGTGCGCGAAAATTGTGAAAATTGTGTAGTAATTTTAAGAAATAAAATTCCCTGAAGGGAATTTTACCATATTGTCAAAAAATAAATGACAGCTCATACTACGCGGATGACAGATTGAAATTGTGTATCGTGCTTTTTTCAAACTGTCATACTCAAAACCTTGTAAAAGAATTTTGTACATAATTTCTTTTTTTCCTGTGAAATTTGAAATTTACGTGACTAAAAGGTTTAATAATACACTATTGACAATTTTGCGCATAACATTAATGCATTGACGTATTAGGTATGGACCGCCAGTAGCCAACTTCACACGTGTTCCAACATAACTAGGGGCGCCATCAACTACTAGCAGGGAATCTGCGTAGCAGTGATATGATTTTCTTAATTAATTATTTACTATTGAAATATTTTGGTGGAAATTATTATCAAACTACTTTTATTTTACAAAACACATCCACTCCTTATGCCATGAGTTACTTACAGATGAATATATTATCGTTTTCATTTAAATTCTAATGGCGAAATTAGAACACGTATTTAACACTAAAAGATGATGGCGTTTTTAGGCTGTTTTAAGATGGAACAACTTTTCTTGGCTGTTTGTATGAAAATTTCAACCGACTGGCGGTCCATATCTAGTACGTCAATGCATTAATGTTTCCGCTCTTGTTTTCAATCAGTTTTTCAACAATGATAAAAAATTTTCAGCTGTCATCCGCGTACTGCTGATTTTGACACTGCTCTGCGAACGAGAAAGAGATATATCGTTGTTCCTAAAAAGCCCTATTGGTTGATAAACGATAACATTTATCAATCAAACAAAATTTCAGTATTATGATTGTCGTTTGATAAATTTTTTATCTATTGTGAATGATAAACAAAATTATCTTGTAAATGGGGATTTTGTTTGACGTTTCAGTTTTCTATTCTTTTCGTTTGTGCTTGGATTGGGTTTTTTATTGTTTTAATTTATTTTCGAATAAATAAAGTGTCTTTTTTATTATATATTTGTGTTGTAAAAAATTAAATAAAAAAGTGACAAAACATTTTGTGTAAATAGTGGAACATGGCAAAGGAAATGATCATTATGTAGGTACAATGTGCGTACTTACATGTACCTCCTATTTGCACACCAAACAACAAAAAGAAAAACATTCCGTGCAAGTGAATTTTAATAAAAATATGTTGACCGAACAGTATTAATTGTATGTTCTATAAATAAACATAAAAGTGAACAATAAACTGCGTTTTCTTACAAAAAAAAACTAAAAATAATTTATCAACAGCGGATTCGGGTTTGAATGAAAATTTGATAAACACCAATATTTTTGGCAACAATAATACCAAGTTAGTCAATATAACTATTCACAATAAATCTCAAATTTGAGTGGAACTCACAGTTTATCAAATATTTTGAAAATTGACAACGATAATACCGATGGATCAATTTTGTTGACTAGCATCAATTATCGTATTGATATTTGACAACCGTAATAGGGGTCTAAGTGGCACTCACAGTGTAGTAATTGCAGACTGTATGCGTCCATCAGTCGCATGATGTAAACAGCAGGTGCACTAACAATAGTAAACAAATGTCGGAAGCATCCATATTTTATTATCAGCCATATTGCAACAATTATCCTCTTCATCTTATTTACTTACCAGGGGGTCAATTCCCGATCTGTGAAGCTGTGAAGTGATAAAAAAATTATCATTTTACTTTTCACAGCGATTTTTCATTTTATCACTTCATGAACTCGAATAATGCGATTCTCGAACTTATTATGATAAACAGCTGTCAATGTGTGTACTAAAAAGTACTAAATGATACACCCAGAGCAAAAAACAACGTTCAATCAGAGAAAACCACTTTGATTTAAGCCTATTTAAAAACAAAATTGCTTCGAATACGAATGTTTTAAAATCAAAGTTTGGGAAAAAAAAATTGAGAACGAAGCATAATTAAATCAAATTTACTCGAGCTAAGGTACCATTATAAAACGGAAATCAAATTTAATCTATTTAATTTTAATTTGCCTTTTTGTCTCACAGTGTAAGATCTGTCAGCGAGTTTTCACTGCTCTTAACAGAACGATTTTACTGTGATAAGATATTTATCATTATGAAAAGTTTTGAAGTTTGTTTTCACAAATCGGGAATCGAATTTAACGCCAAGGCGTGAAAAAGTTTATCATTTCACATTTTCACAGATCGGGAATCGACCCCCAGAGCTCAGCAAGATACCTAGAAGCGATCCATCCATATAACCATTATTATTATAAATTATATTAGTCTAAAATCTTAATATTCACTGTAAATTATATTATTAACTATTACATGTAACTTTAAACAATAATAAAATAAGTGTAGTAAACTTATTCTTCTATTTAAGAATATAACAAATGGCGACGAGCGGGATGGAACAATTTTTCAACAAGTTCGAGACAATAGGGCTTTTTAGGTAACAATGATATATCTCTTTCTCGTTCTCACAGAATTGTCAAAAACAGCAGTATGGTGAACAGCTGATTTTTTTTTATCATTGTTGAAAAATTGATTGAAAACAAAAGCGGGAATTTTAAAGATTTGTGCGCGAAAATTGTGAAAATTGTTGGTTTTGCTAATTAAAATAAATTTTTAAGCTACGGAAATCACAAATTTCACACAAAAAAGAGTACCGCATTTAAAAATTATTTCCAAATTGTTTTCTCCAAGATCTTGAGTTTGACAGTTTGAAAAAAGCGCGATACATATTTCAATCTGTCTTCACCATAGTGTGAGCTTGATGGTAAAACTCCCTATTCTCAACAACCAGCAAAAAGTCATCGAAGCGTTCATTGGATTTGCCAAACCAAATGACTTGTCTCACGCAAATGTGCCAGTTTTTCCCAAATTCGACAGATCAAGAAACACATGGGATGTTTTTAAAAGTCACATCAAACAACATTTCGTAGCATATAATGTAACTAAATCCGAAGACAAAAGGACATTTTTTCTATCATGGATGGGCGCGGAGCTTTTTGAGTTGCTACAAAAACTCTGTGACGGTAAAACATTGTCCACAGAGAGTTATGAATCACTCACAACAAAGCTCACGGATCATTTTAAATCCAAAACGCATATACTAGCGGCGAGGTATCAGTTTTTCCGAACAAAACTAAAGGAGCACCAAAATTATGCACATTGGGTAGCGGAACTGAGAGGCATCGCAAGAAATTGTAATTTCGTTTGCAGCAAGGAGGAATGTACAACATCTTACGTTGACAATCTGATAAGGGACGTCATTGTGCTAAACACACCACACGAGCAAGTCCGAAATGCTGCATTGCAAAAAGCAAACCCATCACTGGATGATGTGCAGACAATTGCAGAAACCTTCGAAGCAACTAGAACTGCCGTACATATAATAACTGGAGGAGCAAACGAACAGCAAATTATTGTTCAACAGCTAGGAATTGCGCAACAGCCAAACAGTATCCAAAACTAATAACTGGAGGAGCAAACGAACAGCAAATTATTGTTCAACAGCTAGGAATTGCGCAACAAGCCAAACAGTATCCAAAACACTATACACGTGTACAAAGAGGTAAGCAGGTGAGACCAAAGAGCAAATACTTCGAAAAAGCAATGGTGCAAGCAGAGCAGAGATCTGAATACACGTGTCTAAGTTGTTTTCAGAATTTTTAAAGCCACTAAATAATTTGCGAAAAAAAGGTGTTCATTTCAAGTGGGACGATAATTGCGAAAAAAGTTTTCAACTTTTAAAAAAGGAAATAATAAAGCCAACTCAATTGGTTCATTTTAATGAAAAGTTACCTTTACTTCTTGCTACTGATGCTTCATCGTACGGTATAAGTGCTGTACTGTCCCATAGATTTCCCGACGGGTCTGAACGACCGATAGCTCACGCCTCAAAGACACTTAACTCATCGCAAGTCAATTACAGTCAAATTGAAAAGGAGGCACTTTCAATAATATTCGGAGTTCAAAAATTTCACCAATTCGTGTATGGTAGAAAATTTGAACTGATCACGGATTATAAACCTTTGGTCAGCATTTTCCATCCGCATCATCCGCATCATTCCATCCGCATCATCCATCGCTTCCAGTAATGACAGCACAAACGTTACAAAGGTGGGCCATAATACTAATGGCTTATGACTATACAATTCAGTACAAACGGACGGAAAAGCATGGAAATGCTGACGGACTATCGAGACTTCCACAAGGGCCGGATCTCGAGTTCGATCAAAGCGAACAAGACGGTCCTGAAACAACATTACAGCTAGAAGAAAGCATAGAAAATTTACCAGTTTTATTCAAAGATATACAAAGTGCAACAGATAGCGACAAGTCCTTACAAAAAGTGATCAAGTTTGTCAAAGAAGGATGGCCAGAGAGAAATGAAGACACCACAAAGGAATTCAAATCATACTTATCTCGAAGACTGGCAATATCAATACACAAAGGTGTCTTACTACTCAAGACAGATTATTTGCGGGTGATCATACCGACCAAACTTCGAACGAGGCTATTGGAAATAATGCACGAAGGTCACTGGGGCTCGGTACGTACTAAACAGATAGCAAGACATTATTGTTGGTGGCCGGACATAGACAATGACATCGAGAAAACAGTAGCAAACTGTAAGTCATGCCAAGAAAATGGTTCCAGCAGTCCAAAAGTTTTTGAAAGTTGGCCACAACCACAACAGAACCATGGCAAAGGATACATATCGACTTCGCTGGACCATTTATGGAATCAATGTACTTGGTATGTATGGATGCATTTTCGAAATTCCCTTATGTTGTCAAGATGAATTCCACAATGACTGAGGCAACAATTCGTGCATTGAAAAATATTTTCGTTATTGAGGGCCTTCCCGCAACCATTGTTAGTGACAATGGACCACAATTTACAAGTGAGAAATTTCGAAAGTTTTGCTTGGTCAATTGAATTTGTCATCTAACGTCAGCACCTTTTCATCCTGCTTCCAACGGGGAGGCAGAAAGATGTGTTTGCACTTTTAAAACGGCACTAAGAAAAATCTGTGATGAGGGCATTAGCAAGGACGAAGCTCTTTTACAATATTTAATAACTTACAGGTCCACTCCAATCACAGCTAATAACAATAAGTCACCTGCAGAGATATTGCATGGTCGGCAGCCTAGGATACGATTAGAACTTATTAAACCAAAAAAGTCAAATTCACATGAACTAAAACGTATTTCCAAATTTCAGATTAATCAAACTGTTTCAACAAAGAACTTCTCACATGGGCCTAGATGGATTTTTGGCAAAATTGAAGAGCACCTGGGGTCTAACATGTATCTTATCAGAATATCTCAAACAAATCAACTTTTAAGAAGACACAAAAATCAAATAAGAAATGCTCCAAAAGAACTTGCTCAAGATTACCATCAGCAGCTCTATCCAACATTGCTCATTCCAAGTGTTCTTGGAGAGACACCGACGAAAAGTCATCAGAAAAACATAACAGCAAATTCTCCAAGCTGTTCAATAGAACGAAGCACTCAGCAACCTGTGCTGTCTACGAATTCTCCAGTCGTAATCCACAACAGCAGCTCGGAGGACGAACAAAACGAAAGTGATGTCGACATCGAACTTCCAGGTACGAATACACCTCAGCCACTTCGCAGATTAAGTCGAGCTAGGAAACCTGTGGAGCGTTACAGTTCTCCATAGCCCTAGGCTTACAAAATCATGAAGGAGGCATGTAGTAATTGCAGACTGTATGCGTCCATCAGTCGCATGATGTAAACAGCAGGTGCACCAACAATAGTAAACAAATGTCGGAAGCATCCATATTTTATTATCAGCCATATTGCAACACGTATCCTCTTCATCTAATTTACTTACCAGAGCTCAGCAAGATACCTCGAAGCGATCCATCCATATAACCATTATTATTATAAATTATATTAGTCTAAAATCTTAATATTCACTGTAAATTATATTACTAACTATTACATGTAACTTTAAACAATAATAAAATAAGTGTAATAAACTTATTCTTCTATTTGAGAATATAACACACAGTTTATTAAAAATTTTGATAATTGACAACGATAATACCGATGGACAAAATAATATATTATTTAAAAGTACTGTGTGTTCAAAGTACTGTATGATCAAAATACTGTAAGTTAAAGCAAACGAACAGCAAATTATTGTTCAACAGCTAGGAATTGCGCAACAAGCCAAACAGTATCCAAAACACTATACACGTGTACAAAGAGGTAAGCAGGTGAGACCAAAGAGCAAATACTTCGAAAAAGCAATGGTGCAAGCAGAGCAGAGATCTGAATACACGTGTCAAAGTTGTTTTCAGAATTTTTAAAGCCACTAAATAATTTGCGAAAAAAAGGTGTTCATTTCAAGTGGGACGATAATTGCGAAAAAAGTTTTCAACTTTTAAAAAAGGAAATAATAAAGCCAACTCAATTGGTTCATTTTAATGAAAAGTTACCTTTACTTCTTGCTACTGATGCTTCATCGTACGGTATAAGTGCTGTACTGTCCCATAGATTTCCCGACGGGTCTGAACGACCGATAGCTCACGCCTCAAAGACACTTAACTCATCGCAAGTCAATTACAGTCAAATTGAAAAGGAGGCACTTTCAATAATATTCGGAGTTCAAAAATTTCACCAATTCGTGTATGGTAGAAAATTTGAACTGATCACGGATTATAAACCTTTGGTCAGCATTTTCCATCCGCATCATCCGCATCATTCCATCCACATCATCCATCGCTTCCAGTAATGACAGCACAAACGTTACAAAGGTGGGCCATAATACTAATGGCTTATGACTATACAATTCAGTACAAACGGACGGAAAAGCATGGAAATGCTGACGGACTATCGAGACTTCCACAAGGGCCGGATCTCGAGTTTGATCAAAGCGAACAAGACGGTCCTGAAACAACATTACAGCTAGAAGAAAGCATAGAAAATTTACTCGGTACGTACTAAACAGATAGCAAGACATTATTGTTGGTGGCCGGACATAGACAATGACATCGAGAAAACAGTAGCAAACTGTAAGTCATGCCAAGAAAATGGTTCCAGCAGTCCAAAAGTTTTTGAAAGTTGGCCACAACCACAACAGAACCATGGCAAAGGATACATATCGACTTCGCTGGACCATTTATGGAATCAATGTACTTGGTATGTATGGATGCATTTTCGAAATTCCCTTATGTTGTCAAGATGAATTCCACAATGACTGAGGCAACAATTCGTGCATTGAAAAATATTTTCGTTATTGAGGGCCTTCCCGCAACCATTGTTAGTGACAATGGACCACAATTTACAAGTGAGAAATTTCGAAAGTTTTGCTTGGTCAATGGAATTTGTCATCTAACCTCAGCACCTTTTCATCCTGCTTCCAACGGGGAGGCAGAAAGATGTGTTCGCACTTTTAAAACGGCACTAAGAAAAATCTGTGATGAGGGCATTAGCAAGGACGAAGCTCTTTTACAATATTTAATAACTTACAGGTCCACTCCAATCACAGCTAATAACAATAAGTCACCTCCAGAGATATTGCATGGTCGGCAGCCTAGGATACGATTAGAACTTATTAAACCAAAAAAGTCAAATTCACATGAACTAAAACGTATTTCCAAATTTCAGATTAATCAAACTGTTTCAACAAAGAACTTCTCACATGGGCCTAGATGGATTTTTGGCAAAATTGAAGAGCACCTGGGGTCTAACATGTATCTTATCAGAATATCTCAAACAAATCAACTTTTAAGAAGACACAAAAATCAAATAAGAAATGCTCCAAAAGAACTTGATCAAGATTACCATCAGCAGCTCTATCCAACATTGCTCATTCCAAGTGTTCTTGGAGAGACACCGACGAAAAGTCATCAGAAAAACATAACAGCAAATTCTCCAAGCTGTTCAATAGAACGAAGCACTCAGCAACCTGTGCTGTCTACGAATTCTCCAGTCTTAATCCACAACAGCAGCTCGGAGGACGAACAAAACAAAAGTGATGTCGACATCGAACTTCCAGGTACGAATACACCTCAGCCACTTCGCAGATTAAGTCGAGCTAGGAAACCTGTGGAGCGTTACAGTTCTCCATAGCCCTAGGCTTACAAAATCATGAAGGAGGCATGTAGTAATTGCAGACTGTATGCGTCCATCAGTCGCATGATGTAAACAGCAGGTGCACCAACAATAGTAAACAAATGTCGGAAGCATCCATATTTTATTATCAGCCATATTGCAACACGTATCCTCTTCATCTAATTTACTTACCAGAGCTCAGCAAGATACCTCGAAGCGATCCATCCATATAACCATTTTTATTATAAATTATATTAGTCTAAAATCTTAATATTCACTGTAAATTATATTACTAACTATTACATGTAACTTTAAACAATAATAAAATAAGTGTAATAAACTTATTCTTCTATTTGAGAATATAACACACAGTTTATTAAAAATTTTGATAATTGACAACGATAATACCGATGGACAAAATAATATATTATTTAAAAGTACTGTGTGTTCAAAGTACTGTATGATCAAAATACTGTAAGTTAAAATTCTTAGTGTTTCAAATTTAAACTCGTACGCAGTCGATCAGATAAATGTGAACGACAAAGATCGAAAGCTTATACGAAATTTTTCGTTCAAAATTGAAATTCGCAGTACCAAATCAAATTTTCGATGTTCGACTATCGACAAAAGTCGTTTATCGATAGGAAAACGACACTCGCAATAAGGGCCTCTGTTTCTCAAAATTATTTGGCCAAATCACTGCATACGTTCACGTGTAACTCGTTATTGGAAACTGTGTAGTTGGCATGATGTCATACGCAGAGCAAAGTCAGTAAATGTTATTTGGTATTACTTGGTACGTTCACGTTTATCAGCTGAACGAAACGTCATTCTATTGATAGAGAGCTTTTTATGAACAAAATTTTATAAACGTTTAAAAAATTACAGAGATATGAAGTACTTTTCGCTTTATTTCTTAAAATAGTGTTTATTTATTCGATTTTGCATTTGCATTTTTCGTTAACTTTCAGGACTTAAGGGCCAACCATAATAGTCGTAAGCAAACGAAAGCTAATGTCATAGTTCTACGTCAAGTTTCCTTAAGTGCCGCCATTACCTTCAGTCGACCATAATGGTCGAACGCACACGCAAGCCAATTTCACATGTATGTGCGCACTATACAAATTCCTTGTTCTTGCTAATTTCGTACGGCACCGTACGTACTAATTCTTCTATTATGGTTTGCCTTTACCCCAACAAATCAAATTTCGGGCAAGAACACATTCTAGTTGATTTTATGCAGGAGCATCCAAATTTAGTCAGAAATCTGCTGCCGAATACCACCCAAAGAAAAGCTACTTCTGCTAGACTATGGGACATTCCTACTAGGAAATTAAATGCAATGGGCCCACCAATGAAAAAAAGGTGGTTCAGAAGCAGCTGTAGAAGGATTATTAAATGTTCAAACATTTGGTTGTTTACAAACCCTTTAAATACAACAAGTAAATAAAAGTAGTAAAAGAAAATGATTCTATTGAATTCATTGAATATTCGTTAGTATCTCAAGATGTTATAGTTTTAGAAGATCAAATATTGGAAAAATAATGCTTCAGCTGAAACTCAAACGAAAAAACATAAAAATGCATCGTCAAGAAAGGATGTTAAACTATCACTTCTTCAAGAACAATGCTGTAGGAAACAAGTTCAAAGAAAACATAGAAAAAAATCTCGAAGCATTGGTGAAAATAGAGAAGAGAAAACTGGAGCTCAAGAAGAGCAAACATAATGTTTATATGGAGAACCAAGAAATTGACATTAAAAAAAAATGCGACTGGAGCTGCTACGTAAAAACTTAAAAGATAGTACCTACGGCTTACCTAGGTATACATACGTAACAATATATTTTAGAATTATCTACTTCAATGTGCCTACAATCAACTTGTACCTACCTTCCTATTTAGTGTTTGTGTTAAGATTAAAAAATAATGAAATTAATTAAGTTAAGTAAAATATACTGGAAATGAATTAAGTGCTAATAACAAAATACAAACCTTTTTTAATTTATGAAGTAAGTAAAAGTAGAAGCATGAATGAATGAAAAAAAGTTGCGTAAATGTTTTTTGTAGTGGAAAAAATAGAATATTAAAATCGATGCAAATGTTGTGTAAAGCACATCAAACATTTAATATTTTAGAAATTTTTCCGGATGGTATCTACTTTTTTTCCATATCCCAGAACTCTCCATCAACCTTTGAGGACGCCAATAGTCCTTTCAACAACGCAGCGGGCTTTGGAGTGAACATCGTTAAAGTAAGATTCATTAGAACCCTCTTCCGGACTTCTGTAAGGTGTTGTACACCACGGTTCAAGCGTATATCCGGAATCACCTGTTAAAAAATTAAAATTCATATTAAACAATGCAATCATTTGTTAATGTTCATGTCGTTACCCAAGAGCCAAGCGTTCATATTTTGGTTGGTTCGGTGTTCACTTTTTCTTTCTTTATTTGAAATTCAAACTTTATCACTTTCAAATTACCGACTTGTGCACGACTGATTTCAAATTCAAACTGATTTCTTGCCGCATGGTGCGCTCGTTTTTATAGTGGCTGCACCATTCAGCAGTGCAGTGCCAGTCAGAGCCTTCTGGAGCTTTCTAGTCTATAGTCCACAGGGAAGCTAACAGAGAGGGTAATCCTGCTTAGGAGGATTTTTTTTTTATTTTTTGGAAATTTAGTGGTGAACATTGACGTATTAGAAATGGACCGCCAGTAGCCAACTTCACGCGTGTTCCCACATAACTAGGGGCGCCATTAACTACTAGCAGGGAATCTGTGTAGCGGTGCTACGCTTGTTTTAATTAATCATTTAAGTTTAATATAATTAGAAGGAAATTGTAATCAAACTAGTTTAATTTCACAAAACAAATCCACTCTATATGGCATTGAGTCACTTGAATATGAATATGTAGACGTTTTATTTAAATTTTAAACGCGAAATTAGTACACGTATTTAACACTAAAAGATGATGGCGTATTTTTGCCGCTTTTAGATGGAACAACATTTTTTGGCCGTTTGTATGAAAATTTCAACCGACTGGCGGTCCATATCTAGTACGTCAATGGTGGTGAAAATAAACCAATAAGGTAACAAACCTTTTATATATATATATTTATAGGCATTTATAAATTTTTTTTTTGTAGGAATAAGTTTAAGTGCACGGCCTACACAGAGTGCAGGTCGAATTATTTAAGTGTATATTTATTACACGCATCAATTCCTGGTAAAAAAACTGTGCAAAATTTTTATTTTAAATAAAAAAAATATTTTAAATTCACCGCCCACATAGGATAAAATAAGTGCAACAAACGATCACCAAAATCTAAAACATCCCGTGGTGCGACAGTAAAGCAGTCGTTCAGCAACCGTGGAAGAGTGCACATCGTTGGCGGCTTTCACAGTGATCATTTAATATAGAGACGCGAGTGTGTTAAATAGTTAATTCAACCTACCATTTTCAAGTGGCAAATTAGCCTAGGTGGTAGAGTGGCAGACGACGGATCTGGTCGGCGTGGGTTCGAGCCCCACTGTGGTCCTGGTTTTTTTTTAAACGATTTCTGGGAAAAGGTAAATAGAAATCGAGAGCAACTAGAAAGAGAGATGGGAAAACCAACGGGGACATCGAAAGATGGTCCCCCAACAACAAGGAAGACAGTTGGACCATCAGGTGATGTGTCATCCGACTATCAAGTAGCGGGGCCATCAGGCCAAGCACTAAAACCAACTGTAGCAGGGCAGTCCAAAGCCCAAAAAGCAACAACAACAGCAGCAGCAGCAGCAGGACTAGTAAAGCCCAAAGTGGCAACAACAACAACAACAGCAACGACAACTACAACAACATCGTCATCGGCACGTGCCGAGGTCGGAATCAGCAGCATGGCAACTGCAAAGACATCGAGCCCTATTAAAGGGAAAAATGCAGGACCGGCATGTGTCGATGAACAAGACCCTTTGAAGAGAAGGCGCCACATCAGGTACAAACCAAACCTGGTAGTTAAGAAGCGTACCTCAGACATAGGAGGGCGCGGGCGTTCAGCCAAGGCCTCGGCTCAGGCAAAAATACAGAGGCAGCTGGATAGCTCCTCCAACGACGATGACGACAACGACAAGAACGTAGAAGGCGACGATGAAGCGGAGGTGGATGACAGGCACGTCAAAGAGGCTGACGGAGCGATCGCCGCTGTCAATCCAAATGATAAGGACGCCAGTCTAACCGGCGAAGAAAACGCCGCTGACGATAATGCGGATGACATCTCTTACATGTCTGTGGAAGGAGAAGGACATTACGTCAGTGGCGAGGTAGTTGAGCTGTCCGACGAGGAAGAGGACCAGCAGATCGAGGCTCTGACAGAGCAGATCTCTTCGCTCATTGAGCTGGTTGAAGCGCTCAAAAAGAAGCAGGAGGCAAGACGGGAGAAGGAGCGCATAGCTGCTCTTGAGCAGCGCACCCGCCAACAAGCGCTCCAAGAGCAAGCTTCGCTACAACAGCAGCCTCCTAAGGAACAAAAACCACTCCCAGACCAGCAGCAGCCACAGAAGCAGCAGTCAAAAAAGCAGCCACAGAAACAGCTTAATAAGCCCCAACAACCGGCTCAGCAACCACAGCATCAGCCTCAGCAACAGCAAGCAAAACAAAAACAACAACAACAACAACCACAACAGCAACGTCAACAGACACAGCAACAGCAGCAGCAACAACAGCAACAGCAACAACCGCAACAGCAACAACCGCAGCAATCACAACAGCAGCAGACCCAACAGCAGCCGATACAACAGCAGCAGAGACAACAGCAGCAGTCACAACAACAGCAACAACAGCAACAGCCACAAGCAAAGAAAGGTAAGGTGCCACCTATTAATACTTATAAAATGCATTTAAAAGACACAATTGAAATATGTAGGTCGGTCATAGGCAACAATTTCATAATTAAGCGGCTTAACGCAGACAGGCATTCCATTCAGTGCTCATCTTTAGAGCACTACAAAAAAGTGAAAGACCTTCTGTCCCAAACTAGAACAGAATACTATAGTTTCACCCCGAAGGAAGACAAGCTTCAAACAGTCCTCCTGAAGGGTATCGAATCCTCTACGGATCCGCAGGCGCTCTTAGCTGAGCTCCGTCAAGTGGCGAGCGACGATCTCGAGTTTATCGGGGTCCGACCGTTCACCACAGTCAAAGCCAGACGGGAGAAACGGAATTTACCATTTTTCCTAGTTCAACTCTCGCCCCAAAGCAAATTGAGTGGTCTAAGGAATATAACAGTCCTGGATTACCAAGTTGTACGATGGGAAAAACTAAATAAGCAGAAAGACATGCTTCAATGCATGAACTGCCAAGGGTTCGGACACGTTGCAGTTAACTGTGGTATGGACCCAGTCTGTGTTAAATGTGGAGATACCCACAAAACAGTGGAGTGTAAACTCGGGCAAGATAGGGTCACAGATATGACCCAGTTAAAATGTGCGCTCTGCCGAGGCTCCGGGCACCCCGCAAACTATCGGGGATGTCCGAAGTTTCAGGAGATAAGGCAAAACAAAGCCCAAAAGAAAACAGTAGAGGTGAGACGCCCTGAAGTACGCCAGAAAACAACTTCCGTCAATCCCGCAATTTCTTACGCCCAAATCGCGTCTGGAAGGGGAAACACGGTACAGCCTCAACCACAGGTAGCCAAACAGGTCCAAGTGCCTACGGCTCCTGTGCCAGAGGCAGATCTGATGCAGGTGTTGCTGACCATTCATGGTCAGTTAACCGACGTGCAAAAACAGATCAGGGAGCAGGCGGCTAGGGTGGATTACCTCTACTCTATTCTGCCGGCAACGCGAAATGGTTAAAGGCGCGCTGCCTGAGCGACCCTTTACGATCCTAGCTGTGAATGTAAATTCGCTGATTAGGACCGAACGTAGAGCAAACCTCTTTCATTTGCTGCAAGACCAAAGTCCTGATGTATTTATGGCTAGCGAAACTAAGCTAAACCAGAAACACAAATTGACTAATAATAATTACAATATCGTGCGAAGGGATCGGCCTAACTCCTCTCAAGGGGGTGGGGTCGCAATCTTCATACGAAAGGGCATTAAATTTAAGGTTATATATAATAGTGAAGTGCGAAGATTTGGGCAGCTAGAAGCCTGCATCATTTGCATTCCGCTCCTGCAGAGGAAAAGAATGTACGTGATCTCGGCGTACGCACCCGAAGCACCTCAGCCTGCTAATTTTATCGCAGAACTCGAAAAACTTTTCGAATGCTTAAGACTGCACTTGGATGAAAATTATTATCTAATGGCAGGAGATTTGAACGCCAAACATGAAGATTGGGGAAATCAAATTCAAAATCCGAGAGGGTACCATTTATTTAATTGGATAGGTCGTCACAGTGTTGAGTGTAGGATCGATCTTTTTGCGACAGATAGACCTTTGTTTCCTAGGAGCGGTGGCTTTCTGGATCTTTTACTGCTTGACTCACGACTTGTTATAACTGACGCAACAAATCAACAGACAAGAAACTGTTTACGAACAATCGAATACGACAGCGATCACTGCGGACTTGCCACCGTAATACAGCTTCCGAGCGAACTTGTGGAATTGGATGAGTATGTGCCTGTGCACTCTTACAATTTCAGTAAGACGCGCTGGCCACGCTTCTCCAACGCCTTGGCAAGAGAAATACGTTCCGAGGACATTTCTCCACCAAATGACAGAAACCTGACGAACCTCGAGATCGACGGGTTTCTGACTCAAATGGATACGACTATAAAACGAACAATGGACAAAACAATCCCAAAATATAAGGAACAAGACCCAAACGGTTTATACAAGAACGCGACAATCGACGCACTACACCGACAAAAAAGTGGACTGATGACTAGGTTGAAACTTCTTTATAGACGTTTCACGGACACACGTGATCTGGAGATTAGGACATTGAAGTCGTCGATCAAAAACATTAACGTTCTGATTAGACAAAACTATAGATTATCTATTAATTTATATTGGGATAACAGAATTCGGGCTGTTAATTCTAGCGACCCTAGTATGTTTCCCCAAATAAATAAGATATTTAGAAGAAATGATCAAAACGATCTTCCATGTCTTAAACTCCAGAGGACAACAGATAACGAAGACGTACTAACGATTGCGGGAATTGATCCGGAGGGTGCCGTTTTCGATGACAATTTTTATATGATAGAAGATCCTCAGGAAAAGGTAGAAGCTGTAGGGGCTGCTTTCCAGCAAGTGTATAAGGTGAATGCTAGCATTCGTCCGAATCATGACCTGGAGAACAGAGCCTTGCTGCACAATTTCTATCTTGGAAATAACATAACGCAATGGCGATCTGAGAACACTGGTTTCACCGTGTTCAATGACGAAAATTTGGCAAACGCCACCATCGCCGAGCAAAATGGACCCAGTTCATTGTTAATTTCGAAGGTAGAACTTCATTTAATTTTTCAAACATTAAAGAAAAAGAAATCTGCGGGGGTCGATGGTATACCCAACATTGTGTTACGACATCTCCCTGAGGAAGCCATAGACATTTATACCACACTGTTTAACAACGCATTGAATAATGCATATTATCCAGTGAGTTGGAAGACAGCTGTGGTCCATTCTCTCCCCAAAAAGGGAAAGGACAGCTCCAATCCGGCAAATCTTCGGTCGATAAGTCTTCTTCCAAGTATCAGTAAGGTATTCGAAAAGATTCTCAATAGAGCTCTGTTCAAGTGGGCTGAGGACAAGAATATTATTCCAGACAATCAGTTTGGCTTTAAGGCGGGACATGACACTATTCATGCCGCGTCTAAGTTAGTTTCTGATGTTCAATGGAACAAAGCGAAAAATCAATGCACGGGTGCCGTTCTTGTTGATTTAGAGAAGGCTTTCGACACCGTATGGTTAGAGGGTCTTTATCTGAAATTAACCAGATTTGGCATAAGTAAACCACTGTTGTATATGCTTCATGACATGCTCAATGGTAGAAAGTTTGTTGTCAAAAGTGGCAATGTAACTTCCACCACAACTTTTGATATTAAAAACGGTCTACAGCAAGGAGCTGTGAACTCGCCGATTCTTTTTAGTGTTTACACCAGCGATCTGATAGGTAGTCTCACTCATGCGATTGCGTATGCCGATGACCTTGTAGCGTACAGGACGGGTCCAAAAGTTGAAGTCATCAGAATTCTCTTGCAGCGTGACTTCGACAAGATTCAGCGATATTGTGATGACTGGAAGTTAAAAATTAACTTTCAGAAATCAGAAACTATCCTGTTTAGAACCCCTTTGTCTAAGGCTTCTAGGGATACAAGAAAGAACTGGAGAAATCTAGTGATCGTTGGACCAAGTGGACATCCACTGGCGAGTAAAGATGTAGTAAAGTACCTTGGTATCTGGCTAGATCAGTATCTATATTTCAATCGACATATAGATGCTGCTCTGGCCAGAGCTAGGGGAGCGTTTGCTCTGACAAAACGGTTGTTTTATAGCAGCCGCCTTGAAAACAGAGTGAAGGTGATTTGTTACATGGCCCTCATACGGCCGATGATTGCCTATGGGTGCCCTGTGTGGTTTAACGTTGCCCCATCTCAAATGGAAAAGATTCGGGTGTTTGAGAGGCAGTGTCTTAGGACCTGTCTTGGATTACACAGAACACCAGAGTCGGAGTACAAACATTATTATGCCAACGAGGTCTTATACAACGGGGCCAATATAAACAGGATAGATAACTTTTTAATTAAGCTGATTCGGGGTCACATTGCAAGAGCGATGACCTCAGCCAATGGACTTATTTTCGGGGCTTATTACCCCAATGAAGAATATAGTGAGAGCGTTTGTCTTAACGGTTTCATCCCGCCCGAGACATTCCTCTATTTAGACAGTCGGGGGCTGATACAGGATAGATTGGCGGTTCCGTTAATCTACCACGTCGGCCGTAGAACTGTGGATCGGCGAATCCTGTATGGTCGAGACGTCGGCTCTGGGAACGGAGCAGAGCGTCTGCGGTTCAGTAGAGCTGTGCCCCTTCGGGACAAAAAGGACTGTTACAAGCAAGTTCAAAAATACTGGTGGTTGGGTGACCACCTTGATATTGATGGTTAGTCAAAATTGTTGCCTTGGCCGACCCACGTATTTTTAAGTATTAATAGGTTTTTTATTTTATGTAGGACAGTGGTGGCACCAAAAAAATTATAAAAACTGCATTTGCTTGTGGATATGTACATTGGGCGCTAGTACATATGCATATATATTCATTTATGCATATGTGTGGGTGTGTGTGCATTTGCATAAGCTGCTGCTGCGAAAAAAAAAAAAAAAAAAAAAAAAAAAAAAAAATACGCTGCGGGTGGCTGTTGTAGTTTTAATTTATTTTAAGTATTTTTAAGTAGTTTAAGTTAATTACGTATATTTACGTATATTTTAGTTTTATTTAGGTTAATTTAGTTTTATTTAAGTAAAGGGTAGTTTTAAGTTTTTATATAAAATAAAATAAATGTCTTGAAAAACGAGTTTTAAAAAAAATTTTCTCGTTTAGTTTTAAGTAATTTTGAATTTTAATTTAAGTAGTTTTTACGCCCAAAGGCATTTTTAATATATAGTTATAGTATAATTTAGAGCGCCCGTATGGGGCCAGTAAGTTAGTTAAGTTATTCTGTAAGCTAGTTTTTAAGGTTTTTGTCTAGCATTTAAGTTAGTTATAAGTTGAATTGAAAATAAAAACATGAATTAAAAAAAAAAAAAAAAAAAAAAAAGCATTCGTTTAGTGATTAACAGGAATCAGGTTCGAGTCGCAGTTCCTGCCTCAATATTTTTTTTTTTTGAGCGTTTTATCTTATTTGATAATTAAAATAGAATTTAATGCAACAAAAACATTTATTAATAGATTAAATTACCTTTTTTATTATATGTATGTATGCGCATATTATTTTATGCAGTAATATTTGCATCAAAATTAGCACTTTTGGGATAAACTCAGATATAAAGCCAATCTCTTCATTTTAATTCATTTTTTATTTTTTCATTTTCTTATATCTATCTTAATGCTAGACAAAAAATCTTAAACAACTAGCTTACACATTAACTTAACTTACTTACTGGCCCCATACGGGCGCTCTAAATTATACTATAACTATATTTAAAAAATGCTTTTCGGCGTAAAGACTATTTTAAATTTAAAATTCAATATAACTTAAACCTAAACAAGAAAATTCTTTAAAAACTTGTTTTCCATGACATTATTTTAATTTTTATTCAAAAACTTAAAACTACCCTTTACCTAAATAAAACTAAATTAACCTAAATAAAACTAAAATATACGTAAATATACGTAAATACCTTAAAACTACTTAAAAATACTTAAAATAACAGTCGTTCAGCAACCGTGGAAGTGTGCACATCGTTGGCGACTTTCATTGTGGAAATTTTACATAGAGGCGCGAGTGCTAATAGTAGTGATTTAGATCTACCAAAACCAAGTGGCAAGTTAGCCTAGGTGGTAGAGGAGCAGAATCAGTCGCAGTCGTTCAGCAACCGTGGAAGAGTGCACATAGTGGCGGCTTTCACAGTGTAAATTTCAAGTAGAGACGCGAGTGCTTATAGTAGTGAGTTAGATCTACCAAAACCAAGTGGCAAGTTAGCCTAGGTGGTAGAGGAGCAGATTCAGTCGTTCAGCAACCGTGGAAGTGTGCACATCGTTGGCGACTTTCATAGTGGAAATTTTACTTAAAGGCGCGAGTGCTAAAAGTAGTGATCTAGATCTACCAAAACCACGTGGCAAGTTAGCCTAGGTGGTAGAGGAGCAGATCAGAAGAGATCAGTCGATCTTCAGCTGTGAAAGAGTGTGGACGTGTTGACGACTTTCACAGTGTATACAATAATTTCGGTGTGTTCGAATTGAATTAAATTCATTTTTTTTTTTTTTTCATTTTTTAATTAATTTTTATTTTTTCATTTCCTTATATCTATCTTAATGCTAGACAAAAAATCTTAAACAACTAGCTTACCATATTAACTTAACTAACTTACTGGCCCCATGCGGGCGCTCTAAATTAAACTATGACTATACTTAAAAAATGTCTTTCGACGAAAAATAACTTATAATTAGAATTCATGATTACTTAAAACTAACGAGAAAATTATTAAAAAAAAAACTCATTTTCTATATCATTTTTTAATTTTTTATAAAACTTAAAGCTACCCTTTACCTAATAAAACTAATTAAAACTAAATTAAAACTAACTTAAACTACATTATATCTAATTAAAACTACTTAAAATAACTTAAAAACTAGAACAGCCACCAGCAATTTTTTTTTTTTTTTTTTTTGCATACGCATATGCACACTCGCGTACGCCCATACACATGTATATATGTTCATATACATACATACATATACATTCACAACCGCAAGTACCCACATACAAATACATTTACTTATGTACTTTTTTTTGTGCCACCGTCACTGTTCTACCTACTCTACTTATCTTTACCTTAGAACTATGTAAGTCGGCCAAAGCAACAATATGGTCAACTTTCAATATCACGGTGGTCACCCAACCACCAGAATTTTTTGACTTGCTTAACTAAGTCCTTTCTGTCCCTAAGGGGCACAGCTCTACTGAACCGCAGACGCTCTGCTCCGTTCCCTGAGCCGACGTCCCGATCGTAAAGAAGTCGCCGATCCACAGTCCTACGGCTGACGTGGTAGATTAACGGAACCGCCAATCTATCCTGTATCAGCCCACGACTGTCTAAAAAGAGGAATGTCTCGGGCGGGATGAAACCGTTAAGACGTACACTTTCACTATACTCATCATTGGGGTAGTAAGCCCCAAAAATAAGTCCATTGGTCGAGGTCATCGCTCTTGCAATGTGACCCCGAATCAGCTTGATTAAAAAGTTATCTATCCTGTTTATATTGGCCCTGTTGTATAGAACCTCGTTGGCATAGTAATGTGTGTACTCCGACTCTGGTGTTCTGTGTAATCCAAGGCAGCGTCTAAGACATTGCCTCTCAAACACCCGAATCTTTTCCATTTGAGATGGGGCAACGTTGAACCACACAGGGCACCCATAGGCAATCATTGGCCGGATAAGGGCCATGTAGCAAATCACCTTTACTCTGCTGTCAAGGCGGCTGCTATAAAACAACCGTCTTGTCAACCCAAAGGCTCCCCTAGCTCTGGCCAGAGCAGCATCTACATGTCGATTGAAATATAGATACTGATCTAGCCAGATGCCAAGGTACTTTACCACATCTTTACTCGCCAGTGGATGTCCACTTGGTCCAACGATCACTAGATTTCTCCAGTTCTTTCTTGTATCCCTAGAAGCCCTAGACAACGGGGTTCTAAACAGGATAGTTTCTGATTTCTGAAAGTTAATTTTTAACTTCCAGTCATCACAATATCGCTGAATCTGGTCGAAGTCACGCTGCAAGAGATTTTTGATGACTTCAACTTTTGGACCCGTCCTGTACGCTACAAGGTCATCGGCATACGCAATCGCATGAGTGAGACTACCTATCAGATCGCTGGTGTAAATACTAAAAAGAATCGGTGAGTTCACAGCTCCTTGCTGTAGACCATTTTTAATATCAAAAGTTGTGGTAGAAGTTACATTGCCACTTTTGACAACAAACTTTCTACCATTGAGCATGTCATGAAGCATATATAACAGTGGTTTACTTATGCCAAATCTAGATAGCTTCAGATAAAGACCCTCTAACCATACGGTGTCGAAAGCTTTCTCTAAATCAACCAGAACGGCACCCGTACATTGCTTTTTCGTTTTGTTCCATTGAACATCAGAAACTAACTTAGACGCAGCATGAATAGTGTCATGCCCCGCCTTAAAGCCAAACTGATTATCTGGAATAATATTTTTGTCCTCAGCCCACTTGAACAGAGCTCTATTGAGAATCTTTTCGAATACTTTACTGATACTTGGAAGAAGACTTATCGACCGAAGATTTGCCGGATTGGAGCTGTCCTTTCCCTTTTTGGGGAGAGGATGGACCACAGCTGTCTTCCAACTCACTGGATAATATGCATTATTCAATGCGTTGTTGAACAGTGTGGTATAAATGCTTATGGCTTCCTCAGGGAGATGTCGTAACACAATGTTGGGTATACCATCGACCCCCGCAGATTTCTTTTTCTTTAATGTTTGAAAAATTAACTGAAGTTCTATCTTCGAAACTAACAATGAACTGGGTCCATTTCGCTCGGCGATGGTGGCGTTTGCCAAATTTTCGTCATTGAACACGGTGAAACCAGTATTCTCAGATCGCCATTGCGTTATGTTATTTCCAAGGTAGAAGTTGTGTAGTAAGGCTCTGTTCTCCAGGTCATGATTCGGACGAATGCTAGCATTCACCTTATACACTTGCTGGAAAGCAGCCCCTACAGCTTCTACCTTTTCTTGAGGATCTTCTATCATAAAAAAGTTATCATCGAAAACGGCACCCTCCGGATCTATTCCCGCAATCGTAAGTACGTCTTCGTTATCTGTTGTCCTCTGAAGTTTAAGACATGGAAGATCGTTTTGATCATTTCTTCTAAATATCTTATTTATTTGGGGAAACATACTAGGGTCGCTAGAATTAATGGCCCGAATTCTGTTATCCCAATATAAATTAATAGACAATCTATTATTTTGTTTAATCAGAACATTAATGTTTTTGATCGACGACTTCAATGTCCTAATCTCCAGATCACGTGTGTCGGTGAAACGTCTGTACAGAAGTTTCAATCTAGTCAGCAGTCCACTTTTTTGTCGGTGTAGTGCGTCGATTGTCGCGTTCTTGTATAAACCAGTAGGGTCTTGTTCCTTATATTTTGGGATTGTTCTGTCCATTGTTCGTTTTATAGTCGTATCCATTTGAGTCAGGAACCCGTCGATCTCGACGTTCGTCAGGTTTCTGTCATTTGGTGGAGAAATGTCATCGGAACGTATTTCTCTTGCCAAGGAGTTGGAGAAGCGTGGCCAACGCGTCTTACTGAAATTGTAAGAGTGCGCTGGCACATACTCATCCAACTCCAAAAGTTCGCTCGGGAGCTGTATTACGGCGGCAAGTCCGCAGTGATCACTGTCATATTCAATTGTTCGTAAACAGTTTTTTGTATGTTGACCTACAGTGTCAGTTATTAACAGTCTTGAGTCAAGCAGGAGTAGATCCAGAAAACTACCACTTCTCGGAAAAGACTGTCTATCTGTAGCCAGAAGGTCGATCCTACACTCAACACTGTATCGACCCATCCAATTAAAAAGATGGTTCCCTCTAGGATTTTGTACTTGATTTCCCCAATCTACATGTTTGGCGTTCAAGTCCCCTGCCATGAGATAATAATTCTCATCCAAGTTCAGTCTTAAGCATTCAAAAAGTTTTTCGAGTTCTGCGATAAAATTAGCCGGCTGAGGTGCGTCAGGTGCGTACACAGCTATTGCGTACATTCTTTTCCCCTGCTGGAGAGGAATGCAAACGATGCAGGCTTCTAGCAACCCGAATCTTCGCACTTCACTATTATATATAACTTTATGTTTAATACCCTTTCGTATGAAGATTGCGACCCCACCCCCTTGAGAGGAGTTGGGCCGATCCCTTCTTACGATATTGTAATTTTTATTAGTCAGTTTGTGTTTCTGATTTAGCTTAGTTTCGCTAGCCATAAACACATCAGGACTTTGGTCTTGCAGCAAATGAAAAAGGTTTGCTCTACGTTCGGTCCTAATCAGCGAATTTACATTCACAGCTAGGATCTTAAAGGGTCGCTCAGGCAGCGCGCCTTTAACCATTTCGCGTTGCCGGCAGAATAGAGTAGAGGTAATCCACCCTAGCCGCCTGCTCCCTTATCTGTTTTTGCACATCGGTTAACTGACCATGAATGGTCAGCAACACCTGCATCAGATCTGCCTCTGGCACAGGAGCCGTAGGCACTTGGACCTGTTTGGCTACCTGTGGTTGAGGCTGTACCGTTTTTCCCTTTCCAGACGCCATTTGGGCGTAAGAAATTGCGGGATTGACGGAAGTTGATGTCTGGCGTACTTCAGGGCGTCTCACCTCTACTGTCTTCTTTTGGTCTTTGTTTTTTTTTCATTTCCTGAAACTTCGGACATCCCCGATAGTTTGCGGGGTGCCCGGAGCCTCGGCAAAGTGCACACTTTAACTGGGTCCTGTCTTCGACCCTCTCTTTTCCGAGTTTACATTCACCTATCTTGTGGGAATCTCCACACTTGACACAAACTGGATCCATACCACAGTTTGCTGCCACGTGGCCGTATCCTTGGCAGTTCATGCATTGAAGCATGTCTCTCTGCCTATTTAATTTTTCCCATCTTACAATTTGGTAGTTTAGGACGGTTATACTCCTTAAACCACTCAACTTGCTTTGGGGCGAGAGCTGAACTAGGAAGAATGGTAAATTCCGTTTCTCCCGTCTGGCCTTAACTGTGGAAAACGGTCTGACCCCGATAAAATCGAGATCATCGCTCGCCACTTGACGGAGCTCAGTTAAGAGTTCCTGCGGATCCGTAGAGGATTCGATGCCCTTCAGGAGGACTGTTTGTAGCTTGTCTTCCTTCGGGGTGAAACTGTAGTATTCTGTCTTCGTTTGAGACAGGAGATCTTTTATTTTTTTATAATGCTCAACCGAAGAGCAATGAATGGCGTGTCGGTCTGCGTTCAACCTTTTAATAATAAAATTGTTGCCTATGGCCGACTTACATAATTCTATTGTGTCTTTCAATTCTATTTTGAAGGTATTAATTGGTGGCACCTTACCTTTCTTTGCTTGTGGCTGTTGCTGTTGTTGCTTCTGTTGTGACTGCTGCTGTTGTGTCTGCTGCTGTTGTGACTGCTGCGGTTGTCGCTGTTGTTGTAGTTTTTGCTGCTGTTGTTGCTTCTGTGTCTTTTGTTGTTGTCGTTGTTGAAGTGGTTGTTGTATTTGTTGTATTTGTTTTTGTTGTTGTTGCTGTTGTTGCTGTTGTTGTTTTTTCTATACTTGCGGTTGCTGATGCTGTTGCTGGGGCTGTAGTTTTTGCTGCTGCATTTGTGCTGCTTTTTGTTGCTCTTGGAGCGTTTTTTGTCGTTTTCTTTCAAGAGCAACTAGGCGCTCTTTTTCCCTACGCGCTTCCTGCTTAACTTTGAGCGCTTTTACCATTTCCATGAGGGAAGAAATTTGCTCTGTCAGTGATGCGATTTTTCCCTGCTCATCTTCTGACTCTTCTGGAGGTGAAAGGTCCACCAACTCACCACTCACGTAGTGCCCCTCCCCTTCTACGGACATGTATGCAATCTCTTCGGCACCTACCTCAGTGACGTTATGCACACATGTCTTCTTGACGGTCGTATCGTTTGCTTCTTTGGCGATTTCGTCTTCAGCCTCTGCCTCGTCATCGCCCTCATGGTCATGTTCATTAATTTTCGTATCGTCATCCTCATAGGAGGAGCTTTCTAAATGCCTCTGCATTTTGGCTTGAGCGGAGGCCTTAGCCAACTTAGCTCTGGTGCTCCTATCGGCACGATTTATTAGGTGTGGCTTGTATCTAATGATACGCCTTCTCTTCTTATCCCCCTTTGAATTGGCACCGGCTGGTGTTGATGTCGTGCCTTTTGCACAGCTTGTTGTTGCAGTCGCTATGCTGCTTGTATTAACTTCGGCACGTGCCGATGACGCTGTCGTTGTTGGCTGGGCTTCTATGGAAGGCACCGCTACCTTAACTGCTGCTGCTGCATCACCTGATGTTTTGGCTGCTTGACTTGTTGTTGGGGGATCATCTTTCGATGTCCCCGTTGATTTTATCATTTGCTGTTCCTTCTGCTCTCGGTTTTTGTTAACTTTCTCCCAGAACTTATTTAAAAAAAAGCCCTGACCAGGATGGGGCTCGAACCCACGCCCCTCCACTCTGTCGTCGGCCACGCTACCTCTAGGCTAACTTGCCTTTTAAATTTTCTTGGCAAATTGCCAGTAAAAATTGTGCAATGAGTGCACTTAAAGTATAAGTGAATTTAATTCAATTCGAAAACACCGAAATTATTTTATACACTGTGAAAGTCGTCAACACGTCCGCACTCTTTCACAGCTGAAGATCGACTGAATTAAATTCATTTTTACTTAAAGTGCACTCATTGCACAATTTACTGGCAATTTGCCAAAGAAATATAAAAGGCAAGTTAGCCTAGTGGGTAGCGTGGCCGACGACAGACTGGAAGGGCGTGGGTTCGAGCCCCACCCTGGGCAGGGCTTTTTTTTAAATAAGTTCTGGGAGAAAGTCCATAAAAACAGAGAAGAACAACAACAACAGATGGTAAAGCCAACGGGGACATCGAAAGATGATCCCCCAACAACAAGACAAGATACCGGAGCATCAGGTGATGCAGCAGCAGCAGTTAAGGTAGCGGTGCCTTCCAAAGAAACCCAGCCAACAACGACAGCGTCATCGGCACGTGCCGAAGCCAATACAAGCAGCATAGCGACTGCAACAACAAGCTTTGAAAAAGGCATGATATCAACACCAGCCGGTGCCATAGCCAATTCAAAGGGGGATAAGAAGAGGAGGCGTATCATTAGATACAAGCCACACCTCATAAATCGTGCCGATAGGAGCACCAGAGCTAAGTTGGCTAAGGCCTCCGCTCAAGCCAAAATGCAGAGGCATTTAGAAAGCTCCTCCTATGAGGATGACGACACACAAAACAACGAACATGACCATGAGGGCGATGACGAGGCAGAGGCTGAAGACGAAATCGCCAAAGAAACAAACAACGATGCGACCGTCAAGAAGACATGTGAGCATAACGTCACTGAAATAGATGCCGAAGACATTGCATACATGTCCGTAGAAGGGGAGGGGCACTACGTGAGTGGCGAGTTGGTGGACCTTTCACCTCCAGAAGAGTCAGAAGATGAGCAGGGAAAATCGAATCACTGACAGAGCAAATCTCTTCCCTCATGGAAATGGTTAAAGCGCTCAAAGCTAAGCAAGAAGCGCGTAGGGAAAAAGAGCGCACAGTTGCTCTTGAAAGCCAACGACAAAAAACGCTCCAAGAGCAACAAAAAGCAGCACAAATGCAGCAGCCTCACAAGCAACAACAACCTCTCCCGGATCAACAGCACAAAAAGAAGCAGCCGACACAGGAACTGCAGCCCCAACATCGTCCTCAGCAGACGCAAAAACTAAAGCCCCAGCAACAGCAGCAGCAACCGCAAGTACAGCAACAAAAACAAATACAACAACCACTTCAACAACAACAACAACAAAAGACACAGAAGCAACAACAGCAGCAAAAACTACAACAACAGCGACAACCGCAGCAGTCACAACAGCAGCAGACACAACAGCAGCAGTCACAACAGAAGCAACAACAGCAACAGCCACAAGCAAAGAAAGGTAAGGTGCCACCAATTAATACCTTCAAAATAGAATTGAAAGACACAATAGAATTATGTAAGTCGGCCATAGGCAACAATTTTATTATTAAAAGGTTGAACGCAGACCGACACGCTATTCATTGCTCTTCGGTCGAGCATTATAAAAAAATTAAAGATCTCCTGTCTCAAACGAAGACAGAATACTACAGTTTCACCCCGAAGGAAGACAAGCTACAAACAGTCCTCCTGAAGGGTATCGAATCCTCTACGGATCCGCAGGAACTCTTAGCTGAGCTCCGTCAAGTGGCGAGCGATGATATCGATTTTATCGGGGTCAGACCGTTTTCCACAGTTAAGGCCAGACGGGAGAAACGGAATTTACCATTCTTCCTCGTTCAGCTCTCGCCCCAAAGCAAGTTAAGTGGTTTAAGGAGCATAACCGTCCTAAACTACCAAATTGTAAGATGGGAAAAATTAAATAGGCAGAGAGACATGCTTCAATGCATGAACTGCCAAGGGTACGGCCACGTGGCAGCTAACTGTGGTATGGACCCAGTTTGCGTCAAGTGTGGAGACTCCCACAAGATAGGGGAATGTAAGCTTGGGAAAGATAGGGTCGAAGACAGGACCCAGTTAAAGTGTGCACTTTGCCGAGGCTCCGGGCACCCCGCAAACTATCGGGGATGTCCGAAGTTTCAGGAAATGAAAAAAACAAAGACCAAAAGAAGACAGTAGAGGTGAGACGACCTGAAGTACGCCAGACAGCAACTTCCGTCAATCCCGCAATTTCTTACGCCCAAATGGCGTCTGGAAAGGGAAAAACGGTACAGCCTCAACCACAGGTAGCCAAACAGGTCCAAGTGCCTACGGCTCCTGTGCCAGAGGCAGATCTGATGCAGGTGTTGCTGACCATTCATGGTCAGTTAACCGATGTGCAAAAACAGATAAGGGAGCAGGCTGCTAGGGTGGATTACCTCTACTCTATTCTGCCGGCAACGCGAAATGGTTAAAGGCGCGCTGCCTGAGCGACCCTTTAAGATCCTAGCTGTGAATGTAAATTCGCTGATTAGGACCGAACGTAGAGCAAACCTCTTTCATTTGCTTCAAGACCAAAGTCCTGACGTGTTTATGGCTAGCGAAACTAAGCTAAACCAGAAACACAAACTGACTAATAAAAATTACAATATCGTAAGAAGGGATCGGCCCAACTCCTCTCAAGGGGGTGGGGTCGCAATCTTCATACGAAAGGGCATCAAACATAAGGTTATATATAATAGTGAAGTGCGAAGATTTGGGCTGCTAGAAGCTTGCATCGTTTGCATTCCTCTCCAGCAAGGGAAAAGAATGTACGCAATCGCGGTGTACGCACCTGACGCACCTCAGCCGGCTAGTTTTATCACAGAGCTCGAAAAACTTTTTGAATCCTTAAGACTGAACTTGGATGAGAATTATTATCTCATGGCAGGGGACTTGAACGCCAAACATGTAGATTGGGGAAACCAAGTACAAAATCCGAGAGGGAACCATCTTTTTAATTGGATGGGTCGATACAGTGTTGAGTGTAGGATCGACCTTCTGGCTACAGATAGACCGTCTTTTCCGAGAAGTGGTAGTTTTCTGGATCTACTCCTGCTTGACTCAAGACTGATAATAACTGACACTGTAGGTCAACATACAAAAAAATGTTTACGAACGATTGAATACGACAGTGACCACTGCGGACTTGCCGCCGTAATACAGCTCCCGAGCGAACTTTTGGAGTTGGATGAGTATGTGCCTGCGCACTCTTACAATTTCAGAAAGACGCGTTGGCCACGCTTTTCCAACTCCTTGGCAAGAGAAATACATTTCTCCACCAAATGACAGAAACCTGACGAACGTCGAGATCGACGGGTTCCTGACTCAAATGGATACGACTATAAAACGAACAATGGACAGAACAATCCCAAAATATAAGGAACACGACCCTACTGGTATATACAAGAACGCGACAATTGACGCACTACACCGACAAAAAAGTGGACTTCTGACTAGGTTGAAACGTCTGTACAGACGTTTCACGGACACACGTGATCAGGAGATTAGGACATTGAAGTCGTCGATCAAAAACATTAATGTTCTGATTAAACAAAATTATAGATTGTCTATTAACTTATATTGGGATAACAGAATTCGGGCCGTTAATTCCAGCGACCCTAGTATGTTTCCCCAAATAAATAAGATATTTAGAAGAAATGATCAAAACGAACTTCCATGTATTAAACTTCAGAGGACAATAGATAACGAAGACGTACTTACGATTGCGGGAATAGATCCGGAGGGTGCCGTTTTCGATGATAATTTTTTTATGATAGAAGATCCTCAAGAAAAGGTAGAAGCTGTGGGGGCTGCTTTCCAGCAAGTGTATAAGGTAAATGCTAGCATTCGTCCGAATCATGACCTGGAGAACAGAGCCTTACTACACAACTTCTACCTTGGAAATAACATAACGCAATGGCGATCTGAGAATACTGGTTTCACCGGGTTCAATGACGAAAATTTGGCAAACGCCACCATCGCCGAGCGAAATGGACCTAGTTCATTGTTAATTTCGAAGGTAGAACTTCAGTTGATTTTTCAAACTTTAAAGAAAAAGAAATCTGCGGGGGTCGATGGTATACCCAACATTGTGTTACGACATCTCCCTGAGGAAGCCATAGACATTTATACCACACTGTTTAACAACGCATTGAATAATGCATATTATCCAGTGAGTTGGAAGACAGCTGTGGTCCATCCTCTCCCCAAAAAGGGAAAGGACAGCTCCAATCCGGCAAATCTTCGGTCGATAAGTCTTCTTCCAAGTATCAGTAAAGTATTCGAAAAGATTCTCAATAGAGCTCTGTTCAAGTGGGCTGAGGACAAAAATATTATTCCAGATAATCAGTTTGGCTTTAAGGCGGGGCATGACACTATTCATGCCGCGTCTAAGTTAGTTTCTGATGTTCAATGGAACAAAACGAAAAATCAATGCACGGGTGCCGTTCTGGTTGATTTAGAGAAGGCTTTCGACACCGTATGGTTAGAGGGTCTTTATCTGAAGTTAACTAGACTTGGCATAAGTAAACCACTGTTATATATGCTTCATGACATGCTCAATGGTAGAAAGTTTGTTGTCAAAAGTGGCAATGTAACTTCTACCACAACTTTTGATATTAAAAATGGTCTACAGCAAGGAGCTGTGAACTCACCGATTCTGTTTAGTATTTACACCAGCGATCTGATAGGTAGTCTAACTCATTCAATTGCGTATGCCGATGATCTTGTAGCGTACAGAACGGGTCCGAAAGTTGAAGTCATCAGAATTCTCTTGCAGCGTGACTTCGACAAGATTCAGCGATATTGTGATGACTGGAAGTTAAAAATTAATTTTCAGAAATCAGAAACTATCCTGTTTAGAACCCCGTTGTCTAGGGCTTCTAGGGATACAAGAAAGAACTGGAGAAATCTAGTGATCGTTGGACCAAGTGGACATCCACTGGCGAGTAAAGATGTGGTAAAGTACCTTGGCATCTGGCTAGATCAGTATCTATATTTCAATCGACATGTAGATGCTGCTCTGGCCAGAGCTAGGGGAGCCTTTGGGTTGACAAGACGGTTGTTTTATAGCAGCCGCCTTGACAGCAGAGTAAAGGTGATTTGCTACATGGCCCTTATCCGGCCAATGATTGCCTATGGGTGCCCTGTGTGGTTCAACGTTGCCCCATCTCAAATGGAAAAGATTCGGGTGTTTGAGAGGCAGTGTCTTAGACGTTGCCTTGGATTACACAGAACACCAGAGTCGGAGTACACACATTACTATGCCAACGAGGTTCTATACAACAGGGCCAATATAAACAGGATAGATAACTTTTTAATCAAGCTGATTCGGGGTCACATTGCAAGAGCGATGACCTCGACCAATGGACTTATTTTTGGGGCTTACTACCCCAATGATGAGTATAGTGAAAGTGTACGTCTTAACGGTTTCATTCCGCCCGAGACATTCCTCTTTTTAGACAGTCGTGGGCTGATACAGGATAGATTGGCGGTTCCGTTAATCTACCACGTCAGCCGTAGGACTGTGGATCGGCGACTTCTTTACGATTGGGACGTCGGCTCAGGGAACGGAGCAGAGCGTCTGCGGTTCAGTAGAGCTGTGCCCCTTCGGGACAGAAAGGACTTAGTTAAGCAAGTCAAAAAATTCTGGTGGTTGGGTGACCACCGTGATATTGAAAGTTGACCATATTGTTGCTTTGGCCGACTTACATAGTTCTAAGGTAAATATAGGTAGAGTAGGTAGAACAGTGACGGTGGCACCAAAAAAAAAATAAAAAAGTACATAAGTAAATGTATTGTATATGGGTACTTGCTGTTGCGAATATATATGTATATATGTATATGTACATATATACATGTGTATGGGCGTACGCGAGTGTGCATATGCGTATGCAAAAAAAAAAAAAAAAAAAAAAAAAAAAAATTGCTGGTGGCTGTTCTAGTTTTTAAGTTATTTTAAGTAGTTTTAATTAGATATAATGTAGTTTAAGTTAGTTTAATTTAGTTTTAATTAGTTTTATTAGGTAAAGGGTAGATTTAAGTTTTACAAAAAATTAAAAAATGATATAGAAAATGAGTTTTTTTAAATAATTTTCTCGTTAGTTTTAAGTAATCATGAATTCTAATAATAAGTTATTTTTTGTCGAAAGACATTTTTTAAGTATAGTCATAGTTTAATTTAGAGCGCCCGCATGGGGCCAGTAAGTTAGTTAAGTTAATATGGTAAGCTAGTTGTTTAAGATTTTTTGTCTAGCATTAAGATAGATATAAGGAAATGAAAAAATAAAAATGAATTAAAAATGAAAATGAGAGGAGCAGATTCCAGAGTGGAAGGTCGTGGGTTCGATTCTCACCCCGGGCAAGGCCTTTTTTTAAATAATTTCTGGCAGGAGGTTTCAAAGAGAAGGAAACAACAGCAGCAACAACAAGAAGAGCAGATGGGAAAACCAACGGGGACATCGAAAGATGGTCCCCCAACAACAAAGAAGACAGTTGGAGGAACATCAGGTGATGTGTCATCCGACAGTCAAATAGCGGGGCCATCAGGCCAAGCTGAAAGAGAAACTGTATCAGGGCAGTCCAAAGCCCAAAAAGCAGCAACAACAGCAGCAGCAGCAGCAGGACCAGTTAAGCCCAAAGTGGCAACAACAACAACAACAGCAACGACAACTACAACAACATCGTCATCGGCACGTGCCGAGGTCGGTACCAGCAGCATGGCAACTGCAAAGACATCGAGCCCTATTAAAGGGAAAAAGCCAGGACCGGCATGTGTCGATGAGCAAGATCCTCTGAAGAGAAGGCGCTACATTAGGTACAAACCGAACCTGGTAGTAAAGAAGCGTACCTCTGATGTAGAAGCAGCCAAGAAAACAGAAGGGTGCGGGCGCTCAGCCAAGGCTTCGGCTCAGGCCAAAATACAGAGGCAGCTAGATAGCTCCTCTAACGATGAAGACAATAGCGAAAGCAATGACAACGAAGAAGGCGACGACGGAGCTGAGACGGATGACAGGCACGTCGAAGAGGCTGATGGAGCGATCGCCGCCGACAAGCCAAACGATCAGGACGCCAGGCTAACAGGCGAAGAAAACGCCGCTGACGCAGATGCTGATAACATCTCATACATGTCAGTGGAAGGAGAAGGACGTTACGTCAGTGGCGAGATAGTCGAGCTGTCTGACGAGGAAGAGGACCAGCAAATCGAGGCGTTAACGGAGCAGATCTCTTCGCTCATAGAGCTGGTTGAAGCGCTCAAGAAGAAGCAGGAGGCAAGACGGGAGAAGGAGCGCATAGTTGCTCTTGAGCAGCGCACCCGCCAACAAGCGCTCCAAGAGCAAGCTTCGCAACAAAAGGAGCCTCCTCAGGAACCAAAACCACTCCCAGACCAGCAGCAGCCTCAGAAGCAGCAGTCGAAGAAGCAGCCACAGAAACAGCTTCAAAAGCCACAACAACCGTCTCAGCAAACACAGCATCAGCCTCAGCAACAGCAAGCAAAACAAAAACAAAAACAACAACAACAACAACCACAACAGCAACGACAACAGACACAGAAGCAGCAACAGCAGCAGAAACAACAGCAACAGCAACAACCGCAACAGCAACAACCACAGCAGTCACAACAGCAGCAGACCCAACAGCAGCCAATGCAACAGCAGCAGAGACAACAGCAGCAGTCACAACAACAGCAACAACAGCAACAGCCACAAGCAAAGAAAGGTAAGGTGCCACCTATTAATACTTATAAAATGCATTTAAAAGACACAATAGAAATATGTAGGTCGGTCATAGGCAACAATTTCATAATTAAGCGGCTTAACGCAGACAGGCATTCCATTCAGTGCTCATCTTTAGAGCACTACAAAAAAGTGAAAGACCTTCTGTCTCAAACTAGAACAGAATACTATAGTTTCACCCCGAAGGAAGACAAGCTTCAAACAGTCCTCCTGAAGGGTATCGAATCCTCTACGGATCCGCAGGCGCTCTTAGCTGAGCTCCGTCAAGTGGCGAGCGACGATCTCGAGTTTATCGGGGTCAGACCGTTCACCACAGTCAAAGCCAGACGGGAGAAACGGAATTTACCATTTTTCCTGGTTCAACTCTCGCCCCAAAGCAAATTGAGTGGTCTAAGGAATATAACAGTCCTGGATTACCAAGTTGTACGATGGGAAAAACTAAATAAGCAGAAAGACATGCTTCAATGCATGAACTGCCAAGGGTTCGGACACGTTGCAGTTAACTGTGGTATGGACCCAGTCTGTGTTAAATGTGGAGATACCCACAAAACAGTGGAGTGTAAACTCGGGCAAGATAGGGTCACAGATATGACCCAGTTAAAATGTGCTCTCTGCCGAGGCTACGGGCACCCCGCAAACTATCGGGGATGTCCGAAGTTTCAGGAGATAAGGCAAAACAAAGCCCAAAAGAAAACAGTTGAGGTGAGACGCCCTGAAGTACGCCAAAAAACAACTTCCGTTAATCCCGCAATTTCTTACGCCCAAATCGCGTCTGGAAAGGGAAACACGGTACAGCCTCAACCACAGGTAGCCAAACAGGTCCAAGTGCCTACGGTTCCTGTGCCAGAGGCAGATCTGATGCAAGTGTTGATGACCATTCATGGTCAGTTAACCGACGTGCAAAAACAGATCAGGGAGCAGGCGGCTAGGGTGGATTACCTCTACTCTATTCTGCCGGCAACGCGAAATGGTTAAAGGAGCGCTGTCTGAGCGACCCTTTAAGATCCTAGCTGTGAATGTAAATTCACTGATTAGGACCGAACGTAGAGCAAATCTCTTTCATTTGCTGCAAGACCAAAGTCCTGACGTGTTTATGGCTAGCGAAACTAAGCTTACCCAGAAACACAAATTGACTAATAATAATTACAATATCGTGCGAAGGGATCGGCCTAACTCCTCTCAAGGGGGTGGGGTCGCAATCTTCATACGAAAGGGCATTAAATATAAGGTTATATATAATAGTGAAGTGCGAAGATTTGGGCAGCTAGAAGCCTGCATCATTTGCATTCCGCTCCTTCAGGGGAAAAGAATGTACGTGATCGCGGCGTACGCACCCGAAGCACCTCAGCCTGCTAATTTTATCGCAGAACTCGAAAAACTTTTCGAATGCTTAAGACTGCACTTGGATGAAAATTATTATCTAATGGCAGGAGATTTGAACGCCAAACATGAAGATTGGGGAAATCAAATTCAAAATCCGAGAGGGTACCATTTATTTAATTGGATGGGTCGTCACAGTGTTGAGTGTAGGATCGATCTTTTTGCGACAGATAGACCTTCGTTTCCTAGGAGCGGTGGCTTTCTGGATCTTTTACTGCTTGACTCACGACTTGTTATAACTGACGCAACAAATCAACAGACAAGAAACTGTTTACGAACAATCGAATACGACAGCGATCACTGCGGACTTGCCACCGTAATAAAGCTTCCGAGCGAACTTGTGGAACTGGATGAGTATGTGCCTGTGCACTCTTACAATTTCAGTAAGGCGCGCTGGCCACGCTTCTCCAACGCCTTGGCAAGAGAAATACGTTCCGATGACATTTCTCCACCAAATGACAGAAACCTGACGAACCTCGAGATCGACGGGTTTCTGACTCAAATGGATACGACTATAAAACGAACAATGGACAAAACAATCCCAAAATATAAGGAACAAGACCCTACTGGCTTATACAAGAACGCGACAATCGACGCACTACACCGACAAAAAAGTGGACTGCTGACTAGGTTGAAACTTCTTTATAGACGTTTCACGGACACACGTGATCTGGAGATTAGGACATTGAAGTCGTCGATCAAAAACATTAACGTTCTGATTAGACAAAACTAAAGATTATCTATTAATTTATATTGGGATAACAGAATTCGGGCTGTTAATTCTAGCGACCCTAGTATGTTTCCCCAAATAAATAAGATATTTAGAAGAAATGATCAAAACGATCTTCCATGTCTTAAACTCCAGAGGACAACAGATTACGAAGACGTACTAACGATTGCGGGAATTGATCCGGAAGGTGCCGTTTTCGATGACAATTTTTATATGATAGAAGATCCTCAGGAAAAGGTAGAAGCTGTAGGGGCTGCTTTCCAGCAAGTGTATAAGGTGAATGCTAGCATTCGTCCGAATCATGACCTGGAGAACAGAGCCTTGCTGCACAATTTCTATCTTGGAAATAACATAACGCAATGGCGATCTGAGAATACTGGTTTCACCGGGTTCAATGACGAAAATTTGGCAAACGCCACCATCGCCGAGCAAAATGGACCCAGTTCATTGTTAATTTCGAAGGTAGAACTTCATTTAGTTTTTCAAACATTAAAGAAAAAGAAATCTGCGGGGGTCGATGGTATACCCAACATTGTGTTACGACATCTCCCTGAGGAAGCCATAGACATTTATACCACACTGTTTAACAACGCATTGAATAATGCATATTATCCAGTGAGTTGGAAGACAGCTGTGGTCCATCCTCTCCCCAAAAAGGGAAAGGACAACTCCAATCCGGCAAATCTTCGGTCGATAAGTCTTCTTCCAAGTATCAGTAAGGTATTCGAAAAGATTCTCAATAGAGCTCTGTTCAAGTGGGCTGAGGACAAGAATATTATTCCAGACAATCAGTTTGGCTTTAAGGCGGGACATGACACTATTCATGCCGCGTCTAAGTTAGTTTCTGATGTGCAATGGAACAAAGCGAAAAATCAATGCACAGGTGCCGTTCTTGTTGATTTATAGAAGGCTTTCGACACCGTATGGTTAGAGGGTCTTTATCTGAAGTTAACCAGATTTGGCATAAGTAAACCACTGTTATATATGCTTTATGACATGCTCAATGGTAGAAAGTTTGTTGTCAAAAGTGGCAATGTAACTTCCACCACAACTTTTGATATTAAAAACGGTCTACAGCAAGGAGCTGTGAACTCGCCGATTCTTTTTAGTATTTACACCAGCGATCTGATAGGTAGTCTCACTCATGCGATTGCGTATGCCGATGACCTTGTAGCGTACAGGACGGGTCCAAAAGTTGAAGTCATCAGAATTCTCTTGCAGCGCGACTTCGACAAGATTCAGCGATATTGTGATGACTGGAAGTTAAAAATTAACTTTCAGAAATCAGAAACTATCCTGTTTAGAACCCCTTTGTCTAAGGCTTCTAGGGATACAAGAAAGAACTGGAGAAATCTAGTGATCGTTGGACCAAGTGGACATCCACTGGCGAGTAAAGATGTAGTAAAGTACCTTGGTATCTGGCTAGATCAGTATCTATATTTCAATCGACATATAGATGCTGCTCTGGCCAGAGCTAGGGGAGCGTTTGCTCTGACAAGACGGCTGTTTTATAGCAGCCGCCTTGAAAACAGAGTGAAGGTGATTTGCTACATGGCCCTCATCCGGCCGATGATTGCCTATGGGTGCCCTGTGTGGTTTAACGTTGCCCCATCTCAAATGGAAAAGATTCGGGTGTTTGAGAGGCAGTGTCTTAGGACCTGTCTTGGATTACACAGAACACCAGAGTCGGAGTACAAACATTATTATGCCAACGAGGTCTTATACAACGGGGCCAATATAAACAGGATAGATAACTTTTTAATTAAGCTGATTCGGGGTCACATTGCAAGAGCGATGACCTCAGCCAATGGACTTATTTTCGGGGCTTATTACCCCAATGAAGAATATAGTGAGAGCGTTTGTCTTAACGGTTTCATCCCGCCCGAGACATTCCTCTATTTAGACAGTCGGGGGCTGATACAGGATAGATTGGCGGTTCCGTTAATCTACCACGTCGGCCGTAGAACTGTGGATCGGCGAATCCTGTATGGTCGAGACGTCGGCTCTGGGAACGGAGCAGAGCGTCTGCGGTTCAGTAGAGCTGTGCCCCTTCGGGACAAAAGGGACTTTTGTAAGCAAGTTCAAAAATACTGGTGGTTGGGTGACCACCTTGATATTGATGATTAGTCGAAGTTGTTGCCTTGGCCGACCTACGTATTTCTAAGGTATAACTAGGTAGATTAGGTAGGACAGTGAAGGTGGCACCAAAAAAAAGATACAAAATCCAAAAAATTGCTGTCTGCTGTCTGTGGATATGTGCTTGAGGGCATACATATGTATATGTGTTAATATATGGATATGTATGGCGTGTGTGCATGTGCATAGGCTGATGACAAAAAATGATGAAAAAAAAAAAGAGGAGCAGATTCCAGAGTGGAAGGTCGTGGGTTCGATTCTCACCCCGGGCAAGGCCTTTTTTTAAATAATTTCTGGCAGGAGGTTTCAAAGAGAAGAAAACAACAGCAGCAACAACAAGAAGAGCAGATGGGAAAACCAACGGGGACATCGAAAGATGGTCCCCCAACAACAAGGAAGACAGTTGGAGGAACATCAGGTGATGTGTCATCCGACAGTCAAGTAGCGGGGTCATCAGGCCAAGCACTAAGAGCAACGGTAGCAGGGCAGTCCAAAGCCCAAAAACCAATAACAACAGCAGCAGCAGCAGCAGGACCAGTAAAGCCCAAAGTGGCAATAACAACAACAACAGCAACGACAACTACAACAACATCGTCATCGGCACGTGCCGAGGTCGGAACAAGCAGCATGGCAACTGCAAAAACATCAAGCCCTATTAAAGGGAAAAGTCCAGGAGCGGCATGTGTCGAAGAACCAGACCCACTGAAGAGAAGGCGCTATATCAGATATAAGCCAAATCTGGTTGTTAAGAAGCGCACCTCAGATATAGAGGCAGCGCAGAAAATAGGAGGGCGCGGACGCTCAGCCAAGGCCTCGGCTCAGGCAAAAATACAGAGGCAGCTGGATAGCTCCTCCAACGACGATGACGACAACGAAAACAACGACAAAAACGTAGAAGGCGACGATGAAGCTGAGGCGGATGACAGGCACGTCGAAGAGGCTGACGGAGTGATCGCCGCCGTCAATCCAAATGTTAAGGACGCCAGTCTAACCGGCGAAGAAAACGCCGCTGACGATAATGCGGATGACATCTCCTACATGTCTGTGGAAGGAGAGGGACATTACGTCAGTGGCGAGGTAGTTGAGCTGTCCGACGAGGAAGAGGACCAGCAGATTGAGGCGCTGACAGAGCAGATCTCTTCGCTCATTGAGCTGGTTGAAGCGCTCAAAAAGAAGCAGGAGGCAAGACGGGAGAAGGAGCGCATAGTTGCTCTTGAGCAGCGCACCCGCCAACAAGCGCTCCAAGAGCAAGCTTCGCTACAACAGCAGCCTCCTAAGGAACAAAAACCACTCCCAGACCAGCAGCAGCCACAGAAGCAGCAGTCAAAGAAGCAGCAACAGAAACAGCTTCAAAAACCACAACAACCGTCTCAGCAACCACAGCATCAGCCTCAGCAACAGCAAGCAAAACAAAAACAACAACAACAACAACCACAACAGCAACGACAACAGACACAGAAACAGCAACAGCAGCAGCAACAACAGCAACAGCAACAACCGCAACAGCAACAACCGCAGCAGTCACAACAGCAGCAGACCCAACAGCAGCCGATGCAACAGCAGCAGAGACAACAGCAGCAGTCACAAAAACAGCAACAACAGCAACAGCCACAAGCAAAGAAAGGTAAGGTGCCACCTATTAATACTTATAAAATGCATTTAAAAGACACAATTGAAATATGTAGGTCAGTCATAGGCAACAATTTCATAATTAAGCGGCTTAACGCAGACAGGCATTCCATTCAGTGCTCATCTTTAGAGCACTACAAAAAAGTGAAAGACCTTCTGTCCCAAACTAGAACAGAATACTATAGTTTCACCCCGAAGGAAGACAAGCTTCAAACAGTCCTCCTGAAGGGTATCGAATCCTCTACGGATCCGCAGGCGCTCTTAGCTGAGCTCCGTCAAGTGGCGAGCGACGATCTCGAGTTTATCGGGGTCCGACCGTTCACCTCAGTCAAAGCCAGACGGGAGAAACGGAATTTACCATTTTTCCTAGTTCAACTCTCGCAAATTGAGTGGTCTAAGGAATATAACAGTCCTGGATTACCAAGTTGTACGATGGGAAAAACTAAATAAGCAGAAAGACATGCTTCAATGCATGAACTGCCAAGGGTTCGGACACGTTGCAGTTAACTGTGGTATGGACCCAGTCTGTGTTAAATGTGGAGATACCCACAAAACAGTGGAGTGCAAACTCGGGCAAGATAGGGTCACAGATATGACCCAGTTAAAATGTGCGCTCTGCCGAGGCTCCGGGCACCCCGCAAACTATCGGGGATGTCCGAAGTTTCAGGAGATAAGGCAAAACAAAGCCCAAAAGAAAACAGTAGAGGTGAGACGCCCTGAAGTACGCCAGAAAACAACTTCCGTCAATCCCGCAATTTCTTACGCCCAAATTGCGTCGGGAAGGGGAAACACGGTACAGCCTCAACCACAGGTAGCCAAACAGGTCCAAGTGCCTACGGCTCCTGTGCCAGAGGCAGATCTGATGCAGGTGTTGCTGACCATTCATGGTCAGTTAACCGACGTGCAAAAACAGATCAGGGAGCAGGCGGCTAGGGTGGATTACCTCTACTCTATTCTGCCGGCAACGCGAAATGGTTAAAGGCGCGCTGCCTGAGCGACCCTTTAAGATCCTAGCTGTGAATGTAAATTCGCTGATTAGGACCGAACGTAGAACAAATCTCTTTCATTTGCTGTAAGACCAAAGTTCTGATGTGTTTATGGCTAGCGAAACTAAGCTTACCCAGAAACACAAATTGACTAATAATAATTACAATATCGTGCGAAGGGATCGGCCTAACTCCTCTCAAGGGGGTGGGGTCGCAATCTTCATACGAAAGGGCATTAAATTTAAGGTTATATATAATAGTGAAGTGCGAAGATTTGGGCAGTTAGAAGCCTGCGTCATTTGCATTCCGCTCCTTCAGGGGAAAAGAATGTACGTGATCGCGGCATACGCACCCGAAGCACCTCAGCCTGCTAATTTTATCGCAGAACTCGAAAAACTTTTCGAATGCTTAAGACTGCACTTGGATGAAAATTATTATCTAATGGCAGGAGATTTGAACGCCAAACATGAAGATTGGGGAAATCAAATTCAAAATCCGAGAGGGTACCATTTATTTAATTGGATGGGTCGTCACAGTGTTGAGTGTAGGATCGATCTTTTTGCGACAGATAGACCTTCGTTTCCTAGGAGCGGTGGCTTTCTGGATCTTTTACTGCTTGACTCACGACTTGTTATAACTGACGCAACAAATCAACAGACAAGAAACTGTTTACGAACAATCGAATACGACAGCGATCACTGCGGACTTGCCACCGTAATACAGCTTCCGAGCGAACTTGTGGAATTGGATGAGTATGTGCCTGTGCACTCTTACAATTTCAGTAAGATGCGCTAGCCACGCTTCTCCAACGCCTTGGCAAGAGAAATACGTTCCGAGGACATTTCTCCACCAAATGACAGAAACCTGACGAACCTCGAGATCGACGGGTTTCTGACTCAAATGGATACGACTATAAAACGAACAATGGACAAAACAATCCCAAAATATAAGGAACAAGACCCTACTGGTTTATACAAGAACGCGACAATCGACGCACTACACCGACAAAAAAGTGGACTGCTGACTAGGTTGAAACTTCTTTATAGACGTTTCACGGACACACGTGATCTGGAGATTAGGACATTGAAGTCGTCGATCAAAAACATTAACGTTCTGATTAGACAAAACTATAGATTATCTATTAATTTATATTGGGATAACAGAATTCGGGCTGTTAATTCTAGCGACCCTAGTATGTTTCCCCAAATAAATAAGATATTTAGAAGAAATGATCAAAACGATCTTCCATGTCTTAAACTCCAGAGGACAACAGATTACGAAGACGTACTAACGATTGCGGGAATTGATCCGGAAGGTGCCGTTTTCGATGACAATTTTTATATGATAGAAGATCCTCAGGAAAAGGTAGAAGCTGTAGGGGCTGCTTTCCAGCAAGTGTATAAGGTGAATGCTAGCATTCGTCCGAATCATGACCTGGAGAACAGAGCCTTGCTGCACAATTTCTATCTTGGAAATAACATAACGCAATGGCGATCTGAGAATACTGGTTTCACCGGGTTCAATGACGAAAACTTGGCAAACGCCACCATCGCCGAGCGAAATGGACCCAGTTCATTGTTAATTTCGAAGGTAGAACTTCAGTTAATTTTTCAAACATTAAAGAAAAAGAAATCTGTGGGGGTCGATGGTATACCCAACATTGTGTTACGACATCTCCCTGAGGAAGCCATAGACATTTATACCACACTGTTTAACAACGCATTGAATAATGCATATTATCCAGTGAGTTGGAAGACAGCTGTGGTCCATCCTCTCCCCAAAAAGGGAAAGGACAGCTCCAATCCGGCAAATCTTCGGTCGATAAGTCTTCTTCCAAGTATCAGTAAGGTATTCGAAAAGATTCTCAATAGAGATCTGTTCAAGTGGGCTGAGGACAAGAATATTATTCCAGACAATCAGTTTGGCTTTAAGGCGGGACATGACACTATTCATGCCGCGTCTAAGTTAGTTTCTGATGTTCAATGGAACAAAGCGAAAAATCAATGTACGGGTGCCGTTCTTGTTGATTTAGAGAAGGCTTTCGACACCGTATGGTTAGAGGGTCTTTATCTGAAATTAACCAGATTTCGCATAAGTAAACCACTGTTGTATATGCTTCATGACATGCTCAATGGTAGAAAGTTTGTTGTCAAAAGTGGCAATGTAACTTCCACCACAACTTTTGATATTAAAAACGGTCTACAGCAAGGAGCTGTGAACTCGCCGATTCTTTTTAGTATTTACACCAGCGATCTGATAGGTAGTCTCACTCATGCGATTGCGTATGCCGATGACCTTGTAGCGTACAGGACGGGTCCAAAAGTTGAAGTCATCAGAATTCTCTTGCAGCGTGACTTCGACAAGATTCAGCGATATTGTGATGACTGGAAGTTAAAAATTAACTTTCAGAAATAAGAAACTATCCTGTTTAGAACCCCTTTGTCTAAGGCTTCTAGGGATACAAGAAAGAACTGGAGAAATCTAGTGATCGTTGGACCAAGTGGACATCCACTGGCGAGTAAAGATGTAGTAAAGTACCTTGGTATCTGGCTAGATCAGTATCTATATTTCAATCGACATATAGATGCTGCTCTGGCCAGAGCTAGGGGAGCGTTTGCTCTGACAAGACGGTTGTTTTATAGCAGCCGCCTTGAAAACAGAGTGAAGGTGATTTGCTACATGGCCCTCATCCGGCCGATGATTGCCTATGGGTGCCCTGTATGGTTTAACGTTGCCCCATCTCAAATGGAAAAGATTCGGGTGTTTGAGAGGCAGTGTCTTAGGACCTGTCTTGGATTACACAGAACACCAGAGTCGGAGTACAAACATTATTATGAATGTGTTTGAACAACAACAACAACTTAAAGGCGCTACCACCAATTTTAAACGAATTTTATTTACTCGTTTACGAATATTATTATTCGTTTCTTTCTATCTTTGGCTGGAGATATAGCTATTTCAAGGATTGCCAATTCCTTTCATCAGTCTCCTTTTAGTGGTATTGAGCTTTAATCCAATTTTATTATGAAAAACTTTTTCACATGCACCTCGTGAGATTTGAACCCACGCCTTCAGATTTACTCAGTCTTCGAAGTCGTATGCACTACGCATTCCACCGCTTATGACCACTGACGACACAGGTCGAGATGTTATGTTTGTTTGTTTTTTCAAACGCATTTGGAGCTTCAACATTTTTCTAAGCGCCTCTAAGTATGTTGTTTTGTTCCGCCTCCATTTTCTCCTAACCTTATTTGATAGACTACAATTCGTAGCACATATCAAAGGGGGAGAGGTTGGAAGATTTGGTACGACCATACTATTTGAGTTGTTATTGTTGTTATATTGTACTATTTGTACTGTAGAATGTCAGTTTTTATTACTTGACCATTCTGTTAATTTTTCATTGAATGTGTTTGAACAACAACAACAACTTAAAGGCGCTACCACCAATTTTAAACGAATTTTATTTACTCGTTTACGAATATTATTATTCGTTTCTTTCTATCTTTGGCTGGAGATATAGCTATTTCAAGGATTGCCAATTCCTTTCATCAGTCTCCTTTTAGTGGTATTGAGCTTTAATCCAATTTTATTATGAAAAACTTTTTCACATGCACCTCGTGAGATTTGAACCCACGCCTTCAGATTTACTCAGTCTTCGAAGTCGTATGCACTACGCATTCCACCGCTTATGACCACTGACGACACAGGTCGAGATGTTATGTTTGTTTGTTTTTTCAAACGCATTTGGAGCTTCAACATTTTTCTAAGCGCCTCTAAGTATGTTGTTTTGTTCCGCCTCCATTTTCTCCTAACCTTATTTGATAGACTACAATTCGTAGCACATATCAAAGGGGGAGAGGTTGGAAGATTTGGTACGACCATACTATTTGAGTTGTTATTGTTGTTATATTGTACTATTTGTACTGTAGAATGTCAGTTTTTATTACTTGACCATTCTGTTAATTTTTCATTGAATGTGTTTGAACAACAACAACAACTTAATAAAAACTGACATTCTACAGTACAAATAGTACAATATAACAACAATAACAAACATTATTATGCCAACGAGGTCTTATACAACGGGGCCAATATAAACAGGATAGATAACTTTTTAATTAAGCTGATTCGGGGTCACATTGCAAGAGCGATGACCTCAGCCAATGGACTTATTTTCGGGGCTTGTTACCCCAATGAAGAATATAGTGAGAGCGTTTGTCTTAACGGTTTCATCCCGCCCGAGACATTCCTCTATTTAGACAGTCGGGGGCTGATACAGGATAGATTGGCGGTTCCGTTAATCTACCACGTCGGCCGTAAAACTGTGGATCGGCGAATCCTGTATGGTCGAGACGTCGGCTCTGGGAACGGAGCAGAGCGTCTGCGGTTCAGTAGAGCTGTGCCCCTTCGGGACAAAAGGGACTTTTGTAAGCAAGTTCAAAAATACTGGTGGTTGGGTGACCACCTTGATATTGATGGTTAGTCGAAGTTGTTGCCTTGGCTGACCTACGTATTTATAAGGTATAACTAGGTAGATGAAGTAGGACAGTGACGGTGGCACCAAAAAAAGATAAAAAATCCAAAAAATTGCTGTCTGTGGATATGTGCTTGAGCGCATACATATGTATATGTGTTAATGTATGGATATGTATGGCGTGTGTGCATGTGCGTAGGCTGATGACAAAAAAAAAAAAAAAAAAAAAAAAAAAAAAAAAAAAAAAACGCTGCTGGTGGCTGTTCTAGTTTTAAGTTATTTTAAGTATTTTTAAGTAGTTTTAAGTTAATTACGTATATTTACGTATATTTTAGTTTTATTTAGGTTAATTTAGTTTTATTTAGGTACAGGGTAGTTTTAAGTTTTTAAATAAAAAATGTCATAGAAAAACAAGTTTTTTTAAGGAATTTTCTTGTTTAGGTTTAAGTAATATAGATTTTAATTTAATTTACATTTGAATTTACGCCGAAAGGCATTTTTAATATATAGCTATAGTATAATTTAGAGCGCCCGTATGGGGCCAGTAAGTTAGTTAAGTTATTCTGTAAGCTAGTTTTTAAGATTTTTGTCTAGCATTTAAGTTAGTTATAAGTTAAATGGAAAATAAAAATGAATTTAAAAAAAAAAAAAAAAAAAAAAAAGAGGAGCAGATTTCAGAGTGGAAGGTCGTGGGTTCGATTCTCACCCCGGGCAAGGCCTTTTTTAAATAATTTCTGGCAGGAGGTTTCAAAGAGAAGGAAACAACAGCAGCAACAACAAGAAGAGCAGATGGGAAAACAAACGGGGACATCGAAAGATGGTCCCCCAACAACAAGGAACACAGTTGGAGGAACATCAGGTGATGTGTCATCCGACAGCCAAATAGCGGGGCCATCAGGCCAAGCTGAAAGAGAAACTGTATCAGGGTAGTCAAAAGCCCAAAAAGCAGCAACAACAGCAGCAGCAGCAGCAGAACCAGTTAAGCCCAAAGTGGCAACAACAACAACAACAGCAACGACAACTACAACAACATCGTCATCGGCACGTGCCGAGGTCGGTACTAGCAGCATAGCAACTGCTAAGACATCAAGCCCTATTAAAAGGAAAAAGCCAGGACCGGCATGTGCCGAAGAACAAGATCCTCTTTAAAGAAGGCGCTATATCAGGTACAAACCAAACCTGATAGTTTAAAAGAGTACCTCAGATGTGGAAGCAGCGCAGAAAATAGGAGGGCGCGGACGTTCAGCCAAGGCCTCTGCTCAGGCAAAAATACAGAGGCAGCTGGATAGCTCCTCCAACGACGATGACGATAACGACAAGAACGTAGAAGGCGACGATGAAGCGGAGGTGGATGACAGGCACGTCAAAGAGGCTGACGGAGCAATCGCCGCCGTCAATCCAAATGTTAAGGACGCCAGTCTAACCGGCGAAGAAAACGCCGCTGACGATAATGCGGATGACATCTCCTACATGTCTGTGGAAGGAGAAGGACATTACGTCAGTGGCGAGGTAGTTGAGCTGTCCGACGAGGAAGAGGACCAGCAGATTGAGGCTCTGACAGAGCAGATCTCTTCGCTCATTGAGCTGGTTGAAGCGCTCAAAAAGAAGCAGGAGGCAAGACGGGAGAAGGAGCGCATAGTTGCTCTTGAGCAGCGCACCCGCCAACAAGCGCTCCAAGAGCAAGCTTCGCTACAACAGCAGCCTCCTAAGGAACAAAAACCCCAGACCAGCAGCAGCCACAGAAGCAGCAGTCAAAAAAGCAGCCACAGAAACAGCTTAATAAGCCACAACAACCGGCTCAGCAACCACAGCATCAGCCTCAGCAACAGCAAGCAAAACAAAAACAACAACAACAACAACCACAACAGCAACGTCAACAGACAGCAACAGCAGCAGCAACAACAGCAACAGCAACAACCGCAACAGCAACAACCGCAGCAGTCACAACAGCAGCAGACCCAACAGCAGCCGATGCAACAGCAGCAGAGACAACAGCAGCAGTCACAACAACAGCAACAACAGCAACAGCCACAAGCAAAGAAAGGTAAGGTGCCACCTATTAATACTTATAAAATGCATTTAAAAGACACAATTGAAATATGTAGGTCGGTCATAGGCAACAATTTCATAATTAAGCGGCTTAACGCAGACAGGCATTCCATTCAGTGCTCATCTTTAGAGCACTACAAAAAAGTGAAAGACCTTCTGTCTCAAACTAGAACAGAATATTATAGTTTCACCCCGAAGGAAGACAAGCTTCAAACAGTCCTCCTGAAGGGTATCGAATCCTCTACGGATCCGCAGGCGCTCTTAGCTGAGCTCCGTCAAGTGGCGAGCGACGATCTCGAGTTTATCGGGGTTAGACCGTTCACCACAGTCAAAGCCAGACGGGAGAAAAGGAATTTACCATTCTTCCTGGTTCAACTCTCGCCCCAAAGCAAATTGAGTGGTCTAAGGAATATAACAGTCCTGGATTACCAAGTTGTACGATGGGAAAAACTAAATAAGCAGAAAGACATGCTTCAATGCATGAACTGCCAAGGGTTCGGACACGTTGCAGTTAACTGTGGTATGGACCCAGTCTGCGTTAAATGTGGAGATACCCACAAAACAGTGGAGTGTAAACTCGGGCAAGATAGGGTCACAGACATGACCCAGTTAAAATGTGCGCTCTGCCGAGGCTCCGGGCACCCCGCAAACTATCGGGGATGTCCGAAGTTTCAGGAGATAAGGCAAAACAAAGCCCAAAAGAAAACAGTTGAGGTGAGACGCCCTGAAGTACGCCAGAAAACAACTCCCGTTAATCCCGCAATTTCTTACGCCCAAATCGCGTCTGGAAAGGGAAACACGGTACAGCCTCAACCACAGGTAGCCAAACAGGTCCAAGTGCCTACGGCTCCTGTGCCAGAGGCAGATCTGATGCAGGTGTTGCTGACCATTCATGGTCAGTTAACCGACGTGCAAAAACAGATCAGGGAGCAGGCGGCTAGGGTGGATTACCTCTACTCTATTCTGCCGGCAACGCGAAATGGTTAAAGGCGCGCTGCCTGAGCGACCCTTTAAGATCCTAGCTGTGAATGTAAATTCGCTGATTAGGACCGAACGTAGAGCAAATCTCTTTCATTTGCTGCAAGACCAAAGTCCTGATGTGTTTATGGCTAGCGAAACTAAGCTAAATCAGAAACACAAACTGACTAATAATAATAACAATATCGTGCGAAGGGATCGGCCTAACTCCTCTCAAGGGGGTGGGGTCGCAATCTTCATACGAAAGGGCATTAAATTTAAGGTTATATATAATAGTGAAGTGCGAAGATTTGGGCAGTTAGAAGCCTGCGTCATTTGCATTCCGCTCCTTCAGGGGAAAAGAATGTACGTGATCGCGGCGTACGCACCCGAAGCACCTCAGCCTGCTAATTTTATCGCAGAACTCGAAAAACTTTTCGAATGCTTAAGACTGCACTTGGATGAAAATTATTATCTAATGGCAGGAGATTTGAACGCCAAACATGAAGATTGGGGAAATCAAATTCAAAATCCGAGAGGGTACCATTTATTTAATTGGATGGGTCGTCACAGTGTTGAGTGAAGGATCGATCTTTTTGCGACAGATAGACCTTCGTTTCCTAGGAGCGGTGGCTTTCTGGATCTTTTACTGCTTGACTCACGACTTGTTATAACTGACGCAACAAATCAACAGACAAGAAACTGTTTACGAACAATCGAATACGACAGCGATCACTGCGGACTTGCCACCGTAATACAGCTTCCGAGCGAACTTGTGGAATTGGATGAGTATGTGCCTGTGCACTCTTACAATTTCAGTAAGACGCGCTGGCCACGCTTCTCCAACGCCTTGGCAAGAGAAATACGTTCCGAGGACATTTCTCCACCAAATGACAGAAACCTGACGAACCTCGAGATCGACGGGTTTCTGACTCAAATGGACACGACTATAAAACGAACAATGGACAAAACAATCCCAAAATATAAGGAACAAGACCCAAACGGTTTATACAAGAACGCGACAATCGACGCACTACACCGACAAAAAAGTGGACTGCTGACTAGGTTGAAACTTCTTTATAGACGTTTCACGGACACACGTGATCTGGAGATTAGGACATTGAAGTCGTCGATCAAAAACATTAACGTTCTGATTAGACAAAACTATAGATTATCTATTAATTTATATTGGGATAACAGAATTCGGGCTGTTAATTCTAGCGACCCTAGTATGTTTCCCCAAATAAATAAGATATTTAGAAGAAATGATCAAAACGATCTTCCATGTCTTAAACTCCAGAGGACAACAGATAACGAAGACGTACTAACGATTGCGGGAATTGATCCGGAAGGTGCCGTTTTCGATGACAATTTTTATATGATAGAAGATCCTCAGGAAAAGGTAGAAGCTGTAGGGGCTGCTTTCCAGCAAGTGTATAAGGTGAATGCTAGCATTCGTCCGAATCATGACCTGGAGAACAGAGCCTTGCTGCACAATTTCTATCTTGGAAATAACATAACGCAATGGCGATCTGAGAATACTGGTTTCACCGGGTTCAATGACGAAAATTTGGCAAACGCCACCATCGCCGAGCAAAATGGACCCAGTTCATTGTTAATTTCGAAGGTAGAACTTCATTTAATTTTTCAAACATTAAAGAAAAAGAAATCTGCGGGGGTCGATGGTATACCCAACATTGTGTTACGACATCTCCCTGAGGAAGCCATAGACATTTATACCACACTGTTTAACAACGCATTGAATAATGCATATTATCCAGTGAGTTGGAAGACAGCTGTGGTCCATCCTCTCCCCAAAAAGGGAAAGGACAGCTCCAATCCGGCAAATCTTCGGTCGATAAGTCTTCTTCCAAGTATCAGTAAGGTATTCGAAAAGATTCTCAATAGAGCTCTGTTCAAGTGGGCTGAGGACAAGAATATTATTCCAGACAATCAGTTTGGCTTTAAGGCGGGACATGACACTATTCATGCCGCGTCTAAGTTAGTTTCTGATGTTCAATGGAACAAAGCGAAAAATCAATGCACGGGTGCCGTTCTTGTTGATTTAGAGAAGGCTTTCGACACCGTATGGTTAGAGGGTCTTTATCTAAAATTAACTAGATTTGGCATAAGTAAACCACTGTTATATATGCTTCATGACATGCTCAATGGTAGAAAGTTTGTTGTCAAAAGTGGCAATGTAACTTCTACCACAACATTTGATATTAAAAACGGTCTACAGCAAGGAGCTGTGAACTCGCTGCTCTGGCCAGAGCTAGGGGAGCCTTTGGGTTGACAAGACGGTTGTTTTATAGCAGCCGCCTTGACAGCAGAGTAAAGGTGATTTGCTACATGGCCCTTATCCGGCCAATGATTGCCTATGGGTGCCCTGTGTGGTTCAACGTTGCCCCATCTCAAATGGAAAAGATTCGGGTGTTTGAGAGGCAATGTCTTAGACGCTGCCTTGGATTACACAGAACACCAGAGTCGGAGTACACACATTACTATGCCAACGAGGTTCTATACAACAGGGCCAATATAAACAGGATAGATAACTTTTTAATCAAGCTGATTCGGGGTCACATTGCAAGAGCGATGACCTCGACCAATGGACTTATTTTTGGGGCTTACTACCCCAATGATGAGTATAGTGAAAGTGTACGTCTTAACGGTTTCATCCCGCCCGAGACATTCCTCTTTTTAGACAGTCGTGGGCTGATACAGGATAGATTGGCGGTTCCGTTAATCTACCACGTCAGCCGTAGGACTGTGGATCGGCGACTTCTTTACGATCGGGACGTCGGCTCAGGGAACGGAGCAGAGCGTCTGCGGTTCAGTAGAGCTGTGCCCCTTAGGGACAGAAAGGACTTAGTTAAGCAAGTCAAAAAATTCTGGTGGTTGGGTGACCACCGTGATATTGAAAGTTGACCATATTGTTGCTTTGGCCGACTTACATAGTTCTAAGGTAAAGATAAGTAGAGTAGGTAGAACAGTGACGGTGGCACAAAAAAAAGTACATAAGTAAATGTATTTGTATGTGGGTACTTGCGGTTGTGAATGTATATGTATGTATGTATATGAACATATATACATGTGTATGGGCGTACGCGAGTGTGCATATGCGTATGCAAAAAAAAAAAAAAAAAAAAAAATTGCTGGTGGCTGTTCTAGTTTTTAAGTTATTTTAAGTAGTTTTACTTAGATATAATGTAGTTTAAGTTAGTTTTAATTTAGTTTTAATTAGTTTTATTAGGTAAAGGGTAGCTTTAAGTTTTATAAAAAATTAAAAAATGATATAGAAAATGAGTTTTTTTTTTAATAATTTTCTCGTTAGTTTTAAGTAATCATGAATTCTAATTATAAGTTATTTTTCGTCGAAAGACATTTTTTAAGTAAAGTCATAGTTTAATTTAGAGCGCCCGCATGGGGCCAGTGAGTTAGTTAAGTTAATATGGTAAGCTAGTTGCTTAAGATTTTTTGTCTAGCATTAAGATAGATATAAGGAAATGAAAAAATAAAAATGAATTAAAAAATAAAAAAAAAAAAATGAAAAATGTGCATTTGGCGCTTTTAAATATATATATATAAATATATATATATAATTATAAGCGTGTGCACATACGCATTGGCTGCTGCGCAAAAAAAAAAAAAAAAAAATGCTGCTGGTGGCTGTTCTAGTTTTAAGTTATTTTAAGTATTCTTAAGTAGTTTTAAGTTATTTAAGTAATTTACGTATATTTACGTATTTTAGTTTAGGTTAATTTAGTTTTATTATTTAGGTAAAGGGTAGTTTTAAGTTTTTATATATAAAATAAAATGTCTCGAAAAACGAGTTTTTAAAAATTTTCTCGTTTAGTTTTAAGTAATTTTGAAGTTTAATTTAAGTTAGTTTTTACGCTCAAAGGCATTTTTAATATATAGTTATAGTATAATTTAGAGCGCCCGTATGGGGCCAGTAAGTTAGTTAAGTTATTCTGTAAGCTAGTTTTTAAGATTTTTGTCTAGCATTTAAGTTAGTTATAAGTTAAATTGAAAATAAAAATGAATTTATAAAAAAAAAAAAAAAAAAAAAAATGGCAGACGACGGATCTGGTCGGCGTGGGTTCGAGCCCCACTGTGGTCCTGGCTTTTTTTTAAACAATTTCTGGGAAAAGGTTAATAGAAATCGAGAGCACCTAGAAAGAGAGATGGGAAAACCAACGGGGACATCGAAAGATGGTCCCCCAACAACAAGGAAGGCAGTTGGAGCATCAGGTGATGTGTCATCCGACAGCCAAATAGCGGGGCCATCAGGCCAAGCAACAACAAGGGCAACTGCAGCTCAGCAGTCCAAAGCTCAAAGAGCAACAACAACGACAGAAGCTGGACCATCTATGTCCAAGAAAGCAGCAGCAACAACAACAACGACAACGACAACAACATCGTCATCGGCACATGCCGAGGTCGGAACTAGCAGCATGGCAACTGCAAAAACGTCGAGCCCTATTAAAGGGAAAAACACAGGACCGGCATGTGTTGAAGAACCAGACCCATTGAAGAGAAGGCGCTATATCAGATATAAGCCAAATCTGGTAGTTAAAAAGCGTACCTCAGACGTAGAGGCAGCCCAAAAAATAGGAGGGCGCGGGCAAAAACGTAGAAGGCGACGATGAAGCTGAGGCGGATGACATGCACGTCAAAGAGGCTGACGGAGCGATCGCCGCCGTCAATCCAAATGATAAGGACGCCAGTCTAACCGGCGAAGAAAACGCCGCTGACGATAATGCTGATGACATCTCCTACATGTCTGTGGAAGGAGAAGGACATTACGTCAGTGGCGAGGTAGTTGAGCTGTCCGACGAGGAAGAGGACCAGCAGATTGAGGCTCTGACAGAGCAGATCTCTTCGCTCATTGAGCTGGTTGAAGCGCTCAAAAAGAAGCAGGAGGCAAGACGGGAGAAGGAGCGCATAGTTGCTCTTGAGCAGCGCACCCGCCAACAAGCGCTCCAAGAGCAAGCTTCGCTACAACAGCAGCCTCCTAAGGAACAAAAACCCCAGACCAGCAGCAGCCACAGAAGCAGCAGTCAAAAAAGCAGCCACAGAAACAGCTTAATAAGCCACAACAACCGGCTCAGCAACCACAGCATCAGCCTCAGCAACAGCAAGCAAAACAAAAACAACAACAACAACAACCACAACAGCAACGTCAACAGACAGCAACAGCAGCAGCAACAACAGCAACAGCAACAACCGCAACAGCAACAACCGCAGCAGTCACAACAGCAGCAGACCCAACAGCAGCCGATGCAACAGCAGCAGAGACAACAGCAGCAGTCACAACAACAGCAACAACAGCAACAGCCACAAGCAAAGAAAGGTAAGGTGCCACCTATTAATACTTATAAAATGCATTTAAAAGACACAATTGAAATATGTAGGTCGGTCATAGGCAACAATTTCATAATTAAGCGGCTTAACGCAGACAGGCATTCCATTCAGTGCTCATCTTTAGAGCACTACAAAAAAGTGAAAGACCTTCTGTCTCAAACTAGAACAGAATATTATAGTTTCACCCCGAAGGAAGACAAGCTTCAAACAGTCCTCCTGAAGGGTATCGAATCCTCTACGGATCCGCAGGCGCTCTTAGCTGAGCTCCGTCAAGTGGCGAGCGTCGATCTCGAGTTTATCGGGGTTAGACCGTTCACCACAGTCAAAGCCAGACGGGAGAAACGGAATTTACCATTCATCCTGGTTCAACTCTCGCCCCAAAGCAAATTGAGTGGTCTAAGGAATATAACAGTCCTGGATTACCAAGTTGTACGATGGGAAAAACTAAATAAGCAGAAAGACATGCTTCAATGCATGAACTGCCAAGGGTTCGGACACGTTGCAGTTAACTGTGGTATGGACCCAGTCTGCGTTAAATGTGGAGATACCCACAAAACAGTGGAGTGTAAACTCGGGCAAGATAGGGTCACAGACATGACCCAGTTAAAATGTGCGCTCTGCCGAGGCTCCGGGCACCCCGCAAACTATCGGGGATGTCCGAAGTTTCAGGAGATAAGGCAAAACAAAGCCCAAAAGAAAACAGTTGAGGTGAGACGCCCTGAAGTACGCCAGAAAACAACTCCCGTTAATCCCGCAATTTCTTACGCCCAAATCGCGTCTGGAAAGGGAAACACGGTACAGCCTCAACCACAGGTAGCCAAACAGGTCCAAGTGCCTACGGCTCCTGTGCCAGAGGCAGATCTGATGCAGGTGTTGCTGACCATTCATGGTCAGTTAACTGACGTGCAAAAACAGATCAGGGAGCAGGCGGCTAGGGTGGATTACCTCTACTCTATTCTGCCGGCAACGCGGAATGGTTAAAGGCGCGCTGCCTGAGCGACCCTTTAAGATCCTAGCTGTGAATGTAAATTCGCTGATTAGGACCGAACGTAGAGCAAATCTCTTTCATTTGCTGCAAGACCAAAGTCCTGATGTGTTTATGGCTAGCGAAACTAAGCTAAATCAGAAACACAAACTGACTTATAATAATTACAATATCGTGCGAAGGGATCGGCCTAACTCCTCTCAACGGGGTGGGGTCGCAATCTTCATACGAAAGGGCATTAAATTTAAGGTTATATATAATAGTGAAGTGCGAAGATTTGGGCAGTTAGAAGCCTGCGTCATTTGCATTCCGCTCCTTCAGGGGAAAAGAATGTACGTGATCGCGGCGTACGCACCCGAAGCACCTCAGCCTGCTAATTTTATCGCAGAACTCGAAAAACTTTTCGAATGCTTAAGACTGCACTTGGATGAAAATTATTATCTAATGGCAGGAGATTTGAACGCCAAACATGAAGATTGGGGAAATCAAATTCAAAATCCGAGAGGGTACCATTTATTTAATTGGATGGGTCGTCACAGTGTTGAGTGTAGGATCGATCTTTTTGCGACAGATAGACCTTCGTTTCCTAGGAGCGGTGGCTTTCTGGATCTTTTACTGCTTGACTCACGACTTGTTATAACTGACGCAACAAATCAACAGACAAGAAACTGTTTACGAACAATCGAATACGACAGCGATCACTGCGGACTTGCCACCGTAATACAGCTTCCGAGCGAACTTGTGGAATTGGATGAGTATGTGCCTGTGCACTCTTACAATTTCAGTAAGACGCGCTGGCCACGCTTCTCCAACGCCTTGGCAAGAGAAATACGTTCCGATGACATTTCTCCACCAAATGACAGAAACCTGACGAACCTCGAGATCGACGGGTTTCTGACTCAAATGGATACGACTATAAAACGAACAATGGACAAAACAATTCCAAAATATAAGGAACAAGACCCAAACGGTTTATACAAGAACGCGACAATCGACGCACTACACCGACAAAAAAGTGGACTGCTGACTAGGTTGAAACTTCTTTATAGACGTTTCACGGACACACGTGATCTGGAGATTAGGACATTGAAGTCGTCGATCAAAAACATTAACGTTCTGATTAGACAAAACTATAGATTATCTATTAATTTATATTGGGATAACAGAATTCGGGCTGTTAATTCTAGCGACCCTAGTATGTTTCCCCAAATAAATAAGATATTTAGAAGAAATGATCAAAACGATCTTCCATGTCTTAAACTCCAGAGGACAACAGATAACGAAGACGTACTAACGATTGCGGGAATTGATCCGGAAGGTGCCGTTTTCGATGACAATTTTTATATGATAGAAGATCCTCAGGAAAAGGTAGAAGCTGTAGGGGCTGCTTTCCAGCAAGTGTATAAGGTGAATGCTAGCATTCGTCCGAATCATGACCTGGAGAACAGAGCCTTGCTGCACAATTTCTATCTTGGAAATAACATAACGCAATGGCGATCTGAGAATACTGGTTTCACCGGGTTCAATGACGAAAATTTGGCAAACGCCACCATCGCCGAGCAAAATGTACCCAGTTCATTGTTAATTTCGAAGGTAGAACTTCATTTAATTTTTCAAACATTAAAGAAAAAGAAATCTGCGGGGGTCGATGGTATACCCAACATTGTGTTACGACATCTCCCTGAGGAAGCCATAGACATTTATACCACACTGTTTAACAACGCATTGAATAATGCATATTATCCAGTGAGTTGGAAGACAGCTGTGGTCCATCCTCTCCCCAAAAAGGGAAAGGACAGCTCCAATCCGGCAAATCTTCGGTCGATAAGTCTTCTTCCAAGTATCAGTAAGGTATTCGAAAAGATTCTCAATAGAGCTCTGTTCAAGTGGGCTGAGGACAAGAATATTATTCCAGACAATCAGTTTGGCTTTAAGGCGGGACATGACACTATTCATGCCGCGTCTAAGTTAGTTTCTGATGTTCAATGGAACAAAGCGAAAAATCAATGCACGGGTGCCGTTCTTGTTGATTTAGAGAAGGCTTTCGACACCGTATGGTTAGAGGGTCTTTATCTAAAATTAACTAGATTTGGCATAAGTAAACCACTGTTATATATGCTTCATGACATGCTCAATGGTAGAAAGTTTGTTGTCAAAAGTGGCAATGTAACTTCTACCACAACATTTGATATTAAAAACGGTCTACAGCAAGGAGCTGTGAACTCGCTGCTCTGGCCAGAGCTAGGGGAGCCTTTGGGTTGACAAGACGGTTGTTTTATAGCAGCCGCCTTGACAGCAGAGTAAAGGTGATTTGCTACATGGCCCTTATCCGGCCAATGATTGCCTATGGGTGCCCTGTGTGGTTCAACGTTGCCCCATCTCAAATGGAAAAGATTCGGGTGTTTGAGAGGCAATGTCTTAGACGCTGCCTTGGATTACACAGAACACCAGAGTCGGAGTACACACATTACTATGCCAACGAGGTTCTATACAACAGGGCCAATATAAACAGGATAGATAACTTTTTAATCAAGCTGATTCGGGGTCACATTGCAAGAGCGATGACCTCGACCAATGGACTTATTTTTGGGGCTTACTACCCCAATGATGAGTATAGTGAAAGTGTACGTCTTAACGGTTTCATCCCGCCCGAGACATTCCTCTTTTTAGACAGTCGTGGGCTGATACAGGATAGATTGGCGGTTCCGTTAATCTACCACGTCGGCCGTAGAACTGTGGATCGGCGAATCCTGTATGGTCGAGACGTCGGCTCTGGGAACGGAGCAGAGCGTCTGCGGTTCAGTAGAGCTGTGCCCCTTCGGGACAAAAGGGACTTTTGTAAGCAAGTTCAAAAATACTGGTGGTTGGGTGACCACCTTGATATTGATGGTTAGTCATAGTTGTTGCCTTGGCCGACCTGCGTATTTTTAAGTATTAATAGGTTTATTTTATGTAGGACAGTGGTGGCACCAAAAAAATATAAAAAAAAAAAATTAAATGGCATTTGTTGGTGTGTATGTGCATTTGGCGCTTTTAAATATATATATATAAATATATATATATAATTATAAGCGTGTGCACATACGCATTGGCTGCTGCGCAAAAAAAAAAAAAAAAAAAATGCTGCTGGTGGCTGTTCTAGTTTTAAGTTATTTTAAGTATTCTTAAGTAGTTTTAAGTTATTTAAGTAATTTACGTATATTTACGTATTTTAGTTTAGGTTAATTTAGTTTTATTATTTAGGTAAAGGGTAGTTTTAAGTTTTTATATATAAAATAAAATGTCTCGAAAAACGAGTTTTTAAAAATTTTCTCGTTTAGTTTTAAGTAATTTTGAAGTTTAATTTAAGTTAGTTTTTACGCTCAAAGGCATTTTTAATATATAGTTATAGTATAATTTAGAGCGCCCGTATGGGGCCAGTAAGTTAGTTAAGTTATTCTGTAAGCTAGTTTTTAAGATTTTTGTCTAGCATTTAAGTTAGTTATAAGTTAAATTGAAAATAAAAATGAATTTATAAAAAAAAAAAAAAAAAAAAAAAAAAAAAAAAAAAAAAAAAAAAAAGAGGAGCAGAATCAGTCGCAGTCGTTCAGCAACCGTGGGAGAGCGCACTTCGTTGGCGACTATCAATGTGTTCATTTTAACTAGAGACACGAGTGTTTAAAGTAGATAGTTTAACTTACCATTTTCAAGTGGCAAGTTAGCCTAGGTGGTAGAGTGGCAGACGACGGATCTGGTCGGCGTGGGTTCGAGCCCCACTGTGGTCCTGGCTTTTTTTTAAACAATTTCTGGGAAAAGGTTAATAGAAATCGAGAGCACCTAGAAAGAGAGATGGGAAAACCAACGGGGACATCGAAAGATGGTCCCCCAACAACAAGGAAGGCAGTTGGAGCATCAGGTGATGTGTCATCCGACAGCCAAATAGCGGGGCCATCAGGCCAAGCAAAAACAAGGGCAACTGCAGCTCAGCAGTCCAAAGCTCAAAGAGCAACAACAACGACAGAAGCTGGACCATCTATGTCCAAGAAAGCAGCAGCAACAACAACAACGACAACGACAACAACATCGTCATCGGCACATGCCGAGGTCGGAACTAGCAGCATGGCAACTGCAAAAACGTCGAGCCCTATTAAAGGGAAAAACACAGGACCGGCATGTGTCGAAGAACCAGACCCATTGAAGAGAAGGCGCTATATCAGATATAAGCCAAATCTGGTAGTTAAAAAGCGTACCTCAGACGTAGAGGCAGCCCAAAAAATAGGAGGGCGCAGGCGTTCAGCCAAGTCTTCGGCTCAGGCCAAAATACAGAAGCAGCTGGATAGCTCCTCCAACGACGATGACGACAACAACGAAAACAACGACAAGAACGTAGAAGGCGACGATGAAGCTGAGGCGGATGACATGCACGTCAAAGAGGCTGACGGAGCGATCGCCGCCGTCAATCTTAACGATCAGGACGCCAGTCTAACAGGCGAAGAAAACGCCGCTGACGCAGATGCTGATGACATCTCCTACATGTCAGTGGAAGGAGAAGGACGTTACGTCAGTGGCGAGATAGTCGAGCTGTCTGACCAAGAAGAGGACCAGCAGATTGAGGCTTTGACGGAGCAGATCTCTTCTCTCATAGAGCTAGTTGAAGCGCTCAAAAAAAAGCAGGAGGCAAGACGGGAGAAGGAGCGCATAGTTACTCTTGAAAAGCGCACCCGCCAACAAGCGCTTCAAGAGCAAGCTACACAACAACAGCAGCCTCCTCAAGAACAACAACCACTCCCAGACCAGCAGCAGCCAGAGAAGCAGCAATCAAGGAAGCAGCCACAACAACAGCTTCACAAACAGCAACCGCCTCGGCAACCACAGCATCAGCCTCAGCAGCCACAGGCAAAACCACAGGCAAAACAACAACAACAACCACAACCACAACAACAACGACAACAGACACAGAAGCAGCAACAGCAGCAGAAACAACCACAACAACAACAACCACAGCAGTCACAACAGCAGCAGAATCAACAGCAGCCGACGCAACAACAGCAGAGACAACAGCAGCAGTCACAACAACAGCAACAACAGCAACAGCCACAAGCAAAGAAAAGTAAGGTGCCACCTATTAATACTTTTAAAATGGAAATTAAAGAGACCATAGAGATATGTAGGTCGGTCGTAGGCAACAATTTTATAATTAAGCGGCTAAACGCAGACAGGCATTCTATTCAGTGCTCTTCTTTAGAGCACTACAGAAAAGTTAAAGACCTTCTGTCTCAAACTAAAACTGAGTATTATAGTTTCACCCCAAAGGAAGACAAGCTTCAAACAGTCCTCCTAAAGGGTATCGAATCCTCTACGGATCCGCAGGCGCTCTTAGCTGAGCTCCGTCAAGTGGCGAGCGACGATCTCGATTTTATCGGGGTAAGACCGTTTACCACAGTCAAAGCCAGACGGGAGAAACGGAAGTTACCATTCTTCCTAGTTCAACTCTCACCCCAAAGCAAATTGAGTGGTCTAAGGAATATAACAGTCCTGGATTACCAAGTTGTACGATGGGAAAAACTAAATAAGCAGAAAGACATGCTTCAATGCATGAACTGCCAAGGGTTTGGACACATTGCAGTTAACTGTGGTATGGACCCAGTCTGCGTTAAATGTGGAGATACCCACATAACAGGGGAGTGTAAACTCGGGCAAGATAGGGTCACAGATATGACCCAGTTAAAATGTGCGCTCTGCCGAGGCTCCGGGCACCCCGCAAACTATCGGGGATGTCCGAAAATTCAGGAGATAAAGCAAAACAAAGCCCAAAAGAAAACAGTTGAGGTGAGACGCCCTGAAGTACGCCAGACAACAACTTCCGTCAATCCCGCAATTTCTTACGCCCAAATGGCGTCTGGAAAGGGAAAAACGGTACAGCCTCAACCACAGGTAGCCAAACAGGTCCAAGTACCTAAGGCTCCTGTGCCAGAGGCAGATCTGATGCAGGTGTTGCTGACCATTCATGGTCAGTTAACCGACGTGCAAAAACAGATCAGGGAGCAGGCGGCTAGGGTGGATTACCTCTACTCTATTCTGCCGGCAACGCGGAATGGTTAAAGGCGCGCTGCCTGAGCGACCCTTTAAGATCCTAGCTGTGAATGTAAATTCGCTGATTAGGACCGAACGTAGAGCAAACCTCTTTCATTTGCTGCAAGACCAAAGTCCTGATGTGTTTATGGCTAAACTAAGCTAAACCAGAAACACAAACTGACTAATAAAAATTACAATATCGTAAGAAGGGATCGGCCCAACTCCTCTCAAGGGGGTGGGGTCGCAATCTTCATACGAAAGGGCATTAAACATAAAGTTATATATAATAGTGAAGTGCGAAGAATCGGGTTGCTAGAAGCCTGCATCGTTTGCATTCCTCTCCAGCAGGGGAAAAGAATGTACGCAATCGCGGTGTACGCACCTGACGCACCTCAGCAAGCTAATTTTATCGCAGAGCTCGAAAAACTTTTCGAATGCTTAAGACTGAACTTGGATGAGAATTATTATCTCATGGCAGGGGACTTAAACGCCAAACATGTAGATTGGGGAAACCAAATACAAAATCCTAGAGGGAACCATATTTTTAATTGGATGGGTCGATACAATGTTGAGTGTAGGATCGACCTTCTGGCTACAGATAGACCGTCATTTCCGAGAAGTGGTAGTTTTCTGGATCTTTTACTGCTTGACACACGACTTGTTATAACGACGCAACAAATCAACAGACAAGAAACTGTTTACGAACAATTGAATACGACAGTGATCACTGCGGACTTGCCACCGTAATACAGCTTCCGAGCGACCTTGTGGAGTTGGATGAGTATGTGCCTGTGCACTCTTACAATTTCAGTAAGACGCGCTGGCCACGCTTCTCCAACGCCTTGGCAAGAGAAATACGTTCCGATGACATTTCTCCACCAAATGACAGAAACCTGACGAACCTCGAGATCGACGGGTTCCTGACTCAAATGGATACGACTATACAACGAACAATGGACAAAACAATCCGAAAATATAAGGAACAAGACCCTACTGGTTTATACAAGAACGCGACAATCGACGCACTACACCGACAAAAAAGTGGACTGCTGACTAGATTGAACTTCTGTACAGACGTTTCACGGACACACGTGATCTGGAGATTAGGACATTGAAGTCGTCGATCAAAAACATTAACGTTCTGATTAGACAAAACTATAGATTATCTATTAATTTATATTGGGATAACAGAATTCGGGCTGTTAATTCTAGCGACCCTAGTATGTTTCCTCAAATAAATAAGATATTTAGAAGAAATGATCAAAACGATCTTCCATGTCTTAAACTCCAGAGGACAACAGACAACGAAGACGTACTAACGATTGCGGGAATTGATCCGGAAGGTGCCGTTTTCGATGATAATTATTATATGATAGAAGATCCTCAGGAAAAGGTAGATGCTGTAGGGGCTGCTTTCCAGCAAGTGTATAAGGTGAATGCTAGCATTCGTCCGAATCATGACCTGGAGAACAGAGCCTTACTGCACAACTTCTACCTTGGAAATAACATAACGCAATGGCGATCTGAGAATACTGGTTTCACCGGGTTCAATAACGAAAACTTGGCAAACGCCACCATCGCCAAGCGAAATGGACCCAGTTCATTGTTTAATTTCGAAGGTAGAACTTCAGTTAATTTTTCAAACATTAAAGAAAAAGAAATCTGCGGGGGTCGATGGTATACCCAACATTGTGTTACGACATCTCCCTGAGGAAGCCATAGACATTTATACCACACTGTTCAACAACGCATTGAATAATGCATATTATCCAGTGAGTTGGAAGACAGCTGTGGTCCATCTTCTCCCCAAAAAGCTAAAGGACAGCTCCGATCCGTCAAATCTTCGGTCGATAAGTCTTCTTCCAAGTATCAGTAAAGCATTCGAAAAGATTCTCAATAGAGCTCTGTTCAAGTGGGCAGAGGACAAAATATTATTTCAGATAATCAGTTTGGCTTTAAGGCGGGGCATGACACTATTCATGCCGCGTCTAAGTTAGTTTCTGATGTTCAATGGAACAAAGCGAAAAATCAATGCACGGGTGCCGTTCTGGTTGATTTAGAGAAGGCTTTCGACACCGTATGGTTAGAGGGTCTTTATCTGAAATTAACTAGATTTGGCATAAGTAAACCACTGTTATATATGCTTCATGACATGCTCAATGGTAGAAAGTTTGTTGTCAAAAGTGGCAATGTAACTTCCACCACAACTTTTCATATTAAAAACGGTCTACAGCAAGGAGCTGTGAACTCGCCGATTCTTTTTAGTATTTACACCAGCGATCTGATAGGTAGTCTCACTCATACGATTGCGTATGCCGATGACCTTGTAGCGTACAGGACGGGTCCAAAAGTTGAAGTCATCAGAATTCTCTTGCAGCGTGACTTCGACAAAATTCAGCGATATTGTGATGACTGGAAGTTAAAAATTAACTTTCAGAAATCAGAAACTATCCTGTTTAGAACCCCTTTGTCTAAGGCTTGTCAGCGTTTGCTCTGACAAGACGGTTGTTTTATAGCAGCCGCCTTGAAAACAGAGTAAAAGTGATTTGCTATATGGCCCTCATCCGGCCGATGATTGCCTACGGGTGCCCTGTGTGGTTTAACGTTGCCCCATCTCAAATGGAAAAGATTCGGGTGTTTGAGAGGCAGTGTCTTAGGACCTGTCTTGCATTACACAGAACACCAGAGTCGGAGTACAAACATTATTATGCCAACGAGGTCTTATACAACGGGGCCAATATAAACAGGATAGATAACTTTTTAATTAAGCTGATTCGGGGTCACATTGCAAGAGCGATGACCTCAGCCAATGGACTTATTTTCGGGGCTTACTACCCTAATGAAGAATATAGTGAGAGCGTTTGTCTTAACGGTTTCATCCCGCCAGAGACATTCCTCTATTTAGACAGTCGGGGGCTTATACAGGATAGATTGGCGGTTCCGTTAATCTACCACATCGGCCGTAGAACTGTGGGTCGGCGAATCCTGTATGGTCGAGACGTCGGCTCTGGGAACGGAGCAGAGCGTCTGCGGTTCAGTAGAGCTGTGCCCCTTCGGGACAAAAAGGACTTGAATAAGCAAGTAAAAAAATACTGGTGGTTGGGTGACCACCTTGATATTGATGGTTAGTCAAAGTTGTTACCTTGGCCGACCTACGTATTTCTAAGGTAGATTAAGTAAGACAGTAACGGTGGTACCAAAAAAAAATGTTAAAAATCCATAAAATCGTTTGTCTGTGGGTATGCGCATTTGGCGCTGTTACATGTGCATATATGTCAATATATGCATATATGTCAATATATGCATATGTATAAGCGTGTGGGCATATACATAGGCTGCTTCAAAAAAAAAAAAAAAAAAAAAAAAAAAAAAAAAATATGCTGCTGGTGGCTGTTCTAGTTTTAAGTTATTTTAAGTATTTTTAAGTAGTTTTAAGTTATTTACGTATATATACGTATATTTTAGTTTTATTTAGGTTAATTTAGTTTTATTTAGGTAAACGGTAGTTTTAAGTTTTTAAATAAAAATAATGTCATGGAAAACAAGTTTTTAAAGAATTTTCTTGTTTAGGTTTAAGTTATATTGAATTTTAAATTTAAACTAGTCTTTACGCCGAAAGGCATTTTTTAAATATAGTTATAGTATAATTTAGAGCGCCCGTATGGGGCCAGTAAGTTAGTTAAGTTAATATGTAAGCTAGTTGTTTAAGATTTTTTGTCTAGCATTAAGATAGATATAAGAAAATGGAAAAATAAAAAATGAATTAAAATGCAAAAAAATACTTAAAATAACTAAAAACTAGAACAGCCACCAGCAGCATTTTTTTTTTTCTTCGAAGCAGCCTATGCATATGCCCACACGCTTATAAATATGCATATATTGACAGTCGATCTTCAGCTGTGAAAGAGTACGGACGTGTTACTTTCACAGTGTTTTAAATAATTCCGGTGTGTTCGAATTGAATTAAATTCATTTTTACTTTAAGTGCACTCATTGCACCATTTTTAGTGGCAATTTGCCAAGAAAATTTAAAAGGCAAGTTAGCCTAGTGGGTAGCGTGGCCGACGACAGACTGGAAGGGCGTGGGTTCGAGCCCCACCCTGGTCAGGGCTTTTTTTTAAATAAGTTCTGGGAAAAGGTCAACAAAAACCGAGAGGAGAAGGAACAACAGCAAATGATAAAGTCAACGGGGACATCGGAAGATGCTCCCCCAACAACAAGTGAAGCAGCCAGAACATCAGGTGATGCAGCAGCAGCAGTTACGGTAGCGGTGCCTTCCAAAGAAACCCAGCCAACAAAGACAGCGTCATCGGCACGTGCCGAAGCTAATACAAGCAGCATAGCGACTGCAACAACAAGCTTTGAAAAAGGCATGATATCAACACCAGCCGGTGCCATAGCCTATTCAAAGGGGGATAAGAAAAGGAGGCGTATCATTAGATACAAGCCACACCTCATAAATCGTGCCGATAATAGCACCAGAGCTAAGTTGGCTAAGGCCTCCGCTCAAGCCAAAATGCAGAGGCATTTAGAAAGCTCCTCCTATGAGGATGACGACACACAAAACAACGAACATGACCATGAGGGCGATGACGAGGCAGAGGCTGAAGACGAAATCGCCAAAGAAACAAACAACGATGCAACCGTCAAGAAGACATGTGAGCATAACGTCACTGAAGTAGATGTCCTAGACATTGCATACATGTCCGTAGAAGGGGAGGGGCACTACGTGAGTGGCGAGTTGGTGGACCTTTCACCTCCAGAAGAGTCAGAAGATGAGCAGGGAAAAATCGAATCACTGACAGAGCAAATCTCTTCCCTCATGGAAATGGTTAAAGCGCTCAAAGTTAAGCAAGAAGCGCGTAAGGAAAAAGAGCGCACAGTTGCTCTTGAAAGCCAACGACAAAAAACGCTCCAAGAGCAACAAAAAACAGCACAAATGCAGCAGCCTCAAAAGCAACTCAACCTCTCCCGGATCAACATAACAAAAAGAAGCAGCCGACACAGGAACTGCAGCCCCAACATCGTCCTCAGCAGACGCAAAAACTAAAGCCCCAGCAACAGCAGCAGCAACCGCAAGTACAGCAACAAAAACAAATACAACAACCACTTCAACAACGACAACAACAAAAGACACAGAAGCAACAACAGCAGCAAAAACTACAACAACAGCGACAACCGGAGCAAACACAACAGCAGCAGACACAACAGCAGCAGTCACAACAGAAGCAGCAACAGCAACAGCCACAAGCAAAGAAAGGTAAGGTGCCACCAATTAATACCTTCAAAATAGAATTGAAAGACACTATAGAATTATGTAAGTCGGCCATAGGCAACAATTTTATTATTAAAAGGTTGAACGCAGACCGACACGCTATTCATTGCTCTTCGGTCGAGCATTATAAAAAAATTTAAGATCTCCTGTCTCAAACGAAGACAGAATACTACAGTTTCACCCCGAAGGAAGACAAGCTACAAACAGTCCTCCTGAAGGGTATCGAATCCTCTACGGATCCGCAGGAACTCTTAGCTGAGCTCCGTCAAGTGGCGAGCGATGATCTCGATTTTATCGGGGTCAGACCGTTTTCCACAGTTAAGGCCAGACGGGAGAAACGGAATTTACCATTCTTCCTCGTTCAGCTCTCGCCCCAAAGCAAGTTGAGTGGTTTAAGGAGTATAACCGTCCTAAACTACCAAATTGTAAGATGGGAAAAATTAAATAGGCAGAGAGACATGCTTCAATGCATGAACTGCCAAGGATACGGCCACGTGGCAGCAAACTGTGGTATGGATCCAGTTTGTGTCAAATGTGGAGATTCCCACAAGATAGGTGAATGTAAGCTCGGAAAAGAGAGGGTCGAAGACAGGACCCAGTTAAATTGTGCACTTTGCCGAGGCTCCGGGCACCCCGCAAACTATCGGGGATGTCCGAAGTTTCAGGAAATGAAAAAAAAAACAAAGACCAAAAGAAGACAGTAGAGGTGAGATGCCCTGAAGTACGCCAGACATCAACTTCCGTCAATCCCGCAATTTCTTACGCTTAAATGGCGTCTGGAAAGGGAAAAACGGTACAGCCTCAACCACATGTAGCCAAACAGGTCCAAGTGCCTACGGCTCCTGTGCCAGAGGCAGATCTGATGCAGGTGTTGCTGACCATTCATGGTCAGTTAACCGATGTGCAAAAACAGATAAGGGAGCAGGCGGCTAGGGTGGATTAGCTCTACTCTATTCTGCCGGCAACGCGAAATGGTTAAAGGCGCGCTGCCTGAGCGACCCTTTAAGATCCTAGCTGTGAATGTAAATTCGCTGATTAGAACCGAACGTAGAGCAAACCTCTTTCATTTGCTGCAAGACCAAAGTCCTGATGTATTTATGGCTAGCGAAACTAAGCTAAACCAGAAACACAAACTGACTAATAAAAATTACAATATCGTAAGAAGGGATCGGCCCAACTCCTCTCAAGGGGGTGGGGTCGCAATCTTCATACGAAAGGGCATTAAACATATTCCTCTCCAGCAGGGGAAAAGAATGTACGCAATCGCGGTGTACGCACCTGACGCACCTCAGCCGGCTAATTTTATCGCAGAACTCGAAAAACTTTTCGAATGCTAAAGACTGAACTTGGATGAGAATTATTATCTCATGGCAGGGGACTTGAACGCCAAACATTTAGATTGGGGAAATCAAGTACAAAATCCTAGGAGGAACCATCTTTTTAATTGGATGGGACGATACAGTGTTGAGAATAGGACCGACCTTTTAGCTACAGATAGACCGTCTTTTCCGAGAAGTGGTAGTTTTCTGGATCTACTCCTGCTTGACTCAAGACTGATAATAACTGACACTGTTGGTCAACATACAAAAAACTGTTTACGAACGATTGAATACGACAGTGACCACTGCGGACTTGCCGCCGTAATACAGCTCCCGAGCGAACTTTTGGAGTTGGATGAGTATGTGCCTGCGCACTCTTACAATTTCAGTAAGACGCGTTGGCCACGCTTTTCCAACTCCTTGGCAAGAGAAATACGTTCCGATGACATTTGTATAAGGTGAATGCTAGCATTCGTCCGAATCATGACCTGGAGAACAGAGCCTTACTACACAACTTCTACCTTGGAAATAACATAACGCAATGGCGATCTGAGAATACTGGTTTCACCGGGTTCAATGACGAAAATTTGGCAAACGCCACCATTGCCGAGCAAAATGGACCCAGTTCATTGTTAATTTCGAAGGTAGAACTTGAAGGTAGGTTTGATTTTTCAAACATTAAAGAAAAAGAAATCTGCGGGGGTCGATGGTATACCCAACATTGTGTTACGACATCTCCCTGAGGAAGCCATAGACATTTATACCACACTGTTCAACAACGCATTGAATAATGCATATTATCCAGTGAGTTGGAAGACAGCTGTGGTCCATCCTCTCCCCAAAAAGGGAAAGGACAGCTCCAATCCGGCAAATCTTCGGTCGATAAGTCTTCTTCCAAGTATCAGTAAAGTATTCGAAAAGATTCTCAATAGAGCTCTGTTCAAGTGGGCTGAGGACAAAAATATTATTCCAGATAATCAGTTTGGCTTTAAGGCGGGGCATGACACTATTCATGCAGCGTCTAAGTTAGTTTCTGATGTTCAATGGAACAAAACGAAAAATCAATGCACGGGTGCCGTTCTGGTAGATTTAGAGAAAGCTTTCGACACCGTATGGTTAGAGGGTCTTTATCTGAAGCTATCTAGATTTGGCATAAGTAAATCACTGTTATATATGCTTCATGACATGCTTACTGGTAGAAAGTTTGTTGTCAAAAGTGGCAATGTAACTTCTACCACAACTTTTGATATTAAAAACGGTCTACAGCAAGGAGCTGTGAACTCACCGATTCTTTTTAGTATTTACACCAGCGATCTGATAGGTAGTCTCACTCATGCGATTTCGTATGCCGATGACCTTGTAGCGTACAGGACGGGTCCAAAAGTTGAAGTCATCAGAATTCTTCTGCAGCGTGACTTCGACAAGATTCAGCGATATTGTGATGACTGGAAGTTAAAAATTAACTTTCAGAAATCAGAAACTATCCTGTTTAGAACCCCGTTGTCTAGGGCTTCTAGGGATACAAGAAAGAACTGGAGAAATCTAGTGATCGTTGGACCAAGTGGACATCCACTGGCGAGTAAAGATGTGGTAAAGTACCTTGGCATCTTGCTAGATCAGTATCTATATTTCAATCGACATATAGATGCTGCTCTGGCCAGAGCAGGGGAGCCTTTGGGTTGACAAGACGGTTGTTTTACAGCAGCCGCCTTGACAGCAGAGTAAAGGTGATTTGCTACATGGCCCTTATCCGGCCAATGATTGCCTATGGGTGCCCTGTGTGGTTTAACGTTGCCCCATCTCAAATGGAAAAGATTCGGGTGTTTGAGAGGCAGTGTCTTAGACGCTGACTTGGATTACACAGAACACCAGAGTCGGAGTACACACATTACTATGCCAACGAGGTTCTATACAACAGGGCCAATATAAACAGGATAGATAACTTTTTAATCAAGCTGATTCGGGGTCACATTGCAAGAGCGATGACCTCGACCAATGGACTTATTTTTGGGGCTTACTACCCCAATGATGAGTATAGTGAAAGCGTACGTCTTAACGGTTTCATTACGCCCGAGACATTCCTCTTTTGAGACAGTCGTGGGCTGATACAGGATAGATTGGCGGTTCCGCTAATCTACCACGTCAGCCGTAGGACTGTGGATCGGCGACTCCTTTACGATCGGTACGTCGGCTCAGGGACTGGAGCAGAGCGTCTGCGGTTCAGTAGAGCTGTGCCCCTTCGGGACAGAAAGGACTTAATTAAGCAAGTCAAAAAATTCTGGTGGTTGGGTGACCAGGATTCGCCGATCCACAGTTTTACGGCCGACGTGGTAGATTAACGGAACCGCCAACCTATCCTGTATCAGCCCCCGACTGTCTAAATAGAGGAATGTCTCGGGCGGGATGAAACCGTTAAGACAAACGCTCTCACTATATTCATCATTAGGGTAGTAAGCCCCGAAAATAAATATATTGGCTGAGGTCATCGCTCTTGCAAAGTGACCCCGATTCAGCTTAATTAAAAAGTTATCTATCCTGTTTATATTGGCCCCGTTGTATAAGACCTCGTTGGCATAATAATGTTTGTACTCCAACTCTGGTGTTCTGTGTAATGCAAGACAGGTCCTAAGACACTGCCTCTCAAACACCCGAATCTTTTCCATTTGAGATGGGGCAACGTTAAACCACACAGGGCACCCATAGGCAATCATCGGCCGGATGAGGGCCATGTAGCAAATCACTTTTACCCTGTTTTCAAGGCGGCTGCTATAAAACAACCGTCTTGTCAGAGCAAACGCTCCCCTAGCTCTGGCCAGAGCAGCATCTATATGTCGATTGAAATATAGATACTGATCTAGCCAGATACCAAGGTACTTTACCACATCTTTACTCGCCAGTTGATGTCCACTCGGTCCAACGATCACTAGATTTCTCCAGTTCTTTCTTGTATCCCTAGAAGCCTTAGACAAAGGGGTTCTAAACAGGATAGTTTCTGATTTCTGAAAGTTAATTTTTAAATTCCAGTTATCACAATATCGCTGAATCTTGTCGAAGTCACGCTGCAAGAGAATTCTGATGACTTCAACTTTTGGACCCGTCCTGTACGCTACAAGGTCATCGGCATACGCAATTGCATGAGTTAGACTACCTATCAGATCGCTGGTGTAAATACTAAAAAGAATCGGCGAGTTCACAGCTCCTTGCTGTAGACCGTTTTTAATGTCAAATGTTGTGGCGGAAGTTACATTGCCACTTTTGACAACAAACTTTCTACCATTGAGCATGTCATGAAGCATATATAACAGTGGTTTACTTATGCCAAATCTAGTTAATTTCAGATAAAGACCCTCTAACCATACGGTGTCGAAAGCCTTCTCTAAATCAACAAGAACGGCACTCGTGCATTGATTTTTCGCTTTGTTCCATTGAACATCAGAAACTAACTTAGACGCGGCATGAATAGTGTCATGTCCCGCCTTAAAGCCAAACTGATTGTCTGGAATAATATTCTTGTCCTTAGCCCACTTAAACAGAGCTCTATTGAGAATCTTTTCGAATACTTTACTAATACTTGGAAGAAGACTTATCGACCGAAGATTTGCCGGATTGGAGCTGTCCTTTCCCTTTTTGGGGCGCGAGTTAAGTATCCATAGCAAAACATATTGAGAAAAAAGATAACATTATTTGTATTCAATGATATCTTTAGTCTCTAGTACAGTCTTGCACACAACGCTACAATGATAACATATGTAAAAGAGATAATATCGTTTGTATACAATGTTGGAATATTATCTCTTCTTCATTATCAAGCAAGACGATTGTACGCTTGGGTCTCCTTGTAGATAGATAAGAAAAGTATATAAATACGACTGTATGATGAATTTATCAATAGTCTTATTGTAACTACATAGTAGCCTTAAGCTCCTTTTAGAATTAGTAAAAAGTATTTCAATAATAAAGGACATAGTTCCAAATAAATATTGTTTAATTTTAAAAGTAAGAAACAAGTGTTTTAATTGGCGATCCTGCCAGGAGGTTAAATATACTTTTTAACTTCAATCGAGCGGACCTCGGGAACAAGTAGTGAAATCTAGTATAAACAGAACACTCGCGTTACCGGTTACAAGAATTACCTAGCATAGCAGGTACAAATATAGCTTCTTCGTACGAAGCAGCAAAGCAATTCAGTGAAAGTGTATATGTGGAGAAAAAAAACACACAAATTCGACGACAACAGACACGAGTTCAAAATGGAACAACTCGCAGTATTAATGGCAAGATTAGAAGCTTTAGAAACCAGGTGCAACACAGTAACACAAACCCTAGAGCACACACGCACAGAGAATGCAAGGTTAGCAGCAATAATAACTAACCAAAATCAAATAAACACTAATTTAGAAACAAAACTAAATGAAGTAAAATCTGGATTAGGCATAGTACCAAACATACCTGTGCTAGAGGAAATAAGAACCACATATACAGATGGTAGTGAAATACAGTTAGACGCATTTAAAAGCCTACCTATTTTCAACGGCGATCAATCAAATTATCGGTCGTGGCGCGAAGAAGCATCCAGATTAATGGACAGCATTAAAAACTTCAAAACACACAGTAAGTACGCAGCAGCATTGACTATAGTGAAAAGTAAAATACAGGGTGCAGCCGCGAATGTGTTAACTAATTATAACACAATTTTTAATTTTGAGGCGATACGTAACAGATTAGATTATACGTACTCTAATCAAGAACCTCTATACGTGCTACAAGACATGATGAAAGCCATCACGCAAAAAAGAAGCACACTGTCTGAATACCACGACGAGATAAATAAAAATCTCAATTTAATAATATCAAAAATCACTATGTCAGGTGATCCGCCGAATATAATCGACAGACTAATTAAAAATGCTAACGACGACGCAGTTCGTATATTCATTGATGGTATGAGTGACAACTTTACAAGAGGATCATTATATTCAGCTACAATAAATGATCTAGAACACGCATTCGCAATTGCTCGCAGAATAGAACATGATAATGTGCACAGGCATTTACATCTCACTCAAGATAAGCACCACAAAAATATGCCACATGAACGCAGAAACGAAAGAAGACCAAATTATTCGAGCCAAACAACGAATTATCAACCCCAGAAGCAATACGATAATATGCAGCAACACAATCAAGGACCACGCCTAAACCCTTTCAAGAGAAATGACGGACCACAGCCGATGGAGATAAACTCGAGACAAATTGTACATGCACAGCGACAAAATTGGAATCAATACAAACCCGATGTATATAATCCACCAGCGAAACGTGAACACAGCGGGAGTTTCAACACACACAACAGACCGCAACGATCTTATCAGCAGAACTTCAAGCAGCAGAGAGTAAATAACTCCCGACAACAACGCAGAGACGATGTCAGCAGTACATATGCAGAAGCAGATGAAACGGAATGTATGGTAAATAATAACATAAGAATAGATCATTTAAACTAGTAGACGGGTTGCCCTGCTTAAATTTAACTAGTATTATTTCTAAGAAAATTTATAAAATTCTTATTGATACTGGTGCAACCCATAATTACATTAATAGAAAATGCGATTCTAGCGAAAAAATTAAAATTAAACCTATAAAAATAAAAACAATGCATGGTTATTCTATGGTAGATACAAAGAAAGTAGTTAAGATATTAAAGAAAAATATAACATTTTTTGAATTAGAGGATATTCAGTCTTTTGATATGATATTAGGATATGAAGGACTTAAAGTTTTAAACGCGGAAATAAATTTCAGTAATATGACTCTAACTACCATAAGCAGTGTCGAATCTATTCAGAAAATTAATTACATAATTGGGGAAAATAATATTTATAAAGCAGACATAGATAGACTGATGAAGATTAATAACAGCATAGGACCGTTACCCTTTACAGATACTATAGAAGCAAGCATTAGGACGACCAATGATAATCCGGTTTATGTTAAACAATATCCATATCCCATAGCAGATAACGAATTCGTAAACAAAGAAATACAGAAACTCTTACATGACGATATAATAGAAAAAAGCCATAGTCCTTATAACAGTCCCATATGGACAGTACCTAAAAAAGGTTTGGACGAAAAAGGAAAACCAAAACGGCGCATGGTTGTTGATTTCCAAAAACTTAACGCTCACACTGTAACAGACAGATACCCCATTCCGGATGTCAACATGACAATTCAAAATTTAGGTAAAGCCAAGTACTTTACAACGTTAGATTTGGAGTCAGGTTTCCACCAAATTAAAATCAAAGCAGATGATAAAGAAAAAACAGCTTTTGCTATAAATGGCGCAAAATATCATTTTAAACGAATGCCTTTCGGGCTCAAAAATGCACCAAGCATATTTCAGAGATGCGTGGACGACATTTTGAGAGACTTTGTAGGTAAATTCGTACACGTTTACATTGATGACGTATTGATATATTCTTCATCTGAGGAAGAACATATACAGCACATAAGTCAAGTATTCGACGTACTCAATAAAGCCACATTAAAAATATCTGATGAGAAAAGTAAGTTTTTTCAAGAAGAAGTAGAATACTTAGGTCACATAATCAGACATGGTAGAATCACTACGAACCCTGAGAAAATAGCAGCTATAGAAAATTTTCCAGTCCCACAAACGGTAAAGGATTTGAGAGGATTTTTAGGTCTTACAGGTTACTATCGTAAGTTTATAAAAGGATACGCAAGCATAGCCAAGCCCCTGACATTATATTTACGAGGAGATAACGGTAAAGTAAACAAAAAACAAAGTAAAAATATTAAGTTAAATCTGAATGATTCAGCATTAGAATTTTAAAAAATTATTTGAAAGAACAAGTCGAACTTTTTCAACCGGATTATAGTAAACCATTCGAGCTTACTACTGATGCATCCAACATAGCTATTGGAGCCGTACTAAGTCAGAATAAGCAACCTATACACTTCTTGTCAAGAACACTGAGTAAGACAGAAGAGAACTATAGCACAAACGAGAAAGAGCTATTAGCGATCATATGGTCCTTACAAAAACTCAGAAACTACATATATGGTATAGCAGACTTAACCATATATACCGATCACCAGAGCCTTATATATTCTGTATCAGAAAAAAATCCCAACACAAAGCTGAAACGTTGGAAGGGAATCATTGAAGACTTTGGAGCAAAATTAGTATATAAACCAGGAAACCTAAATCTTGTAGCTGACGCATTATCACGTCAACGCATAAATACTTCTACCATAGAAACAGCACATTCAGCTGAAAGTTCTTCTAATGATATAATAAAAACTGTGAATCAGCCTTTTAATGCATACGCTGCACAGTTCGAACTTATTGAAGATATAACAAATAATATCGAAACACAAATCTATTTTAGTAACAAAATAAGACTCATAATAAAGTTTAAGGACAAAGACTCTTTACTAAGGCAGATGAAAGAAGTTATACAACCCCAAAAGATTGTAGCTTTGCATACGAAATTTGAAAACATATACAAATATGGTGAAAACATAAAAAAAGAATTCCCACTAGTAAGATTTATATTCACACCAAGAAAACTTCAAGACGTGACAAATTTGGAGGAACAACTAAAACTTGTAAGGGTAACTCACGAAAGAGCACACCGAGGGTTACGTAACAATATACAAGAAATCTCAGAGAAATATTACTGGCCCGATCTAAATAAACAAGCAAAGAGTTTCAACAAAAAATGCATAGCATGTCTATTTGGAAAATATGAAAGAAAACCTATCAGAGAACCTCTGAATAATTCAGAAATACCAACACATGTGGGAACACACATTCATATGGACATATACTTCAACGACAAGTATACTTTCCTTGTAACAGTAGATAAGTATTCTAAATATACAATCCTTCGGGAAATCGAAACTCGAAACAGACTGTACGACGTTATGGAAGAGGTCTTATCTAATTATTTCCCAAAATGTGAACGACTCATGACAGATAATGAGAAGGGATTCAAAACAGAAATGGTGAACCAAATGTGTTTGAAATACAACATAACTAAAGTAGAAACTCCAGTATACAGATCGACAGCGAACGGTCAAGTAGAACGTGTAAACGGTACAATAACTGAACTGTCTAGAATATTCACAATTCAGAATAAAACAAGACTTATCGACGAAATATTTAGAACAGTGCGTGAATTAAATAATTCTATACACTCAGTTACCGGTTTGAAACCTAGAGACATTTTCTTTAATCAAAATAAATATAGCAATAGTGAAATTATAATAAATAAACTAAACTCAGCATCCAAAAAAGTGATCGAACGTCTAAATAAAGGAACTCGACACAGAGAGTATAAAAAAGGAGATAAGATAATGGTAAGAATCACAGGTCTTAGAAAGAAATCTAACGCCAGATACATAACAAGAATAGTAGAAGAAGATAAAGGAGACACTGTAATCTCTAAAGAAGGAATAAAAATTCACAAGGATAACATAAAGAATTATCATTTTTCAGATGACGAAAATATTAATATTCCTAACATTACTAGGAATTGTACAGAGTCAAGAAGGGCAAGGAAACGTTCAAATAACTGAGTTACTAAACAAGAAGTTTATACTTACGCAAACAGATGACGTGTATTTATTCAAAGAACAAACTTATTTGTTACATGCAACCAACCTGACTTCGATATTTCAACCTTACGTAAATATCGTAACTAGTAAATATCAACCTACACAAGAAGAAAAAATTTGGTTAAGTAAAATTAAGAATTTAGCAGACCAATTACAAGAACATACTAGGCATACTAGATCAATTAACTTTTTAGGAACAGCTTTCAAATATGTGTTTGGTAATCCTGACCATTATGACTTAGTTAACATAGAAACGAGTATAAATAATCTCATAGAAAACAATAATAAACAAAAAACTATAAATTCTAGATTTGAACAAATTTTGCAACAATTCGAAGGTCAGAGCCTTAAAGAACATTTAGTAATAGAACAAGTGTACGAACAATTATTATTATTGACCAGAACAATTAATGCAGCAAAAAATAATGAATATTTATCAGAAAGCCTAGACTTAGATGACATTAAAAATATTATTCAACATGAAATAATTCAAGTACCCATAATAAATATACTTGAGTACTCTAAAATATTATTAGCTAGAACTGATGAATTCTTCATCACAATATATAAATATCCAGTTCTAATTAAATCATGTAAATTGTATAAAGTAACACCTTTAAATTCAAAACATGGAAAAATCATTACAGATAAAACAATTGCCTTATGTAACCAAACTTATTTAAGAACAAAAAATTGTCAAAATCATCTAAGTAAAAACATTTGTGAAATTAACTTTGAAGAAGAAAATTGTCTTATTCCACTTTTAAAGAATATAACTTCAAAATGCAACATTAAACAAGAATACGATTACGACTTAGAAATTGAATCCGGTGTTATGTTATTAAGCGGTAAGCATAAGTTAAATAATCAAACAATTAATGGTATAAACTTAGTTACTTATGAAAATACTATAAATCTAGACGATAAAATATACAAAAACATGCATAAGCAAATTAAAGAAGTTATATTAAGAAATCATAATTCAGAGTCTTACATCGACCAAATAATTAAAGAAGATACAATGTACAAATTCGATAACATAGATACTTTAAAAAAACTAATTATTCCTTTTGAAGAAAAACCGATATTATCAACTATATACACAATTGTAACACTGATTGTTATTCTAGCATTTACGTACGTAATGATAAAAACTATACAATGTATAACAGATCGTCAAAAACAAAAAAAGATTGACGCATATAACAAAACTTATGAAAGAGAAATGTTAAAAATAGCGTCGAAAAATCGGGACGATTTCGTTTAACAAGGGGGGGAGTTAAGTATCCATAGCAAAACATATTGAGAAAAAAGATAACATTATTTGTATTCAATGATATCTTTAGTCTCTAGTACAGTCTTGCACACAACGCTACAATGATAACATATGTAAAAGAGATAATATCGTTTGTATACAATGTTGGAATATTATCTCTTCTTCATTATCAAGCAAGACGATTGTACGCTTGGGTCTCCTTGTAGATAGATAAGAAAAGTATATAAATACGACTGTATGATGAATTTATCAATAGTCTTATTGTAACTACATAGTAGCCTTAAGCTCCTTTTAGAATTAGTAAAAAGTATTTCAATAATAAAGGACATAGTTCCAAATAAATATTGTTTAATTTTAAAAGTAAGAAACAAGTGTTTTAATTCGCGTCTTACTGAAATTGTAAGAGTGCACAGGCACATACTCATCCAACTCCACAAGTTCGCTCGGAAGCTGTATTACGTAACAAGTCCGCAGTGATCACTGTCGTATTCAATCGTTAGTAAACAGTTTCTTGTCTGTTGATTTGTTGCGTCAGTTATAACTAGTCGTGAGTCAAGCAGTAAAAGATCCAGAAAACGACCACTTCTCGGAAAGGACGGTCTATCTGTAGCCAGAAGGTCGATCCTACACTCAACACTGTATCGACCCATTAAATGAAAAAGATGGTACCCTCTCGGATTTTGAATTTGATTTCCCCAATCTACATGTTTGGCGTTTTTTTTTTTTTTTTTTTTTTTTTTTTTTTTTTTTTTTTTTTTTTTTTTTAAATTCATTTTTATTTTCAATTTAACTTACAACTAACTTAAATGCTAGACAAAAACCTTAAAAACTATTTTACAGAATAACTTAACTAACTTACTGGCCCCATACGGGCGCTCTAAATTATACTATAACTATATATTAAAAATGCCTTTGGGCGTAAAAACTAACTTAAATTAAACTTCAAAATTACTTAAAACTAAACGAGAAAATTTTTAAAATCTCGTTTTTCGAGACATTTTATTTTATATAAAAACTTAAAACTACCCTTAACCTAAATAATAAAACTAAATTAACCTAAACTAAAATATACGTAAATATACGTAATTAACTTAAAACTACTTACAAATACTTAAAATAACTTAAAACTAGAACAGCCACCAGCAGCATTTTTTTTTTTTTTTTTTTTTTTTTTTTTTTTTTTTTTTTGGTGCAGCAGCCAATGCATATGCGCACACGCTTTCAAATATATATATATTTATATACATATATTTAACCGCCAAATGCACATACACACCAACAAATGCCATTTAATGTGTTTTATATTTTTTTTTGGTGCCACCACTGTCCTACATAAATTATACCTATTAATACTTAAAAATACGTAGGTCGGCCAAGGCAACAATTTTGACTAACCATCAATATCAAGGTGGTCACCCAACCACCAGTATTTTTGAACTTGCTTATAACAGTCCCTTTTGTCCCGAAGGGGCACAGCTCTACTGAACCGCAGACGCTCTGCTCCGTTCCCAGAGCCGACGTCTCGACCATACAGGATTCGCCGATCCACAGTTCTACGGCCGACGTGGTAGATTAACGGAACCGCCAATCTATCCTGTATCAGCCCCCGACTGTCTAAATAGAGGAATGTCTCGGGCGGGATGAAACCGTTAAGAAAAACGCTCTCACTATATTCTTCATTGGGGTAATAAGCCCCGAAAATAAGTCCATTGGCTGAGGTCATCGCTCTTGCAATGTGACCCCGAATCAGCTTAATTAAAAAGTTATCTATCCTGTTTATATTGGCCCCGTTGTATAAGACCTCGTTGGCATAATAATGTTTGTACTCCGACTCTGGTGTTCTGTGTAATCCAAGACAGGTCCTAAGACACTGCCTCTCAAACACCCGAATCTTTTCCATTTGAGATGGGGCAACGTTAAACCACACAGGGCACCCATAGGCAATCATCGGCCGGATGAGGGCCATGTAGCAAATCACCTTCACTCTGTTTTCAAGGCGGCTGCTATAAAACAACCGTCTTGTCAGAGCAAACGCTCCCCTAGCTCTGGCCAGAGCAGCATCTATATGTCGATTGAAATATAGATACTGATCTAGCCAGATACCAAGGTACTTTACTACATCTTTACTCGCCAGTGGATGTCCACTTGGTCCAACGATCACTAGATTTCTCCAGTTCTTTCTTGTATCCCTAGAAGCCCTAGACAAAGGGGTTCTAAACAGGATAGTTTCTGATTTCTGAAAATTAATTTTTAACTTCCAGTCATCACAATATCGCTGAATCTGGTCGAAGTCACGCTGCAAGAGAATTTTGATGACTTCAACTTTTGGACCCGTCCTGTACGCTACAAGGTCATCGGCATACGCAATCGCATGAGTGAGACCACCTATCAGATCGCTGGTGAAAATACTAAAAAGAATCGGTGAGTTCACAGCTCCTTGCTGTAGACCATTTTTAATATCAAAAGTTGTGGTAGAAGTTACATTGCCACTTTTGACAACAAACTTTCTACCAGTGAGCATGTCATGAAGCATATATAACAGTGGTTTACTTATGCCAAATCTAGATAGCTTCAGATAAAGACCCTCTAACCATACGGTGTCGAAAGCTTTCTCTAAATCAACCAGAACGGCACCCGTGCATTGATTTTTCGTTTTTTTCCATTGAATATCAGAAACTAACTTAGACGCGGCATGAATAGTGTCATGCCCCGCCTTAAAGCCAAACTGATTATCTGGAATAATATTTTTGTCCTCAGCCCACTTGAACAGAGCCCTATTGAGAATCTTTTCGAATACTTTACTGATACTTGGAAGAAGACTTATCGACCGAAGATTTGCCGGATTGGAGCTGTCCTTTCCCTTTTTGGGGAGAGGATGGACCACAGCTGTCTTCCAACTCATTGGATAATATGCATTATTCAATGCGTTGTTGAACAGTGTGGTATAAATGTCTATGGCTTCCTCAGGGAGATGTCGTAACACAATGTTGGGTATACCATCGACCCCCGCAGATTTCTTTTTCTTTAATGTTTGAAAAATTAACTGAAGTTCTACCTTCGAAATTAACAATGAACTGGGTCCATTTCGCTCGGCGATGGTGGCGTTTGCCAAGTTTTCGTCATTGAACCCGGTGAAACCAGTATTCTCAGATCGCCATTGCGTTATGTTATTTCCAAGGTAGAAGTTGTGCAGTAAGGCTCTGTTCTCCAGGTCATGATTCGGACGAATGCTAGCATTCACCTTATACACTTGCTGGAAAGCAGCCCCTACAGCTTCTACCTTTTCCTGAGGGATCTTCTATCATATAAAAATTGTCATCGAAAACGGCACCTTCCGGATCAATTCCCGCAATCGTTAGTACGTCTTCGTTATCTGTTGTCCTCTGGAGTTTAAGACATGGAAGATCGTTTTGATCATTTCTTCTAAATATCTTATTTATTTGGGGAAACATACTAGGGTCGCTAGAGTTAACAGCCCGAATTCTGTTATCCCAATATAAATTAATAGATAATCTATAGTTTTGTCTAATCAGAATGTTAATGTTTTTGATCGACGACTTCAATGTCCTAATCTCCAGATCACGTGTGTCCGTGAAACGTCGGTACAGAAGTTTCAATCTAGTCAGCCACTTTTTTGTCGGTGTAGTGCGTCGATTGTCGCGTTCTTGTATAAACCAGTAGGGTCTTGTTCCTTATATTTTGGGATTGTTCTGTCTATTGTTCGTTTTATAGTCGTATCCATTTGAGTCAGGAACCCGTCGATCTCGACGTTCGTCAGGTTTCTGTCATTTGGTGGAGAAATGTCATCGGAACGTATTTCTCTTGCCAAGGCAGGAGAAGTTGGACTGAAATTGTAAGAGTGCACAGGCACATACTCATCCAATTCCACAAGTTCGCTCGGAAGCTGTATTACGGTGGCAAGTCCGCAGTGATCACTGTCGTATTCAATCGTTCGTAAACAGTTTCTTGTCTGTTGATTTGTTGCTTCAGTTATAACTAGTCGTTAGTCAAGCAGTAAAAGATCCAGAAAACTACCACTTCTCGGAAAAGACGGTCTATCTGTAGCCAGAAGGTCGATCCTACACTCAACACTGAATCGACCCATCCAATTAAAAAGATGGTTCCCTCTAGGATTTTGTACTTGATTTCCCCAATCTACATGTTTGGCGTTCAAGTCCCCTGCCATGAGATAATAATTCTCATCCAAGTTTAATCTTAAGCATTCGAAAAGTTTTTCGAGTTCTGCGATAAAATTAGCTGGCTGAGGTGCGTCAGGTGCGTACACCGCGATTGCGAACATTCTTTTCCCTTGCTGGAGAGGAATGCAAACGATGCAAGCTTCTAGCAGCCCAAATCTTCGCACTTCACTATTATATATAACTTTATGTTTAATGCCCTTTCGTATGAAGATTGCGACCCCACCCCCTTGAGAGGAGTTGGGCCGATCCCTTCTTACAATATTGTAATTTTTATTAGTCAGTTTGTGTTTCTGGTTTAGCTTAGTTTCGCTAGCCATAAACACATCAGGACTTTGGTCTTGCAGCAAATGAAAGAGGTTTGCTCTACGTTCGGTCCTAATCAGCGACTTTACATTCACAGCTAGGATCTTAAAGGGTCGCTCAGGCAGCGCGCCTTTAACCATTTCGCGTTGCCGGCAGAATAGAGTAGAGGTAATCCACCCTAGCCGCCTGCTCCCTGATCTGTTTTTGCACGTCGGTTAACTGACCATGAATGGTCAGCAACACCTGCATCAGATCTGCCTCTGGCACAGGAGCCGTAGGCACTTGGACCTGTTTGGCTACCTGTGGTTGAGGCTGTACCGTATTTCCCTTTCCAGACGCCATTTGGGCGTAAGAAATTGCGGGATTGACGGAAGTTGTTGTCTGGCGTACTTCAGGGCGTCTCACCTCAACTGTTTTCTTTTGGGCTTTGTTTTGCTTTATCTCCTGAATTTTCGGACATCCCCGATAGTTTGCGGGGTGCCCGGAGCCTCGGCAGAGCGCACATTTTAACTGGGTCATATCTGTGACCCTATCTTGCCCGAGTTTACACTCCACTGTTTTGTGGGTATCTCCACATTTAACGCAGACTGGGTCCATACCACAGTTAACTGCAACGTGTCCGAACCCTTGGCAGTTCATGCATTGAAGCATGTCTTTCTGCTTATTTAGTTTTTCCCATCGTACAACTTGGTAATCCAGGACTGTTATATTCCTTAGACCACTCAATTTGCTTTGGGGCGAGAGTTGAACCAGGAAGAATGGTAAATTCCGTTTCTCCCGTCTGGCTTTGACTGTGGTGAACGGTCTGATCCCGATAAACTCGAGATCGTCGCTCGCCACTTGACGGAGCTCAGCTAAGAGCGCCTGCGGATCCGTAGAGGATTCGATACCCTTCAGGAGGACTGTTTGAAGCTTGTCTTCCTTCGGGGTGAAACTATAATATTCTGTTCTAGTTTGAGACAGAAGGTCTTTGACTTTTTTGTAGTGCTCTAAAGAAGAGCACTGAATGGAATGCCTGTCTGCGTTTAGCCGCTTAATTATAAAATTGTTGCCTACAACCGACCTACATATTTCAATAGTGTCTTTTATATGCATTTTATAAGTATTAATAGGTGGCACCTTACCTTTCTTTGCTTGTGGCTGTTGCTGTTGTTGTTGTGACTGCTGCTGTTGTCTCTGCTGCTGTTGCATCGGCTGCTGTTGGGTCTGCTGCTGTTGTGACTGCTGCGGTTGTTGCTGTTGCGGTTGTTGCTGTTGCTGTTGTTGCTGCTGCTGTTGCTGCTTCTGTGTCTGTTGTCGTTGCTGTTGTGGTTGTGGTTGTTGTTGTTGTTGTTTTTGTTTTGCTTGCTGTTGCTGAGGCTGATGCTGTGGTTGCTGAGACGGTTGTTGTGGCTTATGAAGCTGTTGCTGTGGCTGCTTCTTTAACTGCTGCTTCTGTGGCTGCTGCTGGTTTGGGAGTGGTTTTTGTTCCTGAGGAGGCTGCTGTTGTAGCGAAGCTTGCTCTTGGAGCGCTTGTTGGTGGGTGCGCTGCTCAAGAGCAACTATGCGCTCCTTCTCCCGTCTTGCCTCCTGCTTCTTCTTGAGCGCTTCAACAAGCTCTATGAGCGAAGAGATCTGCTCTGTTAAAGCCTCGATTTGCTAGTCCTCTTCTTCGTCGGACAGCTCAACTACCTCGCCACTGACGTAATGTCCTTCTCCTTCCACAGACATGTAGGAGATGTCATCAGCATTATCGTCAGCGGCGTTTTCTTCGCCTGTTAGACTGGCGTCCTTATCGTTTAGATTGACGGCGGCGATCGCTCCGTCAGCCTCTTTGACGTGCATGTCATCCGCCTCAGCTTCATCGTCGCCTTCTACGTTTTTGTCGTTGTTTTCGTTGTCGTCATCGTCGTTGGAGGAGCTATCCAGCTGCCTCTGTATTTTTGCCTGAGCCGAGGCCTTGGCTGAACGTCCGCGCCCTCCTATTTTCTGCGCTGCTTCCACATCTGAGGTACGCTTTTTAACTACCAGGTTTGGTTTGTACCTTATATAGCGCCTTCTCTTAAGAGGATCTTGTTCTTCGGCACATGCCGGTCCTGGATTTTTCCCTTTAGTAGGGCTCGATGTCTTTGCAGTTGCCATGCTGCTGGATCCTATCTCGGCACGTGCCGATGACGATGTTGTTGTAGTTGTCGTTGCTGTTGTTGTTGTTGTTGCCACTTTGGGCTTTGCTGGTCCTGCTGCTGCTGCTGCTGTTGTTGTTGCTTTTTGGGCTTTGGACTGCCCTACTACAGTTGGTTTTAGTGCTTGGCCTGATGGCCCCGCTACTTGATTGTCGGATGACACATCACCTGATGGTCCAACTGTCTTCCCCGTTGGTTTTCCCATCTCTCTATCGTTATTCTCTCTATTTCTGGTCACCTTTTCCCAGAATTGGTTTAAAAAAAAGCCCTGACCAAAGTGGGACTCGAACCCACGCTCTCCAGATCCGCCGTCTGCCACTCTACCACCTAGGCTAACTTGCCACTTGGAAATGGTAGGTTTAAATAACTTTTTAACTCACTCGCGTCTCTATATTAAAATGATCACTGTGAAAGCCGCCAACGATGTGCACTCTTCCACGGTTGCTGAACGACTGAGGTACTTGGACCTGTTTGGCTACCTGTGGTTGAGGCTGTACCGTTTTTCCCTTTCCAGACGCCATTTGGGCGTAAGAAATTGCGGGATTGACGGAAGTTGTTGTCTGGCGTACTTCAGGGCGTCTCACCTCAACTGTTTTCTTTTGGGGTTTGTTTTGCTTTATCTCCTGAAACTTCGGACATCCCCGATAGTTTGCGGGGTGCCCGGAGCCTCGGCAGAGCGCACATTTTAACTGGGTCATATCTGTGACCCTATCTTGCCCGAGTTTACACTCCCCTGTTTTGTGGGTATCTCCACATTTAACGCAGACTGGGTCCATACCACAGTTAACTGCAATGTGTCCAAACCCTTGGCAGTTCATGCATTGAAGCATGTCTTTCTGCTTGTTTAATTTTCCCATCGTACAACTTGGTAATCCAGGACTGTTATATTCCTTAGACCACTCAATTTGCTTTGGGGCGAGAGTTGAACTAGGAAGAATGGTAACTTCCGTTTCTCCCGTCTGGCTTTGACTGTGGTAAACGGTCTTACCCCGATAAAATCGAGATCGTCGCTCGCCACTTGACGGAGCTCAGCTAAGAGCGCCTGCGGATCCATAGAGGATTCGATACCCTTCAGGAGTACTATTGAAGCTTGTCTTCCTTTGGGGTGAAACTATAATACTCAGTTTTAGTTTGAGACAGAAGGTCTTTAACTTTTCTGTAGTGTTTGAAGAAGAGCACTGAATAGAATGCCTGTCTGCGTTTAACCGCTTAATTATAAAATTGTTGCCTACGACCGACTTACATATCGCTATGGTCTCTTTAATTTCCATTTTAAAAGTATTAATAGGTGGCACCTTACCTTTCTTTGCTTGTGGTTGTTGCTGTTGTTGTTGTTGTGACTGCTGCTGTTGTATCTGCTGTTGTTGCGTCGGCTTCTGTTGAGTCTGCTGCTATTGCGACTGCTGTGGTTGTTGCTGTTGTGGTTGTTTCTGCTGCTGTTGCTGCTTCTGTGTCTGTTGCCGTTGTTGTTGTGGTTGTTGTTGTTGTTTTGCCTGTGGTTTTGCCTGTGGCTGCTGAGGCTGATGCTGTGGTTGCCGAGGCGGTTGCTGTTTGTGAAGCTGTTGTTGTGGCTGCTTCCTTGATTGCTGCTTCTGTGGCTGCTGCTGGTCTGGGAGTGGTTGTTGTTCTTGAGGAGGCTGCTGTTGTTGCGTAGCTTGCTCTTGGAGCGCTTGTTGGCGGGTGCGCTGTTCAAGAGCAACTATGCGCTCCTTCTCCCGTCTTGCCTCCTGCTTCTTTTTGAGTGCTTCAACTAGCTCTATGAGAGAAGAGATCTGCTCCGTCAAAGCCTCAATCTGCTGGTCCTCTTCTTGGTCAGACAGCTCGACTATCTCGCCACTGACGTAACGTCCTTCTCCTTCCACTGACATGTAGGAGATGTCATCAGCATCTGCGTCAGCGGCGTTTTCTTCGCCTGTTAGACGCCTTCGCAAGGGTAGTCACCTTGTTGTGGTGCGAAGGCTTAAGTTTCAAAGATTCATCTGATCTGTAAATCTGGGGAAACCTGGATCTACAGTGATTTTGATGAGTAACGAACCAAGAACTACCCACCCCTTAATCCAGGGTGTTACGTCACCGTGCCTATTGGATGGTTTGCAGCCAAGGGGTATACCGGCTGTATTTTAACGGTACCTCTTCGAAACCGGGTCAAATCGAAGAGTAACCTGACCTTATCTGTGTACAGGGGTTGATACGCAGACGGACTTTTCCCTCCCCTCATACTCGTGGGAACAAAAATGACCAACAAACAAAAAAACAAAACAAAAACAAAAGGGGACGACGTGCAAGAATCGGGCACGAAGTTCTTAACGGAAGCCGATCAACGACGACAACATGACAGAAGAAGAGGAGAGCTTCCTTCTCGAATCTTCTTCAGCCCTTAAGGCTACTTCCGACGGCAGCATTGGAGAGAGTGTCATGGATCTAGGAAATTTATTCCTAGGTGACAATGACACTGTCTCCCTTACTGGCTCGTCCATTTCAACATCGTCAGTAGCCTCTAACCGAAGCAGAATTAAGAGCTACAAGAAGACGATTAGGGCCTTGGAAGGGAAAAAGTGGGAGAGTCTGAGTGATAGGGAACAACTTAGGCTTCAAATTGCTCGTGCCTACCTACGGAGTCGTGATCCTTCGGGCAACACTAATCCAATGGTAGTCACAAGCAAGAGCGGAAATGTGGAGTCGTCCGAGTCTGTGACAGGCTTAAGCCCGTCGGGACTAAAGACGAACACACACGAAGCCCACATGAACCCGAACTTAAAGAATGTAATGGGTCCACCCAAATCTGTGACAGGTCTAGGCCCGTCGTTACTGAAAGTGGTACCAATGCATTCGATACCAGCAACAACATCTGAGAGAAAGATGGGAGCACCTATCACACAGGTACCCGTCTGACTCCGCAATTGAAGGGAAAAAACTAGGCAGGGTGGAGAAGTTGGTGGACTCATCAAAGTCTGTGACAGGCATAAGCCCGTCGGGACTGGTAGTGGGTTCATCGGCTTGTCTGGTTAGTGAAGGCGGTGATGGGGAACTGTCGAACAAATCTGGGACTGTGACAGGCACAAGCCCGTCGGGACCTACGACGAGTTCTACAGGAAACTTGATCCCAAAAGTAGATTCACGGGAAGACGGGGACGAAACTATAGGCAGTGTCTGTACAGTACTCTCCTTGCAGAGGGAAACCAAAGCAGGAGGTACTGCTCAGGCTGACATTCAAACAGCATCGCTGAAGTACGGCCCGAATGGAGTACGTAACGCCAGACGAACACTACAACGCCTCAAGGGTATAGAACCCAGCTTCTTAACGGATAGACAACAATTATCGTTAGCTAGAGCTAGAGAAACCCTAGAAAATGTGCCGTCATGCAGTAGGGAACCCGAAGCTTGGAGGGAAAGGGAATGGCAAAGCTCAACCCTCTCCTTTGGCATCAACAAAAGCCGCCGGTGTAGTAAACACGGGACCGAAGCCAGTTGCGGTTTCTGTAAAAAGAGGTAGGCATGACGACACATTCTCTCCTTCACCCAAACAAAACAAAGAACCGTATCCAATGTGGTCAGAGACAGTCACCGGGTCGCAGTTGTTGACTTTGGTAATCCAGAACGGAGGCTGTCAGATGACCAATGGAGATTGATTGAAGTCAGAATCCTGGATGGGGTGAATGACTCGTACAAAGTGGCTGGGCATATCCCGCACTTTGGACAGCTTACATCTCTGAAAGGATTCAAAGTGATGGAATGTGAGGACGCGGAAACACTCAAATGGTTGAAGAAGTTCATCGCCAACACGGAAGCACCATGGCCAAAAGCCAACCTCCGTCTTTGCGATAGGAAAGAGCTACTAGAATTCGCCAAACCGAAGGGTCGTCTATTTCTTCCCGGCCCTTATCTGCCGAAAGAAAGAGTGCAACTCAACATCCAAAACCTCAACCCGGAACTTTTAAGTAAGGACTGGCAGGTGGAGGAAATGGGGCCGCACAATGATAAAAGCATGGAGATTGTGGTGAGACTCAGTCACAAATCCATGCCACTACTGCGCAAATGTGGCTACAAAATACGCGTCGGCATTACCCGATGCAAGATAAGACCATTTGTGACGGTATACAAGAAGAAAAGTGGGGAAACGACTAGCCGGCATGATGATACGCCAAATTAATCTTCATCACAGCAAAGCCGCTAGAGCCAACCTAGTACAAGCTATGACAAGCGGCAATATTGATCTAGCTCTGGTGCAAGAACCTTGGGTAGTTCGAGGTCAAATACGAGGGCTTAGATCGAAAGACCTGGTAACGTATGCCTTTCCACAGAACAATGAATGTACAGTTCGAACTTGCATTGTAGCTAAAAGTCAGGTTAACCTATTTCTTTTATCCACCCACAGCAATATTGACCAGACCGCTGTAAAATGCGAAAGACAGAATGGCTATCCAATCGTCTTCGCATCAATTTACATGCCACATGGGACGGACGATCCCCCCAACGAAATGACGAAGGAGCTTGTCATAAAAGCTCGAGATAATAGATGGGACCTTATCCTCGGATGTGATGCTAACTCCCATCATGTACAATGGGGTAGTACAAATACCAACCCTCGAGGTGAGTCAATTCTTGAATTTATTATAGAACATAATTTAGTTATAGGAAACATAGGCAACGAACCAATATTCGTTACTAGAAATAGAAGGGAAGTGCTAGACATAACCCTTATTAACAACTCTAACTCATTTTCGTTAAGTGGCTGGAAAGTATCTACTGAACCTTCCTTTTCTGACCACAGAAGTATTGAATTTGAAATTGGAGATAATATAAAACAAAAAGAACCATATAGAAATCCCAGGAAAACTAACTGGGATCGTTTTGTCACAAAAGTAGAGGAAAAACAAAACATATTACAAGGCCTGAATTATGAGTCACCTAAAGATATTGACAATACGGTTGCGACACTGAACCTGATTCTCAAAAGTGCATACGAAAAATCGTGCCCCGTAATTGCTCCGAGTACAAAAACATCACCCCATTGGTGGAATAAAGAGCTGCAACATCTAAGAAAAGAAGCAAGAAAACTCTTCAATGCTGCAAGAAGAAGCAATGCAGAGTCCGATTGGGACCTCTACAAAGAAGGTCAAAGAAAGTTCAAAAATGCAACTCAAAGCGCAAAACGAACATCTTGGAGGACGTTCTGCAATGGCATTGAAGGTTACCCTGAATCAGCAAGATTGAGAAAAGTCCTCTCAAAGGAACCGGTAACCCCTTGCTATCTTATAGATAACAGTGGCAGATGGACCCAATCCTGCACCGAAACAATAGAACTCCTACTAAATACACACTTCCCTGGGTGTGTTAAGACGCAGCCCAAACCGGGCACAGATGCCATTTACGAAAATCTTCACAATAATATAGTCCCGGAGAAAGTTATTAGTGAGAAAGGAATAGAGTGGGCAATTGACTCCTTCTCCTCATACAAATCACCAGGCATTGATGGTATTAATCCAAAAATGCTTCAAAAGGCAAAGCACCTTTTAATACCAGTGTTAAAAGAACTATTCATGCGATGTATTATGTACACACATATACCTGCAACTTGGCGAGAAGTCAAAGTTGTATTTATACCCAAAGCCGGTAAACCAAGTATGACTACGCCAAAAGATTTTAGACCAATAAGCCTAACATCGTTTGTGCTTAAAACATTCGAGAAACTACTCGATGTATTTATACGTAGCATGCTTAATCCAGGAACCTTATCCCAGAACCAGCATGCGTACATCAAGGGAAAAAGTGTTAAAACTGCCCTTCATGCAGTAGTCAGTACTATAGACAAATCACTCGATCAAAAAGAATACACATTAGCAGCCTTTCTCGACATTGAAGGCGCTTTCAACAATGTTGAGGCTAGTGCTATAGAAAGAAACTTAATAAGCATGAACATTGACAACAGTATTACTCAAATAATACTAAGCCTATTAAACAAAAGAAACGTAAACACCTCCCTCGCTAACACAGAATTGAAAATGACTGCCTCAAGAGGTACACCCCAAGGAGGGGTTATTTCACCACTGCTGTGGATATTAGTTGTGAATGAGGTCTTAGTACTGCTTAATAATAATGGGATAAAAGTCATTGCCTACGCAGATGACCTAGTCATAATGGCCACGGGGAAATTCCTAGACACCATCAGTGATATCCTCCAAAGGGCTATCAACACACTGAACAAATGGGCCCAAAAATGCGGCTTAGGTATTAATCCCCAAAAAACAGAACTAGTTCTATTCACGAACAAACGAGTAATTCCACAATTCCATCTGCCATCAATTGAAAGCACACCCCTTAAGTTATCCGAAAGCGCGAAATACCTGGGAATCATACTTGATAGGAAATTGAACTGGAAAATGAATGTCAAAAAGGTATCCATCGCATTCTACTCATGCAGCAGAACTTTTGGGAAAAACTGGGGCCCAAAACCCAAGGTAATTATATGGATGTACACTGCGATAGTGAGACCGATATTGACGTATGGATGCTTAGTTTGGTGGAAAGCCGCTAACAAAGCTACAAACCTTAAGGCATTGACTAACATCCAGAGACTTGCATGTATTGGATCAACCAGTGACTTGCGCACGACACCCACGGTGGGCTTAGAAACCATACTTAACCTTCTGCCACTTGACCTTTATATGCAAGAAACTGCAGCAAAAAGCGCTCTCAGGATTAGCCAATCTAATCTATGGAGATCCAGTTTAACTGGACACTCTGAAATTTTGAACATCTACACAGGAACAAATGTAGAGTCTGACTACATAGTTCCCTTTACAGATTTTGAAAGGCCATTCCAATGCTTGTTCCCAAGTAGAGAGAAGTGGATTAATAATGAAGTCTTACAACCTACAACCAAATCCATCTTCACAGACGGCTCAAAAATGGATGTAGGTACTGGGGCTGGCTTCTTCTCAGAAACTTTGAATATAGAAGGCTCAATCAGACTTCCCAATAACAGCAGTGTATTCCAAGCAGAGGTTCTAGCAGTAACGAAAGCTGCCAAAATGGCATCAATGATGGCACTACCCCGAGAGGATATTACCATTCTCATCGATAGCCAGGCAGCGATAAAAGCTATTTATTCTGTTGAAATAAAGTCCAAGCTTGTGAAAAGCTGTCGGGAAGAGCTTAAAGTTCTTGCCACACAGCATAATATAACACTCTGCTGGGTCCCCGGTCACGCGGGCATCATGCGAAATGAAAAAACCGATGAATTGGCAAGAAAAGGCTCAGCACTTAGCCTAGAACTCTCAGAAAGGAGCGTAAAACATCCGTTATGCGACCTCAAACATAATATAATGTGTGAAATCCTGGCAAAAGCCAACTCGAGATGGGCAAACTTAAACACTTGTGAGGTAGCTAAAAAACTGTTGCCGCAGTACGATAAAAATAGAACGAATGCAATCATTCAAAAAGACAGGAAGTCAGTATCGACGTTGGTAGGTGTTTTAACTGGCCATAACATGCTAAGATATCACGCCAAAAAACTACGTCTAACTAAAAACGATCTATGTAGAGGTTGCAGTGACGAGGAAGAACATGTGGATATAACCCACTACCTCTGTCACTGCCCCAGTCTCTGCCATCTAAGAAATAAAACTCTGGGGAAATACTTCTTCGAAAGCATCAAAGAACTATCAGAGTGCCCAATATCAAATCTATATCGATTCGCAAGAGGAAACGGATAGTTGGACACCCCGGGATGATACTAAGGAACTAAATATGGACTATGAGTATGGTAAGAGGAGGAATTGGTAAACCCTCAAATGGGCATCACAATGGGTCTACATTGACCTAAGTGCGCTGGGGCTGAGCTATTGGCTCTCCTACAGCAACCCGCAAACCTAACCTAACCTAGACTGGCGTCCTGATCGTTTAGATTGACGGCGGCGATCGCTCCGTGAGCCTCTTTGACGTACACGTCATCCGCCTCAGCTTCATCGTCGCCTTCTACGTTCTTGTCGTTGTTTTCGTTGTTGTCGTCATCGTTGTTGGAGGAGCTATCCAGCTGCCTCTGTATTTTGGCCTGAGCCGAAGACTTGGCTGAACGCCCCCGCCCTCCTCTTTTCTGGACTGCCTCTACATCTGAGGTACGCTTTTTAACTACCGGATTTGGCTTATATCTGATATAGCGCCTTCTCTTCAATGGGTCTGGTTCTTCGACACATGCCGGTTCTGTGTTTTTCCCTTTAATAGGGCTCGACGTTTTTGCAGTTGCCATGCTGCTAGTTCCGACCTCGGCATGTGCCGATGACGATGTTGTTGTCGTTGTCGTTGTTGTTGTTGCTGCTGCTTTCTTGGACATAGATGGTCCAGCTTCTGTCGTTGTTTTTGCTCTTTGAGCTTTGGACTGCTGAGCTGCAGTTGCCCTTGTTGTTGCTTGGCCTGATGGCCCCGCTATTTGGCTTTCGGATGACACATCACCTGATGCTCCAACTGCCTTCCTTGTTGTTGGGGGACCATCTTTCGATGTCCCCGTTGGTTTTCCCATCTCTCTTTCTAAGTGCTCTCGATTTCTGTTAGCCTTTTCCCAGAAATTGTTAAAAAAAAAGCCAGGACCACAGTGGGGCTCGAACCCACGCCGTTCAGATCCGTCTGAACTTTTTTTTTTTTTTTTTTTTTAATTCATTTTTATTTTCAATTTAACTGATAACTAACTTAAATGCTAGACAAAAACCTTAAAAACTAGCTTACAGAATAACTTAACTTACTTACTGGCCCCATACGGGCGCTCTAAATTATACTATAAATATATATTAAAATGCCTTTGGGCGTAAAAACTAACTTAAATTAAAATTCGAAATTACTTAAAACTAAACGAGAAAATTTTTTAAAAACTCGTTTTCCAAAACATTTATTTTTTATAAAAACTTAAAACTACCCTTTACCTAAATAAAACTAAATTAACCTAAATAAAACTAAAATATACGTAAGTATACGTAATTAACTTAAAACTACTTAAAAATACTTAAAATAACTTAAAACTAGAACAGCCACCCACAGCGTTTTTTTTTTTTGGTGCGGCAGCCAATGCATATGCGCACACGCTTATAAATATATATATATTTATATATATATATATATTGAAGAGCGCCAAATGCAAATTCACACAAACAAATGCCATTTAATGTGTTTTATATTTTTTTTTTGGAGCCACCACTGTTCTACTAAAATATACCTATTAATACTTAAAAATACGTAGGTCGGCCAAGGCAACAACTTTGACTAACCATCAATATCAAGGTGGTCACCCAACCACCAGAATTGTTTAATTTGCTTATCCATGTCCTTTCTGTCCCGAAGGGGCACAGCTCTACTGAACTGCAGACGCTCTGCTCCGTTCCCAGAGCCGACTTCTCGACCATACAGGATTCGCCGATCCACAGTTCTACGGCCGACGTGGTAGATTAACGGAACCGCCAATCTATCCTGTATCAGCCCCCGACTGTCTAAATAGGGGAATGTCTCGGGCGGGATGAAACCGTTATGACAAACGCTCTCACTATATTCGTCGTTGGGGTAATACGCCCCGAAAATAAATCCATTGGCTGAGGTCATCGCTCTTGCAATGTGACCCCGAATCAGCTTAATTAAAAAGTTATCTATCCTGTTTATATTGGCCCCGTTGTATAAGACCTCGTTGGCATAATAATGTTTGTACTCCGACTCTGGTGTTCTGTGTAATCCAAGACAGGTCCTAAGACACTGCCTTTCAAACACCCGAATCTTTTCCATTTGAGATGGGGCAACGTTAAACCACATAGGGCACCCATAGGCAATCATCGGCCGGATGAGGGCCATGTAGCAAATCACCTTTACCCTGTTTTCAAGGCGGCTGCTATAAAACAACCGTCTTGTCAGAGCAAACGCTCCCCTAGCTCTGGCCAGAGCAGCATCTATATGTCGATTGAAATATAAATACTGATCTAGCCATATACCAAGGTACTTTACCACATCCTTACTCGCCAGTTGATGTCCACTCGGTCCAACGATCACTAGATTTCTCCAGTTCTTTCTTGTATCCCTAGAAGTCTTAGACAAAGAGGTTCTAAACAGGATAGTTTCTGATTTCTGAAAGTTAATTTTTAACTTCCTTAACCTTTACCCTATTTCAAGGCGGCTGCTATAAAACAACCGTCTTGTCAGAGCAAACGCTCCCCTAGCTCTGACCAGAGCAGCATCTATATGTCGATTGAAATACAGATACTGATCTAGCCATATACCAAGGTACTTTACCACATCCTTACTCGCCAGTTGATGTCTACTCGGTCCAACGATCACTAGATTTCTCCAGTTCTTTCTTGTATCCCTAGAAGTCTTAGACAAAGGGGTTCTTAACAGGATAGTTTCTGATTTCTGAAAGTTAATTTTTAACTTCCAGTCATCACAATATCGCTGAATCTTGTCGAAGTCACGCTGCAAGAGAATTCTGATGACTTCAACCGTCCTGTACGCTACAAGGTCATCGGCATACGCAATTGCATGAGTAAGACTACCTATCAGATCGCTGGTGTAAATACTAAAAAGGATCGGCGAGTTCACAGCTCCTTGCTGTAGACCGTTTTTAATGTTTTAATGTCAAATGTTGTGGCGGAAGTTACATTGCCACTTTTGACAACAAACTTTCTACCATTGAGCATGTCATGAAGCATATATAACAGTGGTTTACTTATGCCAAATCTAGTTAATTTCAGATAAAGACCCTCTAACCATACGGTGTCGAAAGCCTTCTCTAAATCAACAAGAACGGCACTCGTGCATTGATTTTTCGCTTTGTTCTATTGAACATCAGAAACTAACTTAGACAGACGCGTCATGAATAGTGTCATGTCCCGCCTTAAAGCCAAACTGATTGTCTGGAATAATATTCTTGTCCTCAGCCCACTTGAACAGAGCTCTATTGAGAATCTTTTCGAATACTTTACTGATACTTGGAAGAAGACTTATCGACCGAAGATTTGCCGGATTGGAGCTGTCCTTTCCCTTTTTGGGGCGCGTCTTACTGAAATTGTAAGAGTGCACAGGCACATACTCATCCAACTCCACAAGTTCGCTCGGAAGCTGTATTACGGTGGCAAGTCCGCAGTGATCACTGTCGTATTCAATCGTTCGTAAACAGTTTCTTATCTGTTGATTTACTGCATCAGTTATAACTTGTCGTGAGTCAAGCAGTAAAAGATCCAGAAAACTACCACTTCTCGGATAGGACGGTCTATCTGTAGCCAGAAGGTCGATCCTACACTCAACACTGTATCGACCCATCCAATTAAAAAGATGGTACCCTCTCGGATTTTGAATTTGATTTCCCCAATCTACATGTTTGGCGTTTAAGTCCCCTGCCATGAGATAATAATTCTCATCCAAGTTCAGTCTTAAGCATTCGAAAAGTTTTTCGAGCTCTGTGATAAAATTAACTTGCTGAGGTGCGTCAGGTGCGTACACCGCGATTGCGTACATTCTTTTCCCCTGCTGGAGAGGAATGCAAACGATGCAGGCTTCTAGCAACCCGAATCTTCGCACTTCACTATTATATATAACTTTATGTTTAATGACCTTTCGTATGAAGATTGCGAACCCACCCCCTTGAGAGGAGTTGGGCCGATCCCTTCTTACGATATTGTAATTTTTATTAGTCAGTTTGTGTTTCTGATTTAGCTTAGTTTCGCTAGCCATAAACACGTCAGGACTTTGGTCTTGCAGCAAATGAAAGAGGTTTGCTCTACGTTCGGTCTTAATCAGCGAATTTACATTCACAGCTAGGATCTTAAAGGGTCGCTCAGGCAGCTCGCCTTTAACCATTTCGCGTTGCCGGCAGAATAGAGTAGAGGTAATCCACCCTAGCCGCCTGCTCCCTGATCTGTTTTTGCACGTCGGTTAACTGATCATGAATGGTCAGCAACACCTGCATCAGATCTGCCTCTGGCACAGGAGCCTTAGGTACTTGGACCTGTTTGGCTACCTGTGGTTGAGGCTGTACCGTTTTTCCCTTTCCAGACGCCATTTGGGCGTAAGAAATTGCGGGATTGACGGAAGTTGTTGTCTGGCGTACTTCAGGGCGTCTCACCTCAACTGTTTTCTTTTGGGGTTTGTTTTGCTTTATCTCCTGAAACTTCGGACATCCCCGATAGTTTGCGGGGTGCCCGGAGCCTCGGCAGAGCGCACATTTTAACTGGGTCATATCTGTGACCCTATCTTGCCCGAGTTTACACTCCCCTGTTTTGTGGGTATCTCCACATTTAACGCAGACTGGGTCCATACCACAGTTAACTGCAATGTGTCCAAACCCTTGGCAGTTCATGCATTGAAGCATGTCTTTCTGCTTGTTTAATTTTTCCCATCGTACAACTTGGTAATCCAGGACTGTTATATTCCTTAGACCACTCAATTTGCTTTGGGGCGAGAGTTGAGCTAGGAAGAATGGTAACTTCCGTTTCTCCCGTCTGGCTTTGACTGTGGTAAACGGTCTAACCCCGATTAAATCGAGATCGTCGCTCGCCACTTGACGGAGCTCAGCTAAGAGCGCCTGCGGATCCGTAGAGGATTCGATACCCTTCAGGAGTACTGTTTGAAGCTTGTCTTCCTTTGGGGTGAAACTATAATACTCAGTTTTAGTTTGAGACAGAAGGTCTTTAACTTTTCTGTAGTGCTTTGAAGAAGAGCACTGAATAGAATGCCTGTCTGCGTTTAGCCGCTTAATTATAAAATTGTTGCCTACGACCGACTTACATATCTCTATGGTCTCTTTAATTTCCATTTTAAAAGTATTAATAGGTGGCACCTTACCTTTCTTTGCTTGTGGCTGTTGCTGTTGTTGCTGTTGTTGTGACTGCTGCTGTTGTCTCTGCTGTTGTTGCGTAGGCTGCTGTTGAGTCTGCTGCTGTTGTGACTGCTGTGGTTGTTGCTGTTGTGGTTGTTTCTGCTGCTGTTGCTGCTTCTGTGTCTGTTGTCGTTGTTGTTGTGGTTGTTTTTTAGATTTTTAGATTTCTTAGATTTAGATTTATTTCATCAATCAGAGCATATTATAAACTCTTACAGACTAATATACATAGGTAGGAAGATATAATTACTGTAAGTGGGCTTACATAATTTATACAAGCAAAAAACAAAAAAAGAGAACAGAAATCAATAATATGACAAATTAAGTTATTTAATATATTAAATTTTGTTTAATATAAATGATTTAAACGTTTCTCTCGTGCAAACCATATAAAAATCAACTCTAGAGCAAATAGAGTTTGCTTCTCTGATGCAACGGGTGATGGGTTCATTTCGACCGTAGTTTGTAAAATGAAACTGCTCATAAATTAAAAATCGTTCGCGTGTAACTCTTAAAGGTGCATTGCCCTCGTAGACTAAAGCAGCTAATGGAGGACATTTAATATGATTGGTCATAATATCTCTGATCAACATAATTGAAAAGTATTTACGTCGAGTTTCAAGCGTTTTTAATCCGAACAAAAGACATCTGGTTTTATAAGGAGGTGTGACTATTCTCAAATTTAACTTAAAAAAAACGTAGCGTGTAAAATTTCTTTGAATTTTTTCTATTCTCTGCGATGAATTAGCATAATAAGGATTCCAAACTGTACAGCAATACTCAAGCATAGATATAACTAGTGAATTATAAACTGAAAATAGAGTATATGAATCGTTGAATTCTTTGGAATTCCTTTTAATGAAACCTAGCATCTGGTTGGCTTTATTAACCATAAAATCATAATGTGGAAGAAACGATAGATTAACGTCCAGAATAACTCCTAAATCTTTTTTCTGGATTACTCTTGCCAGCTTTGTATTTTCGATACTGTAGTCGAAGAAAGTTGGATTACGAATCCTAAAACAAGACAATATTTGGCATTTAGCAATATTTAAGTGAAGATGGTTGATATCACACCAATTAGCCAAACTCTCCAAATCCTCTAGCAGAAGGCTACAGTCGGATTCGCAAGCAATCCTTCGGTAAAGCTTAAGATCATCCGCAAAAAAAAGACAATGTGAATGCTTGAAAAAAGTAGGTATGTCATTGACAAAAAGTAGAAAAAGTAACGGGCCTAAATGGCTACCTTGTGGAACACCCGAAGGAATAAGAATATCTTCAGAGTTGAAATTTTGAATTTTCACAATTTGGATTCTTTCAGTTAAGTAAGACTCCAACCACTTTAAAAGAGATGAATTGAAACCAAAAGAAGAAAGTTTATTGACCAGAATTTTATGATTTACTCTGTCAAAAGCTTTCGCAAAGTCGGTAAAAATAATGTCCGTTTGGAAGCCTTTTTCCATATTATTTATTATGGCATTCGCCATTATCGTTAGGTTAGTTGCTGTTGATTTACCAGCTACAAACCCATGTTGAAAAACTGAAATTTTATCTTGAATAAGTTTTGAAATTCTGTTATAAACTACTTTTTCAAAAAGTTTAGGTATGGCAGATAACTTACAAATTGGCCTATAGTTTGTGACTTCCTGTTTAGAACCCGATTTAAAAATTGGTGATAAGAATGAAATTTTCCAAGTTTTCAAAAAATGACCCTCAGACAAAGATAGATTAAAAATTCGTGTTAGAGGCTGAGATAAGGCAATCGCACATTTTTTTAAAAGAATAGGTGGAATTTCATCTGGACCTCCTTTCTTGTTCAAATCTAGGCCTACCAATGCTTCTTCCACTTCCGCTTGGAAAGGTCAATAGAGCCAATGTCAACACATTTGGTTAAGTTTGGAAGGTCTGAATGTGAAACATATTCAGATGAATAAACTGATTTAAAATATTTCGCAAATAAGTTGCAAATTACGGGAACTTCACTAGTAGTTGTGTCGAGGTACTTCATACAGCTTGGAAGTCCGAAAGATTTTCTTTTGGTATTTAAAAATTTCCAAAAGCCCTTACTATCTTTTTTTAGATCATTTTCTATCGAAAGAATGTAGTTACGATACAGAAACTTGTCCAAATAGTCAAATTTACGTAGGCAGACTAAATAATTTGTACGAAAAACTAGATTTTCTTTGTTATTTTTGTAAATTTTGTACGCTTTATTTTTTTGATTTTTGAGGTTAGTTAGTCTCCTATTGTACCAGACTGGATTTGAATTAGCTATGAAACTTTTAATAGGTACATACTTTTCAACTGCGTTTTTCAAAATACTTGTAAAAATAGAGTAAATATTTTCTAAATCAAAATCTTGAAATATATTAACCCACGAAATCGATGAAAAGTACTCGACCATTGCATCAAAGTTAGCCTTTTTAAAATCATAAACAATTATGTTGCTAACATTTTCATTTCTTAGATAACAATATAAAATAAGATCTCCTTCAATTGCAAGATGATAGAGTGAATTTTTTATAATAGGTAACATAGATTTTTCTACTGAGATAAAAAATTCCTTATCCACAAATACCAGATCCAAAATTCGATTAAAATTATTAAATTGATAGTTAATTTGAATTAAATCATACTGGCTTAAAAAATCAATAACTGATGACTCAATTTCACTTATTACATTAAAAGGAATTAAATGTTTATCGTCTAAATCTAGACTCCATTTGATGTCACCAAGGTTAAAATCACCAGCAAAAATAAGATGTTGTTGTGTATTTAAACTATCCAAAACATTTTTAGAATTAAACAAATGTAAGTTATATAGTTCTAAGGTGCTCCTTGGTGGAATATAACTAGTTAAAACAAACAAATCTGAATTACCTAAGTTTATACAGACAATAAGCTGGTCAACATCTTGGTTAGGAGAGGACAAGTTTGATTCTAACTCAATTTCCCTGCAAGGCAAACAAGCTCGAACCGCAATCAATACTCCACCTCCCCTTTCCATTCCAGTCTTTCGCTTACATCTGTCTTTTCTAAATACAGTATAGACATCGGAAAAAATTTCAGATGTTAAATGATTTTCTGATAACCATGTCTCAGTTATAATTATAATATCATATATACATGAAGAGAATGAAACATATACTGAGTCTAATTTAGTTCTTAACCCACCTACGTTTTGATAATAGAATGAAAGTTTCTTATTTGCAGAATGATGTGATGATGTTTTTCTTGATGAATTAAGAGATGAAATTAAAGATGAATTTATTGATAATGATCCAGCAAGTAGATCTGAAGTAGTTGCAGCAGCAGTAACTTCAGTGACAATATTAATGGATGAAGATGTATTGTTTACTTGAGTTTTGTTTTTAGTTGATGGGTTTATAACTCTGTTATTTACTTCAGCTTCAAATTGTCGTCCTTCTTTGGAAAATTAACAAATTGTTTTATTTGCACATGAATAGGCCAAATTGATGGATCCAAGGCCGAATCGAAGAAGTTAGCAGGAATCCCTAGCTTGAAATTTACAAAGCGAAGTGAGTCAGTCAGTTTAGCATTTTTTTTAATTAGCTTTGTACAACGTAGATAGCTTTTAGGAATTTTTATTTTAGCTGCAGTATAATCCATAACATTTTCTTCTGTAACATTGCTGTCTAAACGAGAAAGATGCAAAAATCGCATCTTAGGAACGGATTGCAGTGTAAATTCACCATCAACTTCAGCAGCAGTACCAAATATGTTTTTTTGACGATTATTATTTGTGTTTTTATTTCGCTTCGAGTTATTGATGAAAGTACCTTTTCTCATCGCGATCTCATTTGCGACGTTGGCAACACTGGTATCATTCTCGTCAACAACACCCACACCATCCAGCGACAAAGCAGAAGCACCTTCACCATGAGCTTTAGCAACACCATCACAACCCCCGTTACCAACAACAGCAGATTCAGCGCAGCATTCAGCTTCGTTAACAACAGCTACTGCAGCAGCCGCATTAGCAGCCTCATCATCACTGACAACAATGATGACCTCTGATTTTGTCTTATCTCCGCCGTGGTCGTCTATATTTGAATTTTTTTCAATATTTTCATCAGTTCTATCAGAACCAGTGGATAGAGATGATGTACAAATCTTATCAGTTACTTTCTTCGATGATGATGCTTGCACTTGCACATCCGAAACCTTAGCAAAATCGATGCTCGGCGTAGCAGAGCCCAAATTACTTGTTTTTTCTGTGGTTAGCTTTGAAGGGACCGTTTTTTTAGGTCTTGCGATAGGTTTGTTATTGTTAGAGACAAATCTTGATGAGATTGACGGAGAGGGAGTAATTTTTGGTAGTGGCGAGAACGGAAACCGTGGAGAGGAAGAATTGTTGTTTTTGTCTTTTTGCAAACTTAATTGCTTGTTGTTTTTGTTTTGATCCGTTTTTATTGGTTTAATTTGAGAGCGAGTTACACGTATAGGATTTACAAGGCTATCGAAATCAGACTTACGCTCAGTAAAAAAATTATATAAATTTTTAATGAAAGGTATGCAGTTAAGAAAAGAAATATTTTTACATAACCCGCACTTCCAGAAAATATTTTCATTAGAATTTATTGAATCACGATCAGAAGCACTCATTTTAGTGCATTTAAAATGAAAGCCAGATAGGCAAATTCCACAATGAATTAAATCACTTTTGGAAGTTAAGAAATTACATTCAGAACATTGTATGTCTATAATGGAGACAATAAGAAGAATATAGATAAAGTCTGTGTAATGAGAACCGTCAATAATGAGAGCAAGAACTGAACTTGTTGTTGTTTTGCCTGTTGTTGTTTTGCCTGTGGTTTTGCCTGTGGCTGCTGAGGCTGATGCTGTGGTTGCCGAGGCGGTTGCTGTTTGTGAAGCTGTTGTTGTGGCTGCTTCCTTGATTGCTGCTTCTGTGGCTGCTGCTGGTCTGGGAGTGGTTGTTGTTCTTGAGGAGGCTGCTGTTGTTGCGTAGCTTGCTCTTGGAGCGCTTGTTGGCGGGTGCGCTGTTCAAGAGCAACTATGCGCTCCTTCTCCCGTCTTGCCTCCTGCTTCTTTTTGAGTGCTTCAACTAGCTCTATGAGAGAAGAGATCTGCTCCGTCAAAGCCTCAATCTGCTGGTCCTCTTCTTGGTCAGACAGCTCGACTATCTCGCCACTGACGTAACGTCCTTCTCCTTCCACTGACATGTAGGAGATGTCATCAGCATCTGCGTCAGCGGCGTTTTCTTCGCCTGTTAGACTGGCGTCCTGATCGTTTAGATTGACGGCGGCGATCGCTCCGTCAGCCTCTTTGACGTGCATGTCATCCGCCTCAGCTTCATCGTCGCCTTCTACGTTCTTGTCGTTGTTTTCGTTGTTGTCGTCATCGTTGTTGGAGGAGCTATCCAGCTGCCTCTGTATTTTGGCCTGAGCCGAAGACTTGGCTGAACGCCCGCGCCCTCCTCTTTTCTGGGCTGCCTCTACATCTGAGGTACGCTTTTTAACTACCAGATTTGGCTTATATCTGATATAGCGCCTTCTCTTCAATGGGTCTGGTTCTTCGACACATGCCGGTTCTGTGTTTTTCCCTTTAATAGGGCTCGACGTTTTTGCAGTTGCCATGCTGCTAGTTCCGACCTCGGCATGTGCCGATGACGATGTTGTTGTCGTTGTCGTTGTTGTTGTTGCTGCTGCTTTCTTGGACATAGATGGTCCAGCTTCTGTCGTTGTTTTTGCTCTTTGAGCTTTGGACTGCTGAGCTGCAGTTGCCCTTGTTGTTGCTTGGCCTGATGGCCCCGCTATTTGGCTGTCGGATGACACATCACCTGATGCTCCAACTGCCTTCCTTGTTGTTGGGGGACCATCTTTCGATGTCCCCGTTGGTTTTCCCATCTCTCTTTCTAAGTGCTCTCGATTTCTGTTAACCTTTTCCCAGAAATTGTTAAAAAAAAAGCCAGGACCACAGTGGGGCTCGAACCCACGCCGTTCAGATCCGTCTGAACTTTTTTTTTTTTTTTTATTCATTTTTATTTTCAATTTAACTTATAACTAACTTAAATGCTAGACAAAAACCTTAAAAACTAGCTTACAGAATAACTTAACTAACTTACTGGCCCCATACGGGCGCTCTAAATTATACTATAACTATATATTAAAAATGCCTTTGGGCGTAAAAACTAACTTAAATTAAAATTCGAAATTACTTAAAACTAAACGAGAATTTTTTTTAAAAACTCGTTTTCCAAGACATTTATTTTTTATAAAAACTTAAAACTACCCTTTACCTAAATAAGACTAAATTAACCTAAATAAAACTAAAATATACGTAAATATACGTAATTAACTTAAAACTACTTAAAAATACTTAAAATAACTTAAAACTAGAACAGCCACCCGCAGCGTTTTTTTTTTTTTTTTTTGGTGCTGCAGCCAATGCATATGCGCACACGCTTATAAATATATATATATTTATATATATATATATATATATATTGAAGAGCGCCAAATGCAAATACACACAAACAAATGCCATTTAATGTGTTTTATATTTTTTTTTTGTGCCACCACTGTTCTACTAAAATATACCTATTAATACTTAAAAATACGTAGGTCGGCCAAGGCAACAACTTTGACTAACCATCAATATCAAGGTGGTCACCCAACCACCAGAATTGTTTAATTTGCTTATCCATGTCCTTTCTGTCCCGAAGGGGCACAGCTCTAATGAACCGCAGAAGCTCTGCTCCGTTCCCAGAGCCGACGTCTCGACCATACAGGATTCGTCGATCCACAGTTCTACGGCCGACGTGGTAGATTAACGGAACCGCCAATCTATCCTGTATCAGCCCCCGACTGTCTAAATAGAGGAATGTCACGGGCGGGATGAAACCGTTAAGACAAACGCTCTCACTATATTCTTCATTGGGGTAATAAGCCCCGAAAATAAGTCCATTGGCTGAGGTCATCGCTCTTGCTATGTGACCCCGAATCAGCTTAATTAAAAAGTTATCTATCCTGTTTATATTGGCCCCGTTGTATAAGACCTCGTTGGCATAATAATGTTTGTACTCCGACTCTGGTGTTCTGTGTAATCCAAGACAGGTCCTAAGACACTGCCTCTCAAACACCCGAATCTTTTCCATTTGAGATGGGGCAACGTTGAACCACACAGGGCAACCATAGGCAATCATTGGCCGGATAAGGGCCATGTAGCAAGTCACCTTTACTTTGCTGTCAAGGCGGCTGCTATAGAACAACCGTCTTGTCAACCCAAAGGCTCCCCTAGCTCTGGTCAGAGCAGCATCTACATGTCGATTGAAATATAGATACTGATCTAGTCAGATGCCAAGGTACTTTACCACATCTTTACTTGCCATTGGATGTCCACTTGGTCCAACGATCACTAGATTTCTCCAGTTCTTTCTTGTATCGCTAGAAGCCCTAGACAACGGGGTTCTAAACAGGATAGTTTCTGACTTCTGGAAGTTAATTTTTAACTTCCAGTCATCACAATATCGCTGAATCTTGTCGAAGTCACGCTGCAAGAGAATTCTGATGACTTCAACTTTTGGACCCGTCCTGTACGCTACAAGGTCATCGGCATACGCAATCGCATGAGTGAGACTACCTATCAGATCGCTGGTGTAAATACTAAAAAGAATCGGTGAGTTCACAGCTCCTTGCTGTAGACCGTTTTTAATATCAAAAGTTGTGGTCGAAGTTACATTGCCACTTTTGACAACAAAATTTCTACCATGGAGCATGTCATGAAACATATATAACAGTGGTTTACTTATGCCAAATCTAGTTAATTTCAGATAAAGACCCTCTAACCATACGGTGTCGAAAGCCTTCTCTAAATCAACCAGAACGGCACCCGTGCATTGATTTCGCTTTGTTCCATTGAACATCAGAAACTAACTTAGACGCGGCATGAATAGTGTCATGCCCCGCCTTAAAGCCAAACTGATTATCTGAAATAATATTTTGTCCTCTGCCCACTTGAACAGAGCTCTATTGAGAATCTTTTCGAATGCTTTACTAATACTTGGAAGAAGACTTATCGACCGAAGATTTGACGGATCGGAGCTGTCCTTTCCCTTTTTGGGGAGAGGATGGACCACAGCTGTCTTCCAACTCACTAGATAATATGCATTATTCAATGCGTTGTTGAACAGTGTGGTATAAATGTCTATGGCTTCCTTAGGGAGATGTCGTAACACAATGTTGGGTATACCATCGAACCCCGCAGATTTCTTTTTCTTTAATGTTTGAAAAATTAACTGAAGTTCTACCTTCGAAATTAACAATGAACTGGGTCCATTTCGCTCGGCAATGGTGGCGTTTGCCAAGTTTTTGTCATTGAACCCGGTGAAACCGGTATTCTCGGATCGCCATTGCGTAATGCTATTTCCAAGGTAGAAGTTGTGCAGTTAGACTCTGTTCTCCAGGTCATGATTCGGACGAATGCTAGCATTCACCTTATACACTTGCTGGAAAGCAGCCCCTACAGCCTCTACTTTTTCCTGAGGATCTTCTATTATAAAAAAATTATTATCGAGAACGGCAGCCTCCGGATCTATTCCCGCAATCGTTAGTACGTCTTCGTTATCTGTTGTCCTCTGAAGTTTAAGACATGGAAGTTCGTTTTGATCATTTCTTCTAAATATCTTATTTATTTGGAGAAACACAATAGGGTCGCTAGAATTAACGGCCCGAATTCTGTTATCCCAGTATGAATTAATAGATAACCTGTAATTTTGTCTGACTAGATTATTAAGATTTTTGATCGACGACTTCAATGTCCTAATCTCCATATCTCGTGTGTCCGTGAAACGTCTGCACAGAAGTTTCAACCTAGTCAGAAGTCCACTTTTTTGTCGGTGTAGTTCGTCAATTGTCGAGTTCTTGTATATACCAGTAGGGTCTTGTTCCTTATATTTTGGGATTGCTCTGTCCATTGTTCGTTTTATAGTCGTATCCATTTGAGTCAGGAACCCGTCGATCTCGACGTTCGTCAGGTTTCTGTCATTTGGTGGAGAAATGTCATCGGAACGTATTTCTCTTGCCAAGGAGTTGGAAAAGCGTGGCCAACGCGTCTTACTGAAATTGTTAGAGTGCGCAGGCACATACTCATCCAACTCCAAAAGTTCGCTCCGGAGCTGTATTACGGCGGCAAGTCCGCAGTGGTCACTGTCGTATTCAATCGTTCGTAAACAGTTTTTTGTATGTTGACCTACAGTGTCAGTTATTATCAGTCTTGAGTCAAGCAGGAGTAGATCCAGAAAACTACCACTTCTCGGAAAAGACGGTCTATCTGTAGCCAGAAGGTCGATCCTACACTCAACACTATATCGACCCATCCAATTAAAAAGATGGTTCCCTCTAGGGTTTTGTTCTTGATTTCCCCAATCTACATGTTTGGCGTTCAAGTCCCCTGCCATGAGATAATAATTCTCATCCAAGTTCAGTCTTAAGGATTCAAAAAGTTTTACGAGCTCTGTGATAAAATTAGCCGGCTGAGGTGCGTCAGGTGCGTACACCGCGATTGCGTACATTCTTTTCCCTTGCTGGAGAGGAATGCAAACGATGCAAGCTTCTAGCAGCCCAAATCTTCGCACTTCACTATTATATATAACTTTATGTTTATTGCCCTTTCGTATGAAGATTGTGACCCCACCCCTTTGAGAGGAGTTGGGCCGATCCCTTCTTACGATATTGTAATTTTTATTAGTCAGTTTGTGTTTCTGGTTTAGCTTAGTTTCGCTAGCCATAAACACATCAGGACTTTGGTCTTGCAGCAAATTAAAGAGGTTTGCTCTACGTTTGGTCCTAATCAGCGAATTCACATTCACAGCTAGGATCTTAAAGGGTCGCTCAGGCAGCGCGCCTTTAACCATTTCGCGTTGCCGGCAGAATAGAGTAGAGATAATCCACCCTAGCCGCCTGCTCCCTTATCTATTTTTGCACATTGGTTTACTGACCATGAATGGTCAGCAACACCTGCATCAGATCTGCCTCTGGCACAGGAGCCGTAGGCACATAGACCTGTTTGGCTAGCTGTGGTTGAGGCTGTTCCGTGTTTCCCTTTCCAGACGCCATTTGGGCGTAAGAAATTCCGGGATTAACGGCAGTTGTTGTCTGGCGTACTACTGGGTGTTTTACCTCCACTGTTTTCTTTTGGGCTTTGTTGTTTTTCTGAAACTTCGGACATCCCCGATAGTTTGCGGGGTGCCCAGAGCCTCGGCAAAGTGCACATTTTAACTGGGTCCTGTCTTCGACCCTATCTTTGCCAAGCTTACATTCCCCTATCTTGTGGGCGTCTCCACACTTGACGCAAACTGGATCCATACCACAGTTAGCTGCCACGTGGCCGTACCCTTGGCAGTTCATGCATTGAAGCATGTCTCTCTGCCTATTTAATTTTTCCCATCTTACAATTTGGTAGTTTAGGACGGTTATACTCCTTAAACCACTCAACTTGCTTTGGGGCGAGAGCTGAACGAGGAAGAATGGTAAATTCCGTTTCTCCCGTCTGGCCTTAACTGTGAGAAATGGTCTGACCCCGATAAAATCGAGATCATCGCTCGCCACTTGACGGAGCTCAGCTAAGAGCGCCTGCGGATCCGTAGAAGATTCTATACCCTTCAGGAGAACTGTTTGCAGCTTTTCTTCCTTTGGGGTGAAACTGTAGAATTCTGTCTTCGTTTGTGACAAAAGATCTTTGACTTTTTTAAAATGCTCGACCGAAGAGCAATAAATAGCGTGTCGGTCTGCGTTCAATCTTTTATTAATAAAATTATTGCCTATGGCCGACTTACATAGTTCTATTGTATCTTTTAATTCTATTTTATAAGTATTAATTGGTGGCACCTTACCTTTTTTTGCTTGTGGCTGTTGCTGATGTTGCTGCTGCTGTTGTGACTGCTGCTGTTGTGCCTGCTGCTGTTGTATCTGCTGCGGTTGTTGTTGCTGTTGTATTTTCTGCTGCTGTTGTTGCTTCTGTGTCTTTTGTTGCTGTATTGGTTGTTGTGTTTGTTGTTGTATTTGCTTTTGTTGCTGATGTTGTTGTTGTTTCTGTTGTTGTTGTTGTTGTTGTTGTTGTTGTTGATGTTGTTGTAGCGGTTCCTTTTGCTGATGTTGTTGTTGTTGTTGCTTTTGTTTTTGTTTTTGTTGCTTTGCTTGCGGTTGCTGATGCTGTTGCTGGGGCTGCAGTTGCTGCGCCTGCTGCTTCTTTTTGTGCTGAATTTCCGGAAGTGGTTGTTGTTGCTTGAGGGACTGCTGCTTTTGTTCAGCTTTTTGTTGCTCTTGGAGCGTTTTTTGTCTTTTGCTTTCAAGAGCAACTAGGCACAAAGTTTCACCAGGAGTGTATGCTGTGGCCACAACATCGCGTCGCTGGAAATCATACGCCGATCAAGTGGTGAGTCAATATATGAGCTTGTATCTTTTAAATTGATATTCTAGTACTTATATGTTAAAGGTTTTATGGGTTTGGGGATAATTGCATATTTTGGATATATTAAGTGCATTGCAAAACATAATTACATTGAGCACAGAAAAGTAAGCACATATAAACATATAATATCATATTAATTACAAGATTAAAACATAAAGTACACATAGGGTAAATTGTATATTATCGATTTTGTTGCTTTTAACGTTTTTTTTTGTATATACATATACCTATCTACAAACATAATCATAACTAACAACACTGAAAGATAAATATAAAACTAGAGTTAAATATTTTGATTACCTAATTTTAATTATAGAAATTATTGATTATTTGAGAGAAAAGTTAAAAATGATTAATAAAATAGCAAATGTTAGTTGAACCTGTACAGAACAAAACAAAAATGGTTTAATTTAAAGTTAGGATTATGGATGAGGATCATTAAAATGGAAAGGGTTTAAGATGGGATAGAGGAAGCGGAAGATGGCAAGGTAAGGGGTTATCAAGGCGAGTACGGCAACCATGGTTGGGTGGGTAGAGGCAAATTTCAGGACTCCCGGAGGTTTTAAAAAAAGACAACTATTATTTTTTTTGTGCACCTCTGTGCTACGTTTTAATCATAACTCAAACTTAATTCTACCTTATCAAATACTTTATATGTTATTTATTGCTTAGTCATGAGAATGAAAATGAATTCGTTTTATGGAAATTGCTGATGGCATTAAAGTGACAAAAAGAAATAATTATGAAATTGAATTTAGAGAATTGCTGATGGCATTGAAATGACAAAAAGAAATAATTATGAAATTGAAATTAGAGAATTGATGATGGCATTGAAATGAACTGGACAATGACCTGAGTCGATGTGAGTGCATCTTGGGGTTAGGTATGTAACTCCTCCCCTCTAAGAATGGAGCGACGGCCAGAGGAACTGTTTTGTAGTTCCGGTGCCAGGAGCGATGATTTTTACAGGTGTAATTGGGGTATTTGCTGATGTGTCCGGAGCGATGATTTTTATGGGTATGGATTCTGTAGGTTGTTTTATAATAGGAATATTGAATGATGTTTTTGATGATCTATGAAGTTTGATTAGGTAGATTGATAAGATAAGTACAATCAGACCGAATATTATAATTGTGTTGAGCATCAGTATGTTTGTTTGTGAGGTTCTGGTGTGTAAAGTTTTAATCAGTTCCATATTTTGAAAATGGAAAGACTGAAGTTTTTGTAGATTCGGAGTTTGTATGATTGATGATGAATTTATAAGGTTTAATTGTGATGGAAAAATGTGGACATCCTCCCAGTATATTTGTGAGTTGCTGTCGTAAATAATTTGGTTAATTTCGATTGTACAGTTTTCAAAATGTATGAGTTGCGTTCCTCTGAGTTTTTGGTTGTTTGGTTCACAGGTTGTTGTAATGGATGTTTCGGGAATGTTGATTACTAATATGTAGTTATGTTCTGGTTGCACGATGTCAGCTTTGTATGGTTCTTCTTTGAGGTCACAGTTGGCTGGTAAGTTTTTGAGAAGATTAGCGATGCAGGTATCATTTGGGTTTGGCTGGTATTTCTTTGCTTCCTTGCACAAGTATGTCCCTTCAATTTTTTGGCATTTTTCGTCAAAGTAAAATATTTGTTTAGGGTTGGATAGGGCGTAAGGTTTTGTAATTATTGTTTTAGTATTATTTATGGGAAGAGGAATAATGTGAAAAAAGGAAAATGTTTCGGTAGATATTTGGGGAATTTTTATATTAAATATTACGTTAGTGTGGTTATAGTAGGCTTGTAGATCTAGGAGCTCGTAAATTTGTTCATCTGAATTTATCTGTATGGATTTATTTTCGAAAATCTTGTAGATAAAGTCAAGTTCTTCAGAGTTCAATATTTGCTTTGAAATAACGTTAAGTCTAGCGAGAATAATAGCTTCAGCTATATTTGTAAGATGACTGTTTAGCAGATCTATATTGTAATTGATTTGATTCAAGTATTGTGTGTATCTAATAGCATTTTCTTGTATTTTAAATTTTGTGTTTATTTGATTTCGCGAATATCTTAAGTAACCTTCAATAATTTCTTGCTGCTTATTTATATGGTCGGTAATGTTATTAAATCTCTCAGTCATTTGGTTGTTAGCCTTTGTTACTCTATTTACCTTGTCTACTACTGTTGCTTGATTTCTTGATAACTGTTCGATCTGTTCATTTAGATGAAGGGCATCATCCGCATCCATATTTCCCGTTATGCTTTTAATTACAGAGCCTAGCCCGTTTATAATGCCTCTTTTTGGTCTGAATTTTGGCATTAATGTCTTAAGTTTAATTTTTACTTCTTGAATTTTGACGTTTAAGACTGTTAAAGAATCTTTGAATTCATCTAAATTTTTGAATGCTGCTAGTGCATTTGTTATTTTTTCTATGTTGGTTTGGTATGATTCTAATTTAACTACATGTACAAAGTTGTCATAATCCCTTATAGATTTGCCTATACCTAGTTTCATGGGAAGTATTCCTATGTTGTTATTAAGGTCCTGTATCTCCATTTTCTGTCCGTGGGATATGGTCGTCATCATTATTGTTGTTGCTATGAATCTGAAATTTACGTTTATGTTTTATTTTTGATTTATGAAGTTTTTTATCATCACTAGTAATAACTGTAACTTTATTGTTTGATTTAATTTTATGTTTACTAAATCTTGGTGTGAGTTTATTTCTTCGGAATTCTTTTCTATATATAATTGAATTTTCTTTAAGATCTACTGCATCCTTCCTATTTTGATTAATATGTTCAATGTTTTTAGATACTATTTTTTCTAATCTTTCTTTTATAGTAGGGAATAGTTTTTCTTGAAATTCGTTAAGTTTTTGTAAATACTCATGTTCGTTATTAAACGCTATTTCTTTGTCAAACTTATAAGTCCTACCGTAAAAAATCTCATATGGAGTATAATTCGTAGCGGAGTGTATGGAATTATTGTATGTTATTAAAGTTTCGTTTAAAATAGAGCTATGATCTCTTTCTTTTCTTTTGTTGTAGATTATCCTGTATATTTCAGTAAGTGTTGAATGTAATCGTTCAACTGGGCTATTGCTACTAGATTGTTGAAAAGATGTTATGTGCAAGTTAATGTTATACTGAGCACAAAAGTCTTTAAAAATTATTGCAGTGAATTCAGATCCTTGATCTGATATAAGGTGGTTAGGTATGCCGTGAAGGCTGATGAAATGCTTAATAGACCTGATTATGTTAAGGCTATTCTGAACTGCGAGTGTATATGCTGCTGCAAATTTTGAGAATTTGTCGATTATTGTTAAAATTTTCTTGTTGTTTATGCTATATACATCAACGTGAATTATTTCTAATGGTTTCTTGGGAGTTGGTGGAATCTCATGTTTAATTTTTGGGGGGTTTCGGTCATATTTTAAGAGTTGACAGGTTTCGCAATTGTTTATTATTTTTGTAATTTTCATTTTCATATAGGGGAAAAAATATTTTCTTTTTAAATGGAGGAATGATTCGTTTATTCCTCTGTGGTTATTGTTGTTATGGTAGTCGATTATGATTTTGTCTTGTTCGTCGTTGTCTATTATGTCCGTTAGTATGTCGGTACACCGGATTAGTTTGAATGTTGTGCTGTTAGAGAAAAATTTTTTGTAAACGTCTTGAACAATTTTGAATGTTTCATCATCTGTGAATATTCCACAGCATTTATTTGGAGGTAATTGTTGTTTAAGAATTTCCGTAATGTTATTTTCCGAAAATGTTTGTTTGTAGACTGTTTTTCTAAGTTTGTTTTTGAATAACATCTCGATTTTCGGCGACTTGTCTCTATCATTTTTTTTTAAAATTAGTTGTATGTTAAATTCATTCAATGGTTTTTCAGAAATATATATATGGTCATTTAAATTTTCCTCTGCTGAGTGAATGGTATCAGCTAAACTTTCGTTCAAATTTACTTCGACTTTATTGTTTGGTGGTTCTGTTCGAATTCGACTTAGAGCGTCTGCGTTCAAATTTAGTTTACCCTTTTTGTATATTATTTCATAATCGAACTCTTCTAATTTTAAACGCCATCTGATTAATTTGGAGTTTGGGTCTTTAAGACTCATAAGCCATTGCAAGGGTTTATGGTCGGTAACAATTTTGAATTTCTGTCCGAAAAGGTAAGGTCGAAAGTATTTGGTTGCCCAAACAATAGCCAATAATTCCTTTTCGATAGTGGAATAATTGGTCTCTGTGTCGGTTAATGTCCGACTTGCGTAACAGATAGGTTTATCACTACCTATATTGCCTTGAGATAAAACCGCACCTAGTGCAAAGTTACTTGCATCAGTGGTCAGTACGAATGGTTTGGAAAAATCAGGATATTGCAGAATTGGGTCATTAATTAAAAGATCTTTACACATTTCAAATGCTTTGACGTATTTTTCGTTTAAGTCGATAGTCTTACCTTTTTTGAGGCATTCTGTTATTGGTTTTGTAAGTTTTGCAAAATCTCGTATGAACTTTCGGTAATAGCCAAGGAGGCCTAAAAAGGATTTAATTTCTTTTTGGGTTCGAGGTATTGGGAAGTTTTGAATTGCCGAGATTTTGTCAGGATTTGGTTTAACACCTTCGCTTGTCACAATATGACCTAGAAAAGCTACTTCTTTACGGAGAAATTCAGATTTGTCTAGTTGGATTTTAAAATTAGCTTCTCTTAGCCTGTCGAAAACTTTCTTTAGATTTTCCGTGTGTTCTTGCAGTGACGTCGAAAAGATGATAATATCATCCAAGTAAACAAGGCAGATTTTTCCTTGCAGATCTCTAAGAAGGTTGTCCATGACTCTTTGAAAGGTCGAAGGGGCATTCTTCAAGCCAAAGGGCATTCTCAAATACTCGTAGTGCCCGCTCTCTACAGTGAACGCAGTTTTTCCAACGTCTTTTGGATTCATCTCGATCTGGTGAAATCCGCTAGCAAGATCAAGTGTTGTAAAATACATACTTTTGCCAAGTTTATCTAAAACATCTGTAATATTTGGTAAAGGATATTTATCGTTCACTGTTTTTTCATTCAGTTTACGATAGTCAATTACGAGTCGCCATTTAATTTTTCCACTGGCGTCCTTTTTCTTTGGGACTATCCATATTGGAGAGCTCCAAGGCGAATAGCTTGGTCTTATTACACCTTGTTCAAGCATTTGTTTTATTTGGGTTTGGACTTCTTGTTTATGAATATGGGGGTATCTATATGTCTTTGAGTATATTGGAATATCATCGTTGGTAGTGATATTATGTTTTAATTTATTAGTGAAAGTTAGTTTTTGTCCATCTTTGAAGAAAATGTCCTCGTAAGATCGACATAGCTTGTAAATTGTTTTCTTTTCTTCGGTATTTAAGTGAGAAGTTCGAATAAGGTCTGTAATGTCGTCGGAAGATATAGGTTTTGAAATTGGATTGTTGTGATCAATCTCTAAGTTGTTCAGTTCGTAGAAATCTTGATTAATGAATTTTGTGACTTTGAGGGGTTGTTCTAAAAAGAGTGTTTTGTTTGAATATGATTTATTGATAACTATTACGTTTGCGTACCATTTAATTGTAGTATAAATACCTTCTGGAATGTATAATTGAGGTGAAATATGTGTTCTGTTAATAAAAATTTCTCCATCTTCAATATCGACTGGTAAATTAACAATCGTTTTTGAATTTCCCGAAAGGATATATTTTTGGGATATAAAATTAGGCTTGAGTTCGAGAGGTAATTTTGAATTTTGAGTGATTAAAAGTTTATTTACTAGATCGATGTTTGCTCCTAATGTAGTGAGAGTGTCAAGTCCTAGTAGACCATCAAAGTATCCATGAAATCGGAATGCCAGAAATCTGGTCTCTCCAGGTTGGTTGAATTCTAAAAAATTAGGGAGACGAACCTCTTTGTGTATTTTGTGTGTATTAAGTATGGTTTTTATAGTAGTGGGTTCAATAGAAATAAGATCGTCAGGATTTATGAACTCAGGGTTAATAAATGAAGTGGTGGCTCCTGTGTCTATTAGGAATTTTAGTGGTCGGCCAAATGGTGAGGAAATATTTATATAAGGAAGAGTTGTACCGTGTTTATTTATATCTATGTATCCAATTGGTCTGCCGGGGCAGGTATGTGAAAATTTTCGTCATCTAGTTCATGCATTGTGTCCAATAAGTCAAGATCTTGTTGATCAGGAAAGTGGTTATAATCATAATAAGAGTCTAGTTCTTGAAAGTTGCTTGCTACGATAGGGGGGTCTTCGTAAGAAGGGTTGTCTGGAATAACCACATTATGCAGTTCCTGTCTTTGTTTAAAGTTTTGAAATTGGTTTGGTTTAACGAAATTAGATGAGGATGGCTGGGTTAGACGAGTTAGCCTAGTAGAACCGAGTTCCATTGGTTCTGAGGGTCTTTGTTGATTTGATTGCTGGGGTTGCTGATTATAACGTTGAAAAGGTTGGTGTTGTTGGGGTTGTGGTTGAATAAAGGCTTGTTGTTGAAATTGTTGTTGGATAGGTTGTTGTTGAAATGTTTGGTGAGGGTAGCGTTGTTGGTAAGATGTTGGTTGTTGTGGCGGAAAGAATTGTTGTTTAGAGAATTGTTGATGAGGGAAATTTTGCCTATTTACCTGGTTTTGATAAAATGAATTTTTTTGTGAATGGGGTGTATAATATGTATTTTGTGTATGGTAATTTTTAGAGGGTTGAACTGTATTGTATCTTTGTCTTTCTTGTGCATATGAAATGTTCTGCTCTTTAACGCAAAATGAAAAAGCTTCCGGTAATGAAACTGGTTTCATTGCTCGGATGGTGGAACCAAGAGGTTCTTTTAAACCAACTAGAAATGTGTTGAGGCACATTTCTTCATACAAAACATTTTTTGCTCTTATGACATTTAAATCTGTGTCATGTACTTTGATATGGTTGCTGATAGCAGCGAAGATTTCGATGATTTTGCTATAGAATTGTTCTATAGTGCTGTTATATTGTTTAAGGTTGTGAAGATCACGAATGAGAGAAGTTTCATTTCTTTTATCGCTATAGTGCAACACTAGGTTACTACGTATTGCTGTCCAGGAGAGTGGAGTGCCATACATGTTTAATATTTCATTAGCAGGGCCAATGATTTTGTTCCGGATGGCTCGGAGGAGTATTTTCCCTTGGATAGTGCCATCCGATCCAGTGATTAATGTTAGAATTTCTTCTACATTTTGAATAAATTCGAAAAGAAGTCTAGGGTTACCGTCGAATTTAGGTAAATCTTTAATTGCGTCAGGTACCCTTAGTGTTTGAAAAACATCTGAATCGTTTTCACTATGATCTTCGTTGTTAGGCATATTTTTTATTTTTATTGTTTTGCTACTTAAATCACTATTTTTTTCAGTATTTTGTATTTCTATTGTAAGGTTGCTTAAGCTATTATTTATTTCTTCTAATGTTACTTGTATTTTTTCTTGATCGATTTTTAATTGTTCTCCTAAAGTTATGTTACTGTTAAAGCAACTATTTTCTTCGTCTGAACTACTTATATCTATACTATTGGAGTGTATGTCAAAATAATTCGGGAGTCTCCTTGACCTATACATGGATTAGGATACAGGAAAGGAATTAGTTTTACTTTTTGACTTACATGCAACTATAAATTGGGCAGGTAGTGCTCATTTTTCACCGCAAATAAATTATTCTTTAACTTCACTGATTGTTGTAAGGATTCTCTATCTTCACTTCACTGATTGTTGTTATGTAAAGTTATTTCCTGTACGTAATCACACGAATTTTTTTTATTAAGGTTCTAAACTAAAGTGTTGAAACACACCAAATAATTATTTCACTCCGCCAATTAGCCGTTGGCTTACAATTTTTGTCCCGATATCCCGTCGAGGTTTTGTAACGTGAGATAATTTCTTGTGTTTTAGTTCTTTATCCACAACACTTTTCCGAGGGTTTTTTTTTTTTTATTTATATTTTTTTCAATAATCCGTTGATATAAATCGATTTATTTTTTCAATAATCCGTTGACATAAACCGATACAAAATTTTTACACTCGAAAAATGTGTGCAAAGATACTCCTACGAACGACTGCGCCAAATAAGGTCAGGACTCCCGGAGGTTTTAAAAAAAGACAACTATTATTTTTTTTGTGCACCTCTGTGCTACGTTTTAATCATAACTCAAACTTAATTCTACCTTATCAAATACTTTATATGTTATTTATTGCTTAGTCATGAGAATGAAAATGAATTCGTTTTATGGAAATTGCTGATGGCATTAAAGTGACAAAAAGAAATAATTATGAAATTGAATTTAGAGAATTGCTGATGGCATTGAAATGACAAAAAGAAATAATTATGAAATTGAAATTAGAGAATTGATGATGGCATTGAAATGAACTGGACAATGACCTGAGTCGATGTGAGTGCATCTTGGGGTTAGGTATGTAACTCGCGTCCTTAACACCATGACGCAAAGACTGGCCGGTCAAGCATGCCAGCACTGACCCCGACGGCAAAAAAGGAATCCGCAACAGAAGGACGATTCCGGAGAAGGTACAATCATGAATTGTACGCAATCTACCTTGAAGCAGATATCGTGACAAAAATTAGGCTCGGTAGACTCCAGTGGGCAGGTCACCTAGCTCGCATGAGCGAAGAGGAACCTGCTCGGAAAGTTCTTTGTGGTACATTCTATGGCAGACGATAGCGTGGTAGACCATGCTTGCGCTGGAGAGATGGCGACCAGGACGCCCGGAGCCTTGGGGTGCGCAACTGGATGGCGTCGGCTCGAGACCGGGATAGGTGGAGAGACTTGTTAAAGGAGGCCAGGACCGGACCCCGGTTGTCGAGCCGATGATGATGATGATGATGATCTTGTCACCCTCATGTTTCCAACTTACGTAACCAGGATTTGCTTGTAGCCAACAATACATGTTCTCTGCCATATTCATAGCCCGATCGAATTCATTTAAGTACTTATATTTTTATAGTTTATCATCGACCAGATTGCACTGCCTTCGTGCATAGTGATATTAATCATTAGCTGTATTTTATTATACCCTCTGATCTGAACCGGATCAAATTTGCGTTATGAAATACACGGAAACAACAACAACACAAGACTTTTTACATTATCAAAAGGATTTTTATTTTTCAGCCTATTTACAGCATTTTGAAACACAGGGGCCAAAACGTCGCATCCGTTCACGAAACGGCAATAGTACGTTAGACAATTACGTTATACGTTACACGTGCAGAGAAATTGAGATGATAGCAAACGTTCATAGACAGAACATAATATTTAATTTTGTAATAGAAGCGAGATTTAAAATGTAATAGCCGAAACGTCAAAAATGACTTAATACAACTTATGTTTAATATAAAAGGAGGACTAAAAATCGTGGATTCGGCTATTTTATTTTATTTTGATTCATCTTCGGAGGAAAGTGATGATTTTCATGAACAGATCATGCGGAAAAAATTAAGGGATATGAGTTACCCATTATCATTGCCACCGAAAGCAAAACTTATTTGCAAATATTTTCTTGATGAACAGTCTTTGTAAACTAAAAATTTTTCGTCAATAGGTTTCAGTGGACACCTTTCCACGTCTGTACCACCCATCTTGCAGTTGGCCTCTGCACTTTCACTATTGGCAAGTGGTGGATACCAACAATCAGTCGGTAGCGACTTTTTTAATTGGAACGGGTCAAAGCACGGTTTCTCAAATATTTTGTAAAATGATTAACGAGATGGAAACGAATTTGTGTTGTAATTATTTCAAATTTGATGTTCATGACCTTGATGTTGGATATGATTAATAATTATTCTTATCACCATTTATAAATTTATTTATCTTCTAGTGATCGGATGTATTGTAACGTGTTCAATAAGATGTTCTCCGTTCTATTATTTTTTTGTTTTACGATGCGTAAACTCACCATTTTGATTCCAACTTAAAGTGACAGCCACAACGAAGTTAACGAAACCCCATTTCTTAACGAAAGACTATAGACTAGAAAGCTCCAGAAGGCTCTGACTGGCATTGTACTAGAAGATTCTAAAGCGGAGTACTGAATGGTGCAGCCAATATTAAAACGAGCGCACCATGCGGCAAGAAAACAGTTTAAATTTGAAATCAGTCGTGTACAAGTCGGTAATTTGAAAGTGATAAAGTTTGAATTTAAAATAAAGAAAGTAAAAAGGAAATAAAGAGTGTTTTGAAATATTATTAAGTATAATTAAGTATAATTAAAAGTAAAAAGACGTAAAGTGAGTAGTATTAAAACGGAAATAAGTTTTATTAAATAAAACGAACCCAGATTAAACATAATATTGGTGTCAGAAGTATAATTGAATAAAACTGTAGTGTGATTGTGTTAAAAGTACAAATACGGGTAAGCTTCTGAAGGATTTAAACGCTTTTGAACTAAAAGCAGAACTAAACAAACGTGGTCTTCCTACTGCTGGAACGAAAAATGACCTCATTATTCGTCTGCAAGAAGCCATGAGACGACACGGTGAAAATCCAGACACATTCGTCTTGGAAATAGAAATGGCAGAAGAACAAGTAAGTACCAACACAGACTTGTCCAGTATGTTGGCTCTTCTTCTCAAACGTTTTGAAGATCAAAGAAACGAACAAACGAAACTTTTCGAAGATCAAAGAGAAAAACAAAAGAATGAACAAACGAAACTTCTCGAACGTTTCGATAATCAAAGAAACGAACAAACGAAACTTTTCGAAGATCAAAGAGAAGAGCAAAAGAATGAACAAACGAAACTTCTCGAACGTTTCGAGGATCAAAGAAACGAACAAACAAAACTTTTCGAAGATCAAAGAGAAGAACAAAAGAATGAACAAACGAAACTTCTTGAACGTTTCGATGATCAAAGAAACGAGCAAAAAGAGCTCTTGAGGAACAAAGGAACATTCTCGAAGGCAAATGTAACTACTTTAGAGAACAAGTTTGTTGTTGTAGATGAACGTGTTGAAGGAGTTGAAAAACATTTACTCAAAGTAGACACTAGTTTGCAGAAGGTTGAAGAAAAATTCGAAAAAGTTGATTATAAATTCAATTTTTTGTCAAAAGAATTCGACAAGGTTAGAAAATTGAAGGTGCGAAAAAATTCTGGTGAATCTTACAAGGGAAAAGAAAATGCATTCGCCAACTTTAGCTCACTTGACATATCCAACTGCGGACAAAGAAATCATAAACCAATTCGCCGCAGAAGCTTTTGTTCGTGCCATGTCTGACATTTATCTCCAGAGAGCAGTACGAACAGCTGGAAAGCGAACACTTCCAGAAGCATTAGCTTTCGGAAGCAGCTGAACAGGCTTCACTAGGAGTACATCGGGTAAGAGAAGTTGCTATAGAAGAATGGATTTTTTTTTTTGCATTTTAATTCAATTTTTATTTTCAATTTATCTTATAACTACTTAAATGCTAGACAAAAACCTTAAAAACTAGCTTACAGAATAACTTAACTAACTTACTGGCCCCATACGGGCACTCTAAATTATACTATAACTATATATTAAAAATGCCTTTGGGCGTAAAAACTAACTTAAATTAAAATTCAAAATTACTTAAAACTAAACGAGAAAATTTTTAAAAACTCGTTTTTCAAGACTTTATTTTATTTAAAAACTTAAAACTACCCTTTACCTAAATAAGACTAAATTAACCTAAATAAAAGTAAAATATACGTAAATATACGTAATTAACTTAAAACTACTTAAAAATACTTAAAATAACTTAAAACTACAACAGCCACCCGCAGCTTTTTTTTTTTTTTTTTGCGCAACAGTCAATGCATATATGCACACCCGCTTAGAAACATGTATGTATTTATATATATACATATTAAACAGCGTCAAATGCACATACACACCAACAAATGCAGTTTATGTGTTTTATATTTATTTTTTTGGTGCCACCACTGTCCTACATAAATTATACCTATTAATACTTAAAATACGCAGGTCGGCCAAGGCAACAACTATGACTAACCATCAATATCGAGGTGGTCACCCAACCACCAGTATTTTTGAACTTGCTTATAAAAGTCCCTTTTGTCCCGAAGGGGCACAGCTCTACTGAACCGCAGAAGCTCTGCTCCGTTCCCAGAGCCGACGTCTCGACCATACAGGATTCGCCGATCCACAGTTCTACGGCCGACGTGGTAGATTAACGGAACCGCCAATCTATCCTGTATCAGCCCCCGACTGTCTAAATAGAGGAATGTCTCGGGCGGGATGAAACCGTTAAGACAAACGCTCTCACTATATTCTTCATTGGGGTAATAAGCCCCGAAAATAAGTCCATTGGCTGAGGTCATCGCTCTTGCAATGTGACCCCGAATCAGCTTAATTAAAAAGTTATCTATCCTGTTTATATTGGCCCCGTTGTATAAGACCTCGTTGGCATAATAATGTTTGTACTCCGACTCTGGTGTTCTGTGTAATCCGAGACAGGTCCTAAGACACTGCCTCTCAAACACCCGAATCTTTTCCATTTGAGATGGGGCAACGTTAAACCACACAGGGCACCCATAGGCAATCATCGGCCGGATGAGGGCCATGTAGCAAATCACCTTCACCCTGTTTTCAAGGCGGCTGCTATAAAACAACCGTCTTGTCAGAGCAAACGCTCCCCTAGCTCTGGCCAGAGCAGCATCTATATGTCGATCGAAATATAGATACTGATCTAGCCAGATACCAAGGTACTTTACTACATCTTTACTCGCCAGTGGATGTCCACTTGGTCCAACGATCACTAGATTTCTCCAGTTCTTTCTTGTATCCCTAGAAGCCTTAGACAAAGGGGTTCTAAACAGGATAGTTTCTGATTTCTGAAAGTTAATTTTTAACTTCCAGTCATCACAATATCGCTGAATCTTGTCGAAGTCACGCTGCAAGAGAATTCTGATGACTTCAACTTTTGGACCCGTCCTGTACGCTACAAGGTCATCGGCATACGCAATCGCATGAGTGAGACTACCTATCAGATCGCTGGTGTAAATACTAAAAAGAATCGGCGAGTTCACAGCTCCTTGCTGTAGACCGTTTTTAATATCAAAAGTTGTGGTGGAAGTTACATTGCCACTTTTGACAACAAACTTTCTACCATTGAGCATGTCATGAAGCATATACAACAGTGGTTTACTTATGCCAAATCTGTTTAATTTCAGATAAAGACCCTCTAACCATACGGTGTCGAAAGCCTTCTCTAAATCAACAAGAACGGCACCCGTGCATTGATTTTTCGCTTTGTTCCATTGAACATCAGAAACTAACTTAGACGCTGCATGAATAGTGTCATGTCCCGCCTTAAAGCCAAACTGATTGTCTGGAATAATATTCTTGTCCTCAGCCCACTTGAACAGAGCTCTATTGAGAATCTTTTCGAATACCTTACTGATACTTGGAAGAAGACTTATCGAAGATTTGCCGGATTGGAGCTGTCCTTTCCCTTTTTGGGGAGAGGATGGACCACAGCTGTCTTCCAACTCACTGGATAATATGCATTATTCAATGCGTTGTTAAACAGTGTGGTATAAATGTCTATGGCTTCCTCAGGGAGATGTCGTAACACAATGTTGGGTATACCATCGACCCCCGCAGATTTCTTTTTCTTTAATGTTTGAAAAATTAAATGAAGTTCTACCTTCGAAATTAACAATGAACTGGGTCCATTTTGCTCGGCGATGGTGGCGTTTGTCAAATTTTCGTCATTGAACCCGGTGAAACCAGTATTCTCAGATCGCCATTGCGTTATGTTATTTCCAAGATAGAAATTATGCAGCAAGGCTCTGTTCTCCAGGTCATGATTCGGACGAATGCTAGCATTCACCTTATACACTTGCTGGAAAGCAGCCCCTACAGCTTCTACCTTTTCCTGAGGATCTTCTATCATATAAAAATTGTCATCGAAAACGGCACCTTCCGGATCAATTCCCGCAATCGTTAGTACGTCTTCGTTATCTGTTGTCCTCTGGAGTTTAAGACATGGAAGATCGTTTTGATCATTTCTTCTAAATATCTTATTTATTTGGGGAAACATACTAGGGTCGCTAGAATTAACAGCCCGAATTCTGTTATCCCAATATAAATTAATAGATAATCTATAGTTTTGTCTAATCAGAACGTTAATGTTTTTGATCGACGATTTCAATGTCCTAATCTCCAGATCACGTGTGTCCGTGAAACGTCTATAAAGAAGTTTCAACCTAGTCAGCAGTCCACTTTTTTGTCGGTGTAGTGCGTCGATTGTCGCGTTCTTGTATAAACCAGTAGGGTCTTGTTCCTTATATTTTGGGATTGTTTTGTCCATTGTTCGTTTTATAGTCGTATCCATTTGAGTCAGAAACCCGTCGATCTCGAGGTTCGTCAGGTTTCTGTCATTTGGTGGAGAAATGTCATCGGAACGTATTTCTCTTGCCAAGGCGTTGGAGAAGCGTGGCCAGCGCGCCTTACTGAAATTGTAAGAGTGCACAGGCACATACTCATCCAATTCCACAAGTTCGCTCGGAAGCTGTATTACGGTGGCAAGTCCGCAGTGATCGCTGTCGTATTCAATTGTTCGTAAACAGTTTCTTGTCTGTTGATTTGTTGCGTCAGTTATAACAAGTCGTGAGTCAAGCAGTAAAAAATCCAGAAATCCACCGCTCCTAGGAAACGAAGGTCTATTTGTCGCAAAAAGATCGATCCTACACTCAACACTGTGACGACCCATCCAATTAAATAAATGGTACCCTCTCGGATTTTGAATTTGATTTCCCCAATCTTCATGTTTGGCGTTCAAATCTCCTGCCATGAGATAATAATTTTCATCCAAGTGCAGTCTTAAGCATTCGAAAAGTTTTTCGAGTTCTGCGATAAAATTAGCAGGCTGAGGTGCTTCGGGTGCGTACGCCGCGATCACGTACATTCTTTTCCCCTGAAGGAGCGGAATGCAAATGATGCAGGCTTCTAGCTGCCCAAATCTTCGCACTTCACTATTATATATAACCTTATATTTAATGCCCTTTCGTATGAAGATTGCGACCCCACCCCCTTGAGAGGAGTAAGGCCGATCCCTTCGCACGATATTGTAATTATTATTAGTCAATTTGTGTTTCTGGGTAAGCTTAGTTTCGCTAGCCATAAACACGTCAGGACTTTGGTCTTGCAGCAAATGAAAGAGATTTGCTCTACGTTCGGTCCTAATCAGTGAATTTACATTCACAGCTAGGATCTTAAAGGGTCGCTCAGGCAGCGCGCCTTTAACCATTTCGCGTTGCCGGCAGAATAGAGTAGAGGTAATCCACCCTAGCCGCCTGCTCCCTGATCTGTTTTTGCACGTCGGTTAACTGACCATGAATGGTCATCAACACTTGCATCAGATCTGCCTCTGGCACAGGAACCGTAGGCACTTGGACCTGTTTGGCTACCTGTGGTTGAGGCTGTACCGTGTTTCCCTTTCCAGACGCGATTTGGGAAGTTGTTTTTTGGCGTACTTCAGGGCGTCTCACCTCAACTGTTTTCTTTTGGGCTTTGTTTTGCCTTATCTCCTGAAACTTCGGACATCCCCGATAGTTTGCGGGGTGCCCGGAGCCTCGGCAGAGAGCACATTTTAACTGGGTCATATCTGTGACCCTATCTTGCCCGAGTTTACACTCCACTGTTTTGTGGGTATCTCCACATTTAACACAGACTGGGTCCATACCACAGTTAACTGCAACGTGTCCGAACCCTTGGCAGTTCATGCATTGAAGCATGTCTTTCTGCTTATTTAGTTTTTCCCATCGTACAACTTGGTAATCCAGGACTGTTATATTCCTTAGACCACTCAATTTGCTTTGGGGCGAGAGTTGAACTAGGAAAAATGGTAAATTCCGTTTCTCCCGTCTGGCTTTGACTGTGGTGAACGGTCTGACCCCGATAAACTCGAGATCGTCGCTCGCCACTTGACGGAGCTCAGCTAAGAGCGCCTGCGGATCCGTAGAGGATTCGATACCCTTCAGGAGGACTGTTTGAAGCTTGTCTTCCTTCGGGGTGAAACTATAGTATTCTGTTCTAGTTTGGGACAGAAGGTCTTTCACTTTTTTGTAGTGCTCTAAAGATGAGCACTGAATGGAATGCCTGTCTGCGTTAAGCCGCTTAATTATGAAATTGTTGCCTATGAACGACCTACATATTTCAATTGTGTCTTTTAAATGCATTTTATAAGTATTAATAGGTGGCACCTTACATCGGCTGCTGTTGGGTCTGCTGCTGTTGTGACTGCTGTGGTTGTTGCTGTTGCGGTTGTTGCTGTTGTTTCTGCTGCTGTTGCTGCTTCTGTGTCTGTTGTCGTTGCTGTTGTGGTTGTTGTTGTTGTTTTTGTTTTGCTTGCTGTTGCTGAGGCTGATGCTGTGGTTGCTGAGACGGTTGTTGTGGCTTTTGAAGCTGTTTCTGTGGCTGCTTCTTTGACTGCTGCTTCTGAGGCTGCTGCTGGTCTGGGAGTGGTTTTTGTTCCTGAGGAGGCTGCTGTTGTAGCAAAGCTTGCTCTTGGAGCGCTTGTTGGCGGGTGCGCTGCTCAAGAGCAACTATGCGCTCCTTCTGCCGTCTTGCCTCCTGCTTCTTCTTGAGCGCTTCAACAAGCTCTATGAGCGAAGAGATCTGCTCTGTTAAAGCCTCGATTTGCTGGTCCTCTTCTTCGTCGGACAGCTCAACTACCTCGCCAGTGACGTAATGTCCTTCTCCTTCCACAGACATGTAGGCGATGTCATCAGCATTATCGTCAGCGGCGTTTTCTTCGCCGGTTAGACTGGCGTCCTTATCATTTGGATTGACGGCGGCGATCGCTCCATCAGCCTCTTCGACGTGCCTGTCATCCGCCTCAGCTTCATCGTCGCCTTCTACGTTTTTGTCGTTGTTTTCGTTGTCGTCATCGTAGTTGGAGGAGCTATCCAGCTGCCTCTGTATTTTTGCCTGGGCCGAGGCCTTGGCTGAGCGTCCGCGCCCTCCTATTTTCTGCGCTGCCTCTATATCTGAGGTGCGCTTCTTAACAACCAGATTTGGCTTATATCTGATATAGCGCCTTCTCTTCAGTGGGTCTGGTTCTTCGACACATGCCGCTCCTGGACTTTTCCCTTTAATAGGGCTTGATGTTTTTGCAGTTGCCATGCTGCTTGTTCCGACCTCGGCACGTGCCGATGACGATGTTGTTGTAGTTGTCGTTGCTGTTGTTGTTGCCACTTTGGGCTTTACTGGTCGTGCTGCTGCTGCTGTTGTTGTTGCTCTTTGGGCTGCAGTTGCTCTTTGAGCTTGGCCTGATGGCCCCGCTATTTGGCTGTCGGATGACACATCACCTGATGCTCCAACTGCCTTCCTTGTTGTTGGGGGACCATCTTTCGATGTCCCCGTTGCTTTTCCCATCTCTCTTTCTAGTTCCTCTCTATTTCTGGTCACCTTCTCCCAGAAATTATTTAAAAAAAAGCCCGGACCACAGTGGGGCTCGAACCCACGCCGTTCAGATCCTTCGTCTGCCACTCTACCACCTAGGCTAACTTGCCACTTGAATATGGTAGGTTGAATTAACTACTTAACACACTCGCGTCTCTAGTTGAAATTTACACTGTGAAAGCCGCCAACGATCTGCACTCTTCCACGGTTGCTGAACGACTGAAGAATGAACGATAGAAGAATGCTCTTGCCAAAGAATGGCATTCCAGAACAATCGTCGAGATGGACAAATCCGATGCTGGAATTTCAACAAGACCGGACATTTCCAGCGCCAGTGCCGAATGCCACCACGAAGAAGCCCTTGTCAACATTGCGGAAGCAGAAATAATACATCAGATGAGACTACAAATAAGACCAACGCACACTGGTCGATTCAGTACACACTAGCTGGTCAAAAGTCAAAAAAATAAAGTTATTGTCATTATAAAAAATACCGTTAGGCCGAAAGTCAATATACTGAAATAACAAAAAACAACAAAAAGAATTTTTTAATTCCGTTATTATGTTCATGGGAAGCATATCAATGTAATCATTCAAGATTATTTGCTCACTCTCTATTTTACCTTCCGCGAGTTAACAAGTGTTTGATAAGTGAAGTATATGATAAAAGTGAGTAATTGGATTAAACAAAAAATGTCAGAAAATGCTATTGGTATGTATTTTTAATTTCAATTTAATTTTTGTAAAAAAAAAATCATATTCTATTACTATTATCTAAATGTTGGCAGACATTTTTTTGATAGTTTTAACATGTTTTTTTTTTTACTTTTTGGACAATTACAAAAAAGTGCAAAAAAGTGTCATCGTGAAAGTTTTGTCATTTGTAGTTTGGATTATTACCTTTAATTTGATGCTAAATTTAAGTGCCGAAAATTACCGAAACTATTTTTTTTCTTTTCTTTTAGGTACCAATCCGCCCTTTTTAGGGCGACCATTTCTTTCACAGAAAGACATTTTCTTATTTATCAAGGCGGAAGATCTTTTTAAATCTTCAGTTACGCTATGTGCAAATGCAGTTTTGCAACACGTGATGTCAAAACGGTCATTAACTGTTCTTCAAGAACCTGATCTTCAAAAATGTCTCGTGTACAGCAAAATTTTTGTTTCACACCTTTTTAAAAAAATCAAGGAAAACAAAATATCTCCTGAACGATTTTTAAGCCACGAAGAGTCTTGGCTGCAAAAAGAATTCAAAATTCCATTGCCTGACGCCCAGATTACAACAACTTGTAGACAAGGACGACCTGACAAGGAATTCCAGAAATGTAGGAATAAGGCGAAGAAACGCAAAATTGAAAATCTTATGGACAGATCGGCAGAAGAATTGGCATTTGCTATGGAATCTAAACTTAGAATAGAAGGTAAACGTTCTAAAGCTGTGGTTCTAAAAAAAGTTGTAGAGAGTTCTCCAAAAACAATTAAAAGAATGAAAAAAACCGAACCTATTGATAAAATGAAGCCATATACACCAGAAGAAGCCCCAGCATTGATAACGGACCTAAGATTGACTAAACACCAATATAGCCTACTGCAAAAAAGTGCGAAAGAAAGAAATGCCAATATCTATCCAGCATACGATAGTATTTTAGGAGTCAAAAAAGAATGTTATCCAGCAAATAACTTTTTGACAGTTACTGAGACACTATGTGAATTCAAGCTGCAACCATTGTTGGACTTGACATTGAAACGTTTGTCTGCCGCACAATTTGAGTCTTTTGCAAGCCAACTAGAAGACGGTGACACATTGGAGTGTTCGTGGAAATGGGGCTCTGATGGAAGTGGTGGACATTCGCGCTATAAACAAAACTTTTTGGTCAATCCAGAATCAAGTGATGACGATATTGTTCTCACATGTATATACCTTTAGAAATAAGGAAAAATGTGGGTTCTAACACGGAAAATATCTGGATAAATTCAAGAACGTCTTCCCCACGTTTCTGCCGGCCAGTACGCTTTGAATTTGCAAAGGAAAACATTGAGACAATAAGAAGAGAGTTTACCCGTATGAAATCGGAAATAAATAGTATACAAACTACAAGTCTAATGTTTAACAGCAAAACTGTTTCAGTGAAGCATAGTGTTGTACTATGGTCGATGGTAAAACATGCAACGCGGTAATGGAAAACAGGGCCAGTGCAGTTTGCTATATTTGCAAAGCAAGTCCTAAGGATATGAATAATTTGGAATTTGGAAGAAAAGAATTTTTACAAAATCAATTAAGATCAGAATTGGGAATATTAGTAGATTTTCCAAAGCAAGGCGGAGGTAATACCAATGATGGTAATACGGCCCGTACATTTTTTAAAGATCCAAAAAAGACTGCTGAAATTATAGGTGTAGATTCAAAACTTCTAGAGCGTTTTTCTATTGTTTTAAAAAAACCTATCTTCAGGTTTGAAAATTGATACAAATAAGTTCCGAACTTACTATACAGCAAAATTATTTGTATCAAAATATAATTGGTATAAAATGCCTGTAAGTGTTCACAAAATTCTATTGCACGGTGCTGATTGAAATTGAAAGCTTTCCAATCCCTATAGGACAGCTTTCAGAAGATGTTTTAGAAGCCCGTCAAAAGGATTATAAAATATTCAGATCCGGGTTTTCAAGAAAAATGTCCCGAATTGCGACGAATACTAATATTCTCCATTATATGTTTATCTCTTCTGACCCAAAAATCTCCGAATTGAGGGAAATGCCAACTCGACAAAACAAAATCCAACCCATTGAAGTTATGTAAATGGTTTTAAATTGATAAACAACTTTCGCAAAACCAACAAGACACAAATAAGAATTAAGTCCAGCTAATGACTCAAAATCGACCACTGTGCAACGCCCCACCTCGTCAAGTTTCAAAGCAGGGAAGCGAGTAAGAACCAACTTCGAAGAGCAGAAGCTGGTTTCTCGTATCTAAGGCCCCAGAAACATTATCTAAGTCTCGCAGACGAAACGAAACAATAACAGTCTAACTGTGAAAGCAGCTATTAACAACAAGCAATACGTGGTTACCATCGACACCGGTGCCACCGCTTCTATTGTACGAAGAGACTTGGTCAAGATGGCATGGCTAAACAACACCAACAGCTATTGTCTGAAGACTGCAACAAGAGAAGCAGCAAGAGTGTACGGAGAAGTCCGTCTTCGGATCTGCTTGGCAGAACTAGAATTTGAACATCTATTTCTAGTGGCAGATATATGCGATGAGTGCATTATTGGAATCGACTTTATGAAAAAGCATGAAATAATTCTCGACATTGGTAACCCAGTTCTTAAATACCGAAATATAGAGATTCCAATGGTTTATGGCAATCAAAACTCATCATCGATAAGAGCAATCATCAAAGAAGATATGTGCCTACCTCCTTCGTCAGAAGTCTTTGTTTGGACAAAAGATGATTCTGTGAGCCATTGATACCTCATGGTGGAACCAGACTCTAAGCATTGCTCCCAAAATTACATCGTGGGAAAGACGCTGGTGGCACCTCAAAATAACATGGTGCCTATACGAATACTAAACATCAAAACACATGAGATCAAGCTCAGAAAAGAAGAAGTTGTCGATAAATGTGACCCTGTAGCGGCAATAACAAAGATAACCGAAGAAGATCCCCAAAAATCAGTGAATCCAGATAAAGTCATTGCTTTGAAGAGAAAAATGTTTAACTGCTGTAATCTCGATCAACAATAGCTAAGAGTTGCTGGAAACCTTCTACATGAGTTCGCTGATGTTTTCGCTTCACAGGACGGGCAATATGGACGAACACAACTTGTACAGCATCGAATGGATACTGGTGATGCAAGGCCGATCCAGCAAGGCGCCTACCTTTAGCCAAACAAGACGATTTACTAAAATGATATCGACAATGCAGACAGAATTCAAAAAGTCTTTTGGTATCACCAGTCGGACAAGTCAAAAAGAAGGACGGAAGAACTCGATTCTGTGTGGACTACCGAAGGTTGAACAATGTCACCAAGAAGGACAGTTATCCTCTGCCTAGGATAAGCGATACTCTGGATGAGATGGCTGGAGCTCAATGGTTTTCAACATTGGACCTGAAGAGTGGTTACTGGCAGGTTGAAATTCACCCAGAAGATCGGGAGAAAACTGCATTCTCGACAGGTAACGGTTCATGGCAGTTCAAAGTAATGCCTTTTGGCTTGTGTAACGCTCCTGCAACATTTGAGCGTTTTATGGAATGCGTACTACAAGGCCTTACTTGGAAAGCCTGTCTAGTCTATTTGGATGATGTCATCGTGTTTGGGAAAACATTTGACGAGCATTGTGAAAACTTAAAAGGGGTATTCCAGAGGTTGCGAAATGCTCATCTGAAGCTTAATCCAGAAAAATGTACGCATGTCAAGTCTGAAGTGAAGTATTTGGGGCATATCATCTCGTCTCAAGGGGTAAGAACTGATCCCGAGAAAGTGGAAGTTGTGAAGAACTGGCCAAATCCACAAGACAAGCATCAACTTAGAAGTTTTCTTGGGCTAGCTACATATTACCGACGATTTGTGAATGATTTTTCCGGAATCGCCAAAAGCTTGCACCAACTCACAGAAAAAGGAAAACAATTCAAGTGGTCAAATGAGTGCGAGAAAAGCTTTAAGGAACTTAAAAGACGCTTGTGTAATGCTCCAGTGTAAACCTATGCAACTCCTGGCAAGCAATGTCAGAATAGGAGCCGTTCTCTCCCAGGTTCATGACGGTCAAGAAAAAGTTGTAGCATACTTCAGCTAGGTACTCTCAAAGACAGAGAGAAATTACTGCGTAACCAGAAGAGAACTTCTTGCTTTGGTTTTGGCCACAAAACACTTTCATAAATACATCTATGAACAGAGGTTCCTTTTACGGACGGACCATGGAGCGCTAAGATTTCTTTTGAATTTTAAAAATCCAGAAGGTCAAGTAGCCAGATGGATCGAGAGACTTCAGTTATATGACTTTGCAATCCAACATCGAAAAGGAAAACTACACTCGAATGCAGATGCCCTATCTCGTCGGCCATGTTACCAAGACTGCAATAATTTCACTCGCCAGGAAGGAAAGGAATCTATTGCCATACAGCGAGCAAGAGTTGAACCCATTGGCAGCTGGAGTAACGAGGAAATTAGGAATGCTCAGCAAGATTTGGACATCGAACCCATTCTTGCATGGAAAGAACATGAAGAGAAACCAGAATGGGGAGACATTTCTGATAGAAGTCCGACCCTCAAAGCCTATTTAGCACAATGGAATTCCCTTCGTGTGCAGGAAGGTTTACTCAAACGAAGATGGGAATCCTCAGATGGCAAAACCTATGTGATGCAGCTTGTTGTACCCCGGACAAAGGTTAATGACATTTTACGTGAGATGCATGATGGATCTTCTGGAGGCCATTTGGGTATCAACTATACTCTGGAGAAAATTCGAGAACGTTTCTACTGGCTGCATGCAAAAGACGATGTGGAAAAATGGTGCAGAAAATGCGTCACTTGTGCAGCCACCAAGGGACCAGGCAGAAAACTGCAGAGTAAAATGCAACAGTACAACGTTGGAGCACCTTTTGAAAGAATTGCCATCGATATTGCAGACCCATTGCCTGAGTCTAACAAGGGAAACCGATTCATTCTTGTTGTCATGGATTACTTCAGTAAGTGGCCTGAGGCATTTGCCATTCCAAACCAAGAAGCGAAGACAGTTGTGGATCAGATTATGTACAATCGGGTCAGCAGGTTCGCTGTTCCTATAGAGCTTCATTTTGACCAAGGAAGGAACTTCGAATCCAAAATCTTTCAAGAGGTCTGTTCACTCCTTGACATCAAGAAGACGAGAAAAACACCACTTCATCCGCAGTCTGACGGAATGGTTGAACGTTTCAACAGGACTCTCAAATAACACCTTTAGTAGGTGACTTCCAACGAGACTGGGACAAACACATTCTTCTATTTTTAATGGCATATCGAAATGCGGTGCACAGCACAACTGGTCACACTCCATCAGAAATTGTGTTCGGTACAAATACTCGGTTGCCTAGCGAAATTGAATTCGGATGTCCAACGGGCGAAAAACGAAATAAAGAGGAATACGTGGATTGCCTAAAGGAAAAACGCACTGACATCCATGACAGGACAAGGACTGAAATAAAGCTAGCTAGTGACCGAATGAAAACACACTATGATGCAAACATCACAACGAAACCTTTCCGTGAGGGAGATCTATTGTGGCTGTATAATCCTCATTGACAAAAAGGACTGTCACCAAAACTTCAACAAAACTTTGAAGGACCTTACCGTGTTGTTACAAGGATCAATGATGTGGTTTATCGAATTCAGCGAGGTCTAAGAGGCAAGCCAAAAGTCGTTCACATTGACCGGCTATACCGCTACAGTGGAGAAGATGGTGAAGAAATTGTTCGGGGCAACAATTAGGAGGAGTGCAATGTAACGTGTTCACCAAGATGTTCTCCGTTCTATTATTTTTTTGTCTTACGATGCGTAAACTAACCATTTTGATTCCAACTTAAAGTGACAGCCACAACGAAGTTAACGACAGCCATTTCTTAACGAAAGACTTTAGCAAAGATTATCTAATAAAGATAAAAATCTATCGTTACGTAGGTCCCTCCGGTTACCCAATGTTTACATTTTTTGCATTTCGCGTGAATACGTGTGAAGTTGGTGACGTGGACCAATAACCAATCGAGGTAGATTTTGTTGTTTTGACAGTTTTTTCTTTTGTATTTATATTTAGCAACAAAATAATAATACATGCTAGCAATATTTGAAATAATATTTTTAAAAACAAGTCTAAAATGTTTTTATTAATTAATTTCCCTTAAACCATAAACCAACAAAATGAGTTTTCTCAGAAATCAAAAGGAATCGCTACGCTTGATGCCACTCAAAAAGATTAATTTTAAACATTAACTGCCCGTGTCAAGAATCTTGTTTAAAATATAAAATGCATATCGATTTATCCGTATTTGCTGTGTTATTTTTATATTCATAAATGTTTCTGAATGTTTTTTCAATGTCTTCCAAATATTACAGATTGCTTTTCAATACGCAACACGGCAATTATAGTTCCTGATTTTTTTACGTTTCCCCTTAAGCTCATGAGCTGAGTTGGATTTCGCTAATGAAATAAGGTAGAATTCTCCCGAATAAGGATATGTTCATAAATGCACGCTAAGCTATGATCACACTTGTATTTTCAGCTGGTACTCTACTTTAGCACGCCATTCTCGTAATGGAAGCAAAATCGTAACTTATATATATATTTGTTGGAAACATATTTTTTGTTGTTTTTTCGTGTTTTTTTTAAGAATATTTTAGTTTTTTCATATATTTTTGGGTTCGGGAGAAGGATGCTTTGAAATGCTTTATAAATTTGTTTGTATGTATTATGTTAATGGAAAATAAAGTTGTATCTAAATCTAATCGAAACAAACATAATATTGGGTTTTTTTGCGAATAACTGTTTGATAATTTCCTTATAGTAAGTATTGTAATGAAATTTTGATTTTTTTCATGTTTGGAATGTTTTTTCTTGTAATTGGCACTTAAAACAAATTATTTTAATTATTTCTTGTAAATTCTGTATAATTTATATTGAACTAGAACACAACACCAAAAATAATGTTTCAAAATTGTTATTTCTAACCCCAATTTTCTATTTATATCCAAACAAACTGGTTTTTCGGACTAGCACTTACTCTTTTTTTTGGCGAAAGCATCAAAGCACGGATTTATACCTGGTAGGTGTGCCTTGTCTTTGAACGGGCCTAGCCTCATATAGATCTAGTGTAAAGATAAGTGGTCGACTGTCAGTCCAAATGGAACCACCCAGCACACAGTGTGAGCTAAGTTCTTCCCTTGGGACTGCGGGCACAGACCAAAAACTGATCCTCTTAGCTTAACAGTCATTACCACTATATCACAAAAAATTAGGTCAAACGAGTTATGGTATCAAAACGGCGCTTTTCTGCGCTAGTTGGGTTTCTTCGGAACAGTTGTTCTGCGAAACCGCCATTTTACATACCTACCTACATACCTATCGAAAGAAACAAACGAAAACGCAACTAGTGAAGTAGTGAGTTACCGGTGTAGGAACAACTTGCAGAGCCTATGAGATATAGGATAAAAATAAAAGGAAAAATTTTAAATAAAATAGGTATACCTACCTACATTGCAGAGTGTCTCATAGGATAAAAATAAGAGGAAAAATTTTAAATAAAATAGGTATACCTACCTACATTAACGATTTTTTTAAATTAATATGATGGCGGTTATATACCATATTCGAGTATTGGAGGAAAGCTTTTCCAAATGGTTTTTCGGAGTTTCCTCTCAAATATGGAAAAGTACCTCCAACTACCAATGGTTTGGATTAGTATGTGTGGGAATGAACCTGTAGTGTAATAACATTTATTCAAAAAGCCACAACCAAAACACTAGAGACAAACAAACAAGCACGTTTTCATTGATACTTAATATCATAGTAAAACGATGTACACAATTTTGTTGTCCCCTTTAGCCAACAAAAGCTAAGTTCAAAGACATCGTTTTGACTACGTTGCTATGTGAGTGGCACTGAATGTATTTTGTTACACTACTCCCGAATGCAAGTTTGTCATCATTAGAAATGAGACGACTGCCCCAATAATTTAATTATGAGTAGCAGAATGCTGATGCATTCTTATTTGTAATATAGTTTTTAAGAGGGGATATCCCAAATAGATTTGTAATGTAATTTAGGTATAAATAGCTGTAAAAAAATAGAAATAAATTAAGTTCCATTTCATACACTGAAGGTGTTTTTTTATTTTATTAAACTGCGGCTCTAGCCATCCATTTGAAGCGAGCTGCGCTTAAACAGCAAAAGTAGGCAAGAACATTACATGGCGATCCTGCCAACTTGTTTGTTAAATTTAACAACAAGACGCGGACCAAACATATCCCTTTCAAGTTGAGTTTTATCCCTCAGTTGAGTCGCTGACAGCCGACCAGTAATTGCATTATTTCAGTGAACATATTTAATATATGTATACTTGCATATATCTGCACCAGAACATGTGTCTTCAACGTTCACCTTACCGGCCGTCCACTTTCTATCCTAGATGAGCTACTCACATCAAGAGCTTGATGATCTTTTTGAGGATCTTAACGCAGCACCAACAGTAGAAGAGAATATTCCTTTGATGCAAGAAGACCAAGACAGTATTCCAGAATATATACCAACGCCGAAGACAGCAGGACCAAAACCTCTTACAATAGAGGAATACCTCAAAAGAAATAAATCCATCAGAACGCAATCATCATCTAGAACGTCCAAAGTAGAAGCACCAAAAAGAACAAGAAGACCGAGAGCCGGGAAAGCAGTAAAGGCACGACAGATGCGAGCTGAACTACATAAAATAATTGCTATTACAACTGACAAATCCTCAAAAAACAAATTGATCGAGGAATTAAGAAAATGGGGCAACCACAATCAAAGGAGGTGATCAACAAAAACCTCAGTAGCAGCCAGCAGATTCTAAGCAGTTCGAATATAAACAATATAACTCTGGTAATACTTATCATTTTATTAGTAGCGAAAATTCATTCTTACTATAAGAAATATGTAAGAAAACAAATTATAAGAAATAGAATAAATCATGTCTAAAAAAAAAACAAAAAAAAAAAAAAAAAAAAAATTATAAAATACACATTTGAAGTCATTTCTATTATGGGTAGTTTAAAAAGCATTGCCAAAGTATTAGCAAATTAAAAAAAAAAGTCCAAACAGAGAATATACTCAAGAATACATTGACAAAACAAAGAAAGAAATTGACAATATATGGAAAGAAATACTTATAGAAATAACCGATGAAACGGAAATAGAAGAAATATCAGTACATTTCAAAGTAATAGAAAAACAAATCTTAGAAATACTTAAGCCAAAAACGAAAAAAACTGAACAAAAAAAAAATGGCAGAATTTAATATGTTAACAGCTACAAAGCTTATTACAGAATTTAACGGTGAATCGAAGAACCTTTCAAATTTTTTTGGGCTAATTGAATTCTATCATAACACTTTAGGTGAAGAAAGTGAAAAGAAAAAATTAATTAGATTTGTTATAGCAACTAAAGTAACTGACAAAGCAAAAAATAGGCTTCTGACTCTAGACAAAGAACCTGACAATTTTTCAGATTTAAAGAAAGTTTTAACAGATATTTACAAAACAAAAATAAACCCATTAAAACTACATAATGATTTAGCCAGACAGCATCAGGGAACACAAGAAGTTAACAAATATGCAGAGCGAATAGAAGTACTAATTTCACAATTAAATGAGATTCAGATAGCTGAACAAGGTGAAGCCAATAAATGAATTATAATAAAGTTAAATGACCAACTAGGACTAAATGTTTTTAAAAATGGATTAAATGAAGCATGTAGAAAGGTAGTACAAGCATCAAGAGTAGCTACATTTAATGAAGCTCTACAGATAGCAATTGAGGTTGAAGCGTCTACACGACAAAATAACATCATGCAATTAAGGACGAATCATAGTGGTAGATACCATAACTCTTCCTATCCAAAATTTACAAATAATGATAGAAACAACAATAGACAGTACAATAACAACAATTATAACAATGGTTATGAAAGGAACAAAAATAACAACAGAGGTAGAGGCATTGCAAGGGAATACCACAATAGTAACACTAGGACGAAAAACTTAGAGATCCCCGGGCAGCAGAATCGGGGAAACCAAAGAAGGTTCTAAATATCTATGGGGAATGTGACACAAATTTCGTTAACATAAGGATAAAACATTTAAACAAAACTTTAAAATTTTGAATTGACACGGGAGCAGATATTTCTGTTTGTAAAGAGTTTCTGGTAAAAGATTTAAATGAATATTCGTCATGTCAAATAAATGGCATAACAAATAAAACAATATTTTCGAAAGGTATAACAGAACTAGAACTCATGCTTGGAGAAACAAATATAAAACATCAACTCCACGTGGTTAGTGAGGAAATAAATATATCAACAGATGCAATACTAGGAAGAGACTTTTTCAAAACTTATAACTGTAAAATTGATTATGAAACTTGTGTGCTGACAATCTTAACACAAGAAGAGGAGATTGTGCTACCATTAAATATTTCTATGAAAAACATTGGAAAATTAAAAATTCCACCAAGAGCAGAAGTAATAAAAAGCATAAATTTAGATTTAGGTGAAGATAGTGTTATCATTGGAAATGAGACTAAAAGGAGAATCTTCTTAGCAAATTCAATATTACCATCAAAAGGTGTTAAACATGTAAAGATATTAAACAGTACTGATAAAGAGAAAACAATAGAAAACGTAATGATAGGAGTGGAACCGTTGAGTAAATATAGAATATTATCAAACAACACAAAATTTAAAAATATACAAAAATTTCAAAACCTAATAAAAAACATTCAAGTAGATAACTTGGATACAGCTGCTTCACAGTCAGTATTAAAAATTTGTGAAGAATTTCAGGATGTTTTCCATGACGAAGATGAAGAACTGACCACAAATAATTTTTATGAACAACATATCACAGTATCAGATAAAAATCCAGTTTATATAAAGAATTACAGACTACCAAATGCACAATTAGAAGAAATTCAAAACCAAGTGGCTGAGTTACTTAAGAATGACATAATAGAAGAGTCTACCAGTCCATATAACTCACCGTTACTCAGCATTAACGGACAAACTAAGTGGAGATTAGTAGTAGATTTTAGATCACTAAATAAAAAGGTTGTAGATGATAAATTTCCACTCACAAGATTAGAAGATGTGTTAGATAAACTTGGTAATGCTAAATATTTTTCCACTCTAGATATGACAAGCTCATTTCATCAAATTTCACTTGACAGACAATCTAGGCCATTAACGGCATTTTCAACAAATGAGGGTCATTACCAATTCAAGAGACTACCGTTCGGATTAAAAATATCAACAAATAGTTTTCAGAGGATGTTGTCGATCGCTCTTAGTGGTCTACAAGCCTCAGCCTTTTTATATGTAGATGATGTTATAGTATTTGATAAGAATTTGAAAGATCACAATGAAAATTTAATTAAAGTTTTAGCAAGGCTTCGTAAATACAACTTGAAGCTAAACTTAGAAAAATGTGATTTCTTGAAACCAGAAGTAATTTACCTAGGTCATTTGATAACATCAAATGGAATAAAGCCAGATCAAAGAAAGTTTGAGACAATAAAAAACTATCCACTGCCTAAAAATGCAGATGATGTAAGACGATTTGTAGCATTCTGTAATTATTATAGAAAATTTATAAAAGATTTTGCAGAAATAGCTAAACCTCTAAACCAGTTATTGAAGAAGCGACAAATATTCTCTTGGACAGAAGAATGTGACAAATCATTCAACACACTTAAACAAAGCTTAATAACTCCTCCAATACTTAGCTATCCAGACTTTAAAAAACCTTTCATACTAACTACAGATGCGTCCAATTTCGCATTAGGAGCAGTACTCTCACAGGGAGAAATTGGTTCTGATAAACCTATAGCGTATGCTAGTAGATCCCTAAATAAACACGAATTGAACAAACCCATTATAGAAAAAGAATTGTTAGCAATACATTGGGGAATAAATTATTTCAGGCCTTATCTTTTTGGTAGAAAATTTATAGTTTACACGGATGTAATGACCCGCTCGCAACCGTGCTTTCCTTTTCGACAAAGGAGAAGAGTTGTACGGGGAGAGTTAAAATAATTTTTATGTTGGATAAAATTTTATTAAACAAGGAGGCCCGCTGTCTCAATGCTAGGCTGCGACCTCAGTGTTTTGTAAGTATTTATTATTTAATATCAAATAAGACCCGCTGTCTCAATGCATATGCTGCGATCTTATTTGATGTATGAATTAACTCTGCTTTATTCCTAATCATCCTACTCCTTTTATACTAATTTTGTCCATCGATTTGCATCCCCACCATGAACGCAAGCAATTCGGCACTTTTCAATATTCATATGAAAAGTGCGTCCTCATCATAATCTTGCTCTATGTCAATCGACACCTATATCCAAAATCGATGTTGCAATGATTTGCCCCACATAAAGTGTAACAGTTTATGCATGCGGTCATACACCCTTGACATTTGTAATCATGCACTTTACGTTGGCTCTTGGTTGAATTGTTTTGGTTCCCATAGTCAAAGCTATATCGATACCCAATGTTCAACGAGCGACAATAATAATATTGCAACGTAAGTGATAACAGTTTGCCGGCCACTATGCCTGTCGATAGCCACAGTCATTAGTCATGCACAGGCCCTGATGAGTGTGTATCTGCGTATATCTATAGATATAGCGGATACATACCAGGCATAGAACAAATTAAATGTTCCTGTGTCATAATTATGAATGGGTTCGTTTTGGGCTCACTGCATTTGTACATCATTTTGTATATTGGATAAGTGGATCGGTTGACAAGTACAAGGAAAACGAATACTGGACAAGTAATTGTATGCGATCGCATGAGAATGGAAATCGATATGAGAAAAGTAAGGGTGCTTGTTTAGGTCGCATGTAGTGGCACACTACATCCCGCCCCCCTTGAAGAAAGAAAATTATACCTTGAAGAGGTGAATTTTCTGCAAAAGAAGCAGTAGGATAGAAAGGTTACATTTAAAATAACATATATATTTTTTCTTAGTGTATAGTGTACATTCATTATATATATATTTTTTTTGATTATTGTTTGTAAATATATATATGTTTGTTTATTTGTAGATATCGACCCTTTTTTTTTCATTATATAAAGCAAATTGTTTTTGATTTATTAAGGTAGTTTAGTGAAGATATTTTGGTTTAGTTATGCAAAAAATACTTATTTATAATATTATTGTGTTAATTAATAGTTTACGATTTATACAAGTGTACATGTTTATATCAGAAAGTAAAATATTGAACATTTTTAGAAATTAATAACTAAAAGAATATGTATGTAAGTTGCGAAAGGATGAAAGGATTACATTTTTTTTTTTTTTAAATGCATTGTAGGTTTTTTTTTTTGTAGGTTGTTTTTTTTTTTTTTTGTATGTACCATATAGGTTTAAATTTGAAAAATGTAAAATATTTATCTTAAAAATTTTTTAACATGAAGTTTTATATTAATAAATTTTTTTTTTTTTTTTTTTTTTTTTAACAATCTTATATTTATGTATATATATTTTATTGGTTACTTGGGATATTGGCGTAGGACAAATTTTGGAGAGGGTTCAAGTTTTGAATTAAAATTCGTTTCTACTATGGTATCTTAGTTGAGGATTTTTGGGAGTTTTTGTCATGGAGTTGTATTTCAGTTTCTATTTGGTCGTTTTCTTTGATTTGATGTCTTCCTAGTTTAATATCCGAAGCAATGGGTTTTGGTTCATTTTTCACTTTGTAGGTTTGGTATCATTCTATGAAGGGCTTCAGATCATTATTGTGTACTATTTTTGTTTTGTTTCTTATAGTTATTCCCGTTGTTTCGTCGGAAATAATTTTTGTTATTTCAAATGGTCCTTCCCATAGAGAAGAGAATTTGTTTTTTCTTGTATGGTTTTTGATAAGAACTTTGTCTATTACATTAAATGTTTTTGGTTTTGAATTCTTGTCATAATATTTTTTTGACTTTTCTTTATTACATACTAAAGTCTCCCTGGCAATATGGAATCCGTGCTGTAATCGGGACTTTAGTTCGTTGTAGTAATTTTCATAATTATAGGTAGGTTGCGGATTTCTTTCAAGAATAGCTGGAATCCTGGCCGGATAACCGTACAATAGTTGATGTGGCGTATAGCCAGTGCTGCTATGTGGGGTTGTGTTGAACACAAAAATAGCGTATGGGATCCATGTGTTCCATGAAAGGGGATCGCGATTCACATAATGCCTTAGATATTCGGCTAGTGTGCGGTGGCTACGTTCAAGTGCACCATTAGTTTGAGGGTGGTATGGGGTAGTTTGAATTTTCTTTATTTTGAGAAGTTTGCAAACTTCCTTGAACAATTGGCTGAGAAAGTTCGTGCCTTGATCCGTTAGGAGTGCTTCAGGAAATCCAAAGCGACATAAAATTTTTTTGACAAACTCCCTAGCTACTGTAGAGGCTTCTGCATTTTCTGGTGGTATAGCCTCAGTAAATTTGGTCAGGTCATCTTGGAAGGTAAGGAGATATTTATGGTTCTCGTAACTAATGGGAAGAGTCCCTACAATATCTAAAGCTACTCTTTCGAACGGAGTTGAGCTTGTTGTAGTAATCTTCATGGGAACTCGGGGATTCTGTATTAACTTGTTTGTCTGACAGGATTTACATTGTAGTATATAGTTTTTTATGTCATTGTTCATTGTTGGCCAATAATATTGTTGCTTAATTTTCTTTATAGCCCTTGTTATGCCTTGGTGACCTCCGAGAGGGGAGTCATGGAATTCATAAAGTACCTTTTTTATAGACTCGGTATTATCTAAAAATATCTTTTCATTGGTAAAAACGTAAACGACCTTGTTTTGATTTTGAAAAATTTGTGTTAAAATTGTTTTTAATTTAACTTTTGATTCAGTTTCCATGTGGGGTAACGAAAATCCGATTGACTGTTCATCAGTATTAAGTTCGCTAACCGAAGTGAGAAATTTTTTAATTATTTTCATATCTTTGTCAGTTCTGATTGGGATGGGTAAAGTAGATATAAAGAGTGTTTCATTATTATGTGAAAATGTGTAAAATTTTCCTATCTCTGGTTTATTAAAACTTGGAAATTTATTTTGTAAAAATTCTTCGTCTACTGATACTATTATTGGTAATATTATTACTTTAATTTTGGTTGTTTTGTTGTCAAAAATTGATCCATTATTTTCCACAAGAGTGAAGCTTGACAAGACTTCTATATTTTCTACCTCATCATCTTGTGTATTTACTTGGCTTACTTGATTTCTAGCTTGGTTGCGGGTTGTCACCAGTACCTTACTGTCGTTGTTAATTTTTACCCTACTGAGAGCGTCTGCGATGACATTACATTTACCTTGTTTGTGAATAATGTTGAAGTCGTATTCTTCCATCAAGATGCGCCATCGTAACAATCTGGATGTGGGGTTTTTTTGTCCAATTAACCATAGTAAGTTGTTATGGTCTGTGTAAATAGTGAACTTTCGTCCATAGATATATGGTCGAAACTGTTTAAGTGCATACACAATTGCTAACAACTCCTTTTCCGACGTTGTGTATCTTGTTTCTTGATCATTGAGGGTTCGACTTATAAATGAAATTGGTTTATCGTGTCCAATCGGACCTTGAGAAAGAACCGCCCCTAAAGCTATATCGCTAGCGTCAGTAGTAACAATGAATTCTTTAGAAAAGTCAGGATAAGAAAGTATGGGAGGTTCTATAATTTTTTGTTTCAAACTTCTGAAAGATTCATCGCAGAAGGCATCCCATTTAAAGATAGCGTCTTTTCGTAAAAGTTCATTTCGTTTACCTGCTTGTGAATTTCTTGCTTCTGACTTTCGGGAAGCCTGTATGGTTTTAAGAATAATGGTGGCTTACTATCGTTGGTTATTATTTTATGTTCCATTGCATTGGTGTAGGTAAGGTGGTCACCTTTAAGGAAGAACAAATCATTGAATTCTCTACAGATGTTCAATATTGATTGTTGTTCCTCTTGATTGAAATGGTCCAGTTTTATAATTGTTTGTAGATCTGATAGTCTCTTCTCCAAGCGATCTATATGATTATCAGCTGAAATAATATTATAGTTATCAAGGGTATCCCATTTTAAATTTAAGTCGTTCGGATGAAGGTTTTGTTTTTCTTCTAAAGTGTTCATTAATAAAATTTTTATTTTATTTTTTTCAGGTTTAACGATAGTTTCACCTACATACACCCCTGGGCAAATTTGTTTTTTCTCGATCACAATGTCCACAAGTTTTTTATTTCTTCCTTCAAATGAAATTTCCACCATTTTTTGACTACGAGGTGGAAGATGTAAATAAATATTTTTATCACCAGAATTGTTTCCTGATATAGTCTTACAAATTGCTGCATCTGTATCGATTACTGCTCCAGTTTCTTTGCTTCTTTGGCTGTCGTTCTCTGAAGTCTTACCTTTATTTATATTTGCTTTAGTTTCTTTGCTTCTTTGGCTGTCGTTCTCTGAAGTCTTACCTTTATTTATATTTGCTTTAGTTTCTTTGCTCTTTTGGCTGTCGTTTTCTAAAGTCTTACTTTTATTTATATTTGCTTTAGTTTCTTTGCTCTTTTGGCTGTCGTTTTCTAAAGTCTTACTTTTATTTATATCTGCTTCAGTTTCTTTGCCTTTTTGGCTGTCGTTTTCTAAAGTCTTAATGGTTGTATCGGAATTTATTTTTTTCATTTGTTTGTTTGAAGATGCGGGTGATTCTTTGTTATCAGAGTCAATATTCATTTTAAGCTTATTTGAATTAAAGGTTTCGCTTGTGGTTTTAATACCACTACCTTCAATTTCAAAATCATTGCCCGTAGGCACCGCCTCGAGAGGGGTAGCTTTTTGATTATTATTTCCAATTACAAGGTCACCAATTTTTTTGCTAATATTAATTTCATTTATTTCTAAAACTTGTTTTTTGTAATTTAACTGGCATTTGTATTTGGCAAGGAAATCATTACCTAAAATACCATCATACTTTAAATTTATACTTGCAGTAAGGAGTTGAAAAGGGTGTTTTAAAGAAAGATTTTGTTCTTGGTTAATTATGAAAGAACCTGTTATTTCTCCCAGGGTAAAGACTGAGTCACCAGAAATTGAGGATATGGCGCACCTTTTTTCTGGATTCACATTTGCCTCAAGTTCGTTTTTGTACAAACTTACATCTGCCCCAGTGTCTATTAGGAAGGTGGAGTAAGTTTTGTCTGATGGCTGGAATTGAATTCGGATTACCGGCTCATGAAACTCTGGGCAAAGGGAAACAGACAGGCTTTTTATACTCATTGTTGCGGGTCGGCATTCAGATCTAGTCGGGAAGGATGACCCGTTGCTTCCTCCCGAGCATTGTCGTTTCCCGAATTTTGAGGATGAAAATCCTCACCAGATCTCCAAGAACAATAATGTCGTAATTCATGAGTTGAATTACCTTCAAATGGATTTTTATTATTCTGGTTTGTTTCTGAGTGTTGTTTTCGAAGCCTACACTCACTTTCCGTATGATAATTTTTCTTGCAATAGTTGCATTTCACAACTTCTGTTTTTGTGGTAATGTGTGGTAAGGTCTTGTTGCGGTAACAGGTTTGAGCAGAATGTCCCAAGATCCCGCAAATTTGACAGGTGGGTCGGAAGGAAAAGTTTGAGGGTGAATTTGGCTGTAAGGGGGGTTTATTTCTATAGGTAGGCATCTGCCTATCTATTCTTGCAGCATGGTTTTCTGCGAAAGTTATTAAATTTTTCAAGCTCTTTTCGCCGTGAGCTTGAACCATCAAACGTAAGTTTGGATTTAAGAGACCATCCTCAAATGTTTGAATCGCCAGTTTTTCATTCTCGTTGACCAGGTACTTCCTGATGGAGGCATCACTAGTATCTGAGAATGTTGCCGAGTTAAGGGAGGTTAATCGTTTTGATATTTTGTCCCCAAATTCCTTAACTGACTCTTTGGCGTTTTGTTCAGTCGCCAGAAGTTCACTTTGGGCAACAAAACGAGTCTTAGTTTCTTTGTATTCTTCCTCTAATTTAATCACTAATTCACTCCACTTTGTGAAGGAATTGAACTGTATTAGTTCGAAGGCCGGACCTTGTAGCCTAGTTTTTATGATTTCGAGGAATGTTGTATGTTCCTCTTTTTTACATGACGAGAACAAGATGTTCCCACATGCGATGAATTTATTTAATTCACTAGGGTCACCATTGAAAGTGGGCACTATATTGAAAATGTCACTAATATTGACCTGAAAAGCCATTGCTTCGGATTTTGTTAGATTAAAGGGAAGAAAACGAAAATTTTCTAACCGTTTTAGGTTTTGTCGTGTACTAACAATTTTGAAGGAGAGAGAAAAAAAATTTATTTGGGGGAGGGGAGGAAGAGAAATGGGAAGAAAGATGTCCCAAAAAATATATATATTTGTTTTTTTTTTTTTTAAATTCTTACTTAAATAACTTTCTGCTTTTAGTTGTTGTTGTTGTTGTTGTTGTTGTTGTTATTGTTGTTGTTGCCGTTGTTGTTGCTGATTTTGGTGATGCCAGGCAAGCTTCACGCTCTAGAGTTGGTATTGTCCACCTGGTCTTTTAACTTCACTGCCTACTGTCTGCCAAATGCTTAAGCTCTACAGCTAGCAAGGTCTTACTCTTGTAGGACTTCTAACACTTCACAGGAAAAATTATTTATTTTTTTCTTTTACTTTCACTTCTTTTTTTTTTTTTTTGTTCTTTATTATTATTTTTTTTTTCACTTTTTACTTTAACTTTTTGCTGGTGTGTAGCCCCAGCACGCCTCAGAAGATCGGTCTTCTGTCTTGGTAGGAGATCACTTTTTTTTTAAAGAAGGATCCCACCGCTGCCACCATGTAATGACCCGCTCGCAACCGTGCTTTCCTTTTCGACAAAGGAGAAGAGTTGTACGGGGAGAGTTAAAATACTTTTTATGTTGGATAAAATTTTATTAAACAAGGAGGCCCGCTGTCTCAATGCTAGGCTGCGACCTCAGTGTTTTGTAAGTATTTATTATTTAATATCAAATAAGACCCGCTGTCTCAATGCATATGCTGCGATCTTATTTGATGTATGAATTAACTCTGCTTTATTCCTAATCATCCTACTCCTTTTATACTAATTTTGTCCATCGATTTGCATCCCCACCATGAACGCAAGCAATTCGGCACTTTTCAATATTCATATGAAAAGTGCGTCCTCATCATAATCTTGCTCTATGTCAATCGACACCTATATCCAAAATCGATGTTGCAATGATTTGCCCCACATAAAGTGTAACAGTTTATGCATGCGGTCATACACCCTTGACATTTGTAATCATGCACTTTACGTTGGCTCTTGGTTGAATTGTTTTGGTTCCCATAGTCAAAGCTATATCGATACCCAATGTTCAACGAGCGACAATAATAATATTGCAACGTAAGTGATAACAGTTTGCCGGCCGCTATGCCTGTCGATAGCCACAGTCATTAGTCATGCACAGGCCTTGATGAGTGTGTATCTGCGTATATCTATAGATATAGCGGATACATACCAGGCATAGAACAAATTAAATGTTCCTGTGTCATAATTATGAATGGGTTCGTTTTGGGCTCACTGCATTTGTACATCATTTTGTATATTGGATAAGTGGATCGGTTGACAAGTACAAGGAAAACGAATACTGGACAAGTAATTGTATGCGATCGCATGAGAATGGAAATCGATATGAGAAAAGTAAGGGTGCTTGTTTAGGTCGCATGTAGTGGCACACTACACGGATCATAGACCCCTAGTCAGCTTATTTACGCATAAAAATCCATCATCCAAATTGACAAGAATTCGAGTTGACTTAATGGATTATGATTTTGAAATAATATTTAAAAAGGGGAACATGAATACGAATGCAGATGCTTTATCAAGGATAAAAATTGAATCTGACGAATTAAAAGAAATGATACCGAAATATAACATAGACGTTTTAACAAGAGCGATGAAAAAGAATAATGATAAAATAATAAATGAAGAAGAAAATTGTGCAAAAGCCTTGGACTCAAATAAGAAGACTAGCTACCTTCATATTTGGGACTGTACATCAATATCGGACATTAGGCGATTAAAAAAGTTAGAATTTGAAGAAAGTAACGTTACAAAGAAAAAAATAAATGAAATAAAAATAGCAGCAAACACTGTAATTGTGGAATTTAGCGATAAATCTTTATCAGAGATAAAATTGATTCTGAGGAAGCTAATATTCAATATGAACAATGCAGGTGTTAAAAAATTAGCGCTAGCAAGAACTAGTCAAATATTTAAAAATGTATGCATACAAGAATTTAAAAATATATTTAATAAGCTGCAAGAAAATGTAAGAGGAGATAAATATCTAGACATAATATTATTTAAACCTCCAAAACAAATAACAGATGAAAAAGAAATGCACAAATTAATAGAAAAACATCATCAATCGAAAATAGGAGGACACTGCGGTATCAGAAGATGTGTCATCAAGTTAAAACAAAGATATATTTGGAAAAACATGAATAAAATGGTTAAAAAGTTTATTAACAACTGCGAAGCATGCAATAAAACCAAGACAACAAGGTATACAAAAGAAAATATTGTCATTACAGATACACCCAACACTTCATTTGAAACAATATCAATTGATACTATAGGACCACTTAGACCATCTAATGGTTATAGATACATACTTACAATACAATGTGACTTAAGGAAATTTGTAGAAGCATTTCCGATAGAGACTAAAGAAGCGAATACTGTAGCAAAAACAATAGTAGAAAAATTTATTCTAAAATACGGATGTTTTAAAAAACTTAAAACAGATAAGGGAACAAAGTTCACTAATGAATTGCTTAAGAATATTTGTACACTTTTAAAAATAGAAAAGATTGTTTCTACACCTTTTCACCATGAAACAATGGGATCAATAGAAAGAAATCATAGGGTATTTAATGAATATATTATGAGCGTAGGAGATAAAGATAACTGGGAAGAAAGAATATTCACCATTTGAACTAGTTTTTGGAAAGTTATGTACTCTTCCATGTGAAGTAATAGAAAACAAAGATACAATCTATAATATTGACAATTACCTGAATGAATTAAAATGTAAATTAAGATATGCTCACGAGTAAGCAAAAAACAACTTAATCAATGATAAATATAAAAGACAGAATGTTCAAAAAAATGTTAATAAATCAAATTTTATCGTAGGTGATTATGTATGTGGGATTTGGTGGAGAAATAAAAAAGATTATTTAGAATAATTATAATTAAAACTTTAATTATCTGTATTTTAATACTAAGCAAAGTTAAAAAGCAAAAAATGGAAACTTCTAATCTATTAATTCTTAAACGTCGTTGTTGGCTACTTTACTTCGTGGCGGTCGGAATGCGAGTCCTCTTTGGTTCTTCTTTCTTCTTTGTAATCATCTTTGTTCATCGTTGGTTTGGTGTGGTGAGTTTGATGAGGCGTATAGGGTGATCCTACAAATTCGGCCGTCCTGAAACATTTCTACGTCCTCGGGAATGAGATATGTTATTCTCACAGGTATTGTCATCCTGGCATATGTTCGTCTTATCGGGTATAATCATCTTTTGTAATGTGAGATTTCATCGTCTTAATTCGGTAGCATCATAGTTCCTCACATTAGAATTCATATTGTTTCATCGTCGTAGCATGTTTTTGTTGTGGCTAAAATATGATCATCGTAACATCATTATCAGGTTGCGTCATCTTGACAGGAATAACTTGTCGCAGCAGGTTTCATCTTAGTAGGTTTCGTCTTATTCTATGTAGGTTTCATCTTGGTAGGTTTGATATTAGCAGGTTCGTCATAGCAGGTTCGTCTTAGCAGGTTTATCTTAGCAGGTTCGGTTAAATGAGTTCGTCATCTTGGCAAGGCGTTTCGTTTTCACTTTCAGAGCTGTCGTCTTCACTGTCATCAGTTGTCCAGAGCTTCATATAGTCAGCACTTGTAGTGGTTGTACGAGGGCCTTCTTGAACTCCGATTTTGCGTACTTCATATCGGTTGTTAGGGGAAATTTTGGTAACTCGGTATGGACCTAAAAATTTTGGAAGAAGTTTATTATTAGTGGCGAATTGAGTGCGTTTAATTGCTACTAAATCATCAATACGATATTTTCTAGCTTCTTTTCTATTCTTGTTAAACGTTTTACAATTTTCTTTTTGAATCATATCGATATTATGTCGCGAATCTTCTCGAATTTGGTCTCGTTCCATTTCAAAAGATTTTCTTATCTCTTCATCTATGCTTTCCGCTAAAAGAGAGTCATTCTTAGTTTTCATTTTTACCCCTATTAAAACTTCAAAAGGACTTCGTTTTATACTGCGTTGATATGTTGAATTTAACAGCATCTGTAGTCTGGCGGTATAGCGAAACCATTTACTTGGGTCTTCGATTGAAAGTTTGGTGAGCACAGAAATTATAATACGATTAATGCGCTCGATTTGGCCATTTGCGCGTGGAACACCAGTTGTTATAAGAAGGTGTTGAATCCCCTCCTCTTCACAATATTCTTTGAAACTGTTCGAGGTGAAGGCAGATCCACGGTCTGATATTATTCTCGTCGGATTCCCAAAAACATCTTTCTGTATATCAAGCTTGGAGATAACTTCTGAGGCTGAAGTGGACTTGCAGGGATAAATCCAAACAAATTTTGAAAAAGCATCAACAACACAGAAAATATAACAGTATTTTTTATTTGTAAGCGATAATGGTCCTAAATGGTCAACGTGATAGGTATCCAATGGTAACTCATTCTTGGGAATAGGGTTGAGGAGGCCTTCTTGTTTTCCAGCTTTCCTTTCACTTAAGATGCAGCGAATACAACTCATTCTTACTTGGTCAATTTTGCTCCTCATTTTAGGGATACAATAATCTCTACTTAAAAGTTCTTCAAGTTTTCTTGTACCAAAATGTCCTTCTTCATGAACTTGACGTATTATCTCTTTCGACATGTTACTTGGAACGTAAAGCAATTTATTTCCTTTTCCATCATCTTTAAAGAGCAGATCGTGCTCAACAAAAAAGTTCTCGTACGGCTGTGTTAACAAAACTTGCTTTATGGCTTTTATATGGTCATCTCTATCTTGGGCTATCTTTATTCGGTGAAGATATTCACTACTTATCATCATACAATGTGGGTTTCGGCTTAAGGCGTCAACATGTTTCATGCGAATTCCAGCTCGGTGTTCTATAGTGTAGTCATAGTCTTGTAAAGCTAGCGCCCATCCAGCGATTCTAGGCAATATTTCTTTCTTCTCCATGGTAGCCTTGAATGCAGCACAGTCGGTTATGATTTTAAATTTTAGTCCAAGCAAATAAACTCTGAGTTTCTTTAAGGCATTGACAATAGCAAGGACTTCAAGCTGATAGCTACAGTAGCGTTCTTCGGCTGGTTTGGTTTTTCTGCTGTAAAAGTAAACGGGGTGAAACTTTCCATCATCTGATTTCTGTAATAAAACTGCCCCGTAGCCCCATTTTGAGGCATCTGTATGCAATTCTGTCTCTGCCTCTTGGACGTAAAGTTTCAAGACTGGTTTTGATGATATAATATTTTTTAGCTCTGTGAAAGCCATTCTTTCTATTTCACCAAAACGAAAGGGTTGGTCTTTCCTTAGTAGCTGAGAGAGTGGGCGGGCGATTACCGAATAATTTTTAACAAATTTCCGGAAGTATCCGGTGAGGCCAAGAAAGCTTTGGATCGTTTTGACGGAATTCGGCTCGGGAAAACATTTTATAGCACATGTTTTATGATTTGAAGGCGCAACTGAGCCATTTGAAATATCAAAGCCCAAATATTCAATTGATCGGCACATAAATTGACATTTTGACCATTTTATTTTTAGTCCGTAACTTTCAGATAAGCTGAGAACTTCTTTGAGCCTCTCATAACATTCAGCGTTGTTTTTCCCCAAAACGATAACATCGTCCATATACACGAGGACGTAACCTTTAACAATTAAAATCTTAAATATTGCATATATGAATTTCTGAAAAATTCCTGGTGAAACACATAGCCCAAATGGAACCCGCAAAAACTCGTACTGGCCACAATGTGTCACAAATGCTGTGTATTTAATACTTTCTTCTGATACAGGGACATGAAAGAAGCCGTTTTCTAAATCTAAGGTGCAAAAAACATCAGCAGAACTTAGGGCATCGATTTGATCTTCGATCAAGGGTAACGGAAAATGGTTTCGTATAATCAATTTGTTGAGGCGTCTGTAGTCAACGCATAACCGTTTGCTATTGTCTTTTTTGGTTGCTAATACTACTGGGCTAGCATAGTCAGAATTACTAGGACGAATAATACCTTCTTTTAACCATCTAGCAATTTGTTCATCCACTATTTTTTTCTCTTGTGGAGCTAGTCTCCTTGGTGGTTGGGAAATCGGATCATCAGATTTGAGAACTATCTTCATTTCAACGGCTGTAGTTTTTTCATTCTTAGGAGTATAGCAAGATACTAACTTTTCGATGTCTTTTTTGTACTCAGGATTGCCTATATTTAGCTCTGGTTGGTTGAAACAAGCACTATAAATTTGACAAAACTGACTGATAACTTGTTCTGAATGTGAGACGGCTATTCCTTCAGTAGTTAATTCAATATTCTTACCCACAAGAATATCTCTGCCTATTATGAATGGTACTTGCATAACTGCATCTGACATCACAAAGACATTTGCTGTCGAAACACATTGGTCAACTCTAACTTCTGCTTCAAAACATCCGAAAGCTTCAACTGATTTGGAAGAAAGTCCTCGAACTACCATTTCTGTTTGTTTTATAGTAGGAGCTCCCATTTTAATATACGCATCGCTTCTAATAATAGTAATATCACTGCCGGTATCAATTAATCCCTCGAGTTCTACACCATTAACAAAGACAAATTTCATTGCACTCGAGCAAGATGCTTTAACTAAGTTTGAAGATTTTTCTTGAGACTTTTTCTTTGGACAGCTCATTGACTTATGACCAAACTCGTTGCAATGGAAGCACTTTTTTTCATTACACGATTTGCTCTTGTGACCTCTACGCCCGCAATTGAAACAACGCGCTGGTGAACTTCTATCTATAAATGGTCGATCCTTCAACTTCATACTGCTACTACAACTTTCTTTATATTTTTCATACAAAGCTATTTTTTCCTTAAACTGCTTAATATTGGATGCGCCAAAAAGAATAACTTTGTTTTGCAGTGTGTCGCAAATACCATCGATAACATAGGAAATCATAGAAACGTCATTGAGTCTACTTTTCGCCCCCAACTCTCTCATAGCTAGAAAATAATCATAAGTACTTTCATCTTTTCGCTGCTTTCTCTGTCCCAACTTTCTGTGAATATCTGCCATGGATGTTCTATCTAAGAATTCTTCTACCAAAAAGTCTTTAAGCCCTGACCATGTATTTATATAGGGTTTAACCCTTAAGGCCACTTTCGCGGAGCCTTTGAGCAATCGTTTTGCAAACAAAACCTTTTCGAAATCTGTCCAATTCATGTTGAGGGATGACCTCTCTACGTCTTCAATCCAGTTTGCAACATCATAATCATCGCTACCATTAAACTCCGGGACTACTGCAGCAACATCTTCGAATGTCGTACTTTGTCTACTTTTAAGTCGAGCTATTTCGTCTTCCATGGACGTTCTCAGAAGTGACATCTCTAATCTAATCTGAACTTCCCTTTCTTTTTCCCTGACCTCGCTTTCTCTACGCAATAAATCCATTTCTTTCTGCTTTTCTAACTCTAACTTTTCTTTTTCTTTGTTAAAGCTATCTACGTTCATTGATTCATGTCTACGATCTAATTCTCGCAAAACGTCTGAAAAATCAACTGGGGAAGTCATTATTCCAGTGCTGTTTTTCTTTATGCCTTTTCTTCCCATATCGTATTGAATGAATAATTAGAATGTTACCTGTGAGGCTTGTGTAAATACAAAACCTGTTATTGTTTTCAATTTATTATCGCCTGATTTTGATGCGGTAAATGCAGAACCGTTTTTTTCACAATGCCTTTCAGTATGAACGGTATAATGTTGATCCGTTTTTTTATTTTTCGATAACGGACTGTTCTGTGTGTGTATGTGTGTTTTTCGTCACTGCACTATTCGACCACTGCAAATCACCTGCTTCAATCTCACTTTAGACAATAATTATAATTATAACCAATCGATGAAATGCAAATGTTTTATACTCTTATAATAATTATTCTTTGAAATCAGACTATATTCGACCCAATCCCGGTTGAGCCCCCAAGATTTGTGGGATTTGGTGGAGAAATAAAAAAGATTATTTAGAATAATTATAATTAAAACTTTAATTATCTGTATTTTAATACTAAGCAAAGTTAAAAAGCAAAAAATGGAAACTTCTAATCTATTAATTCTTAAACGTCGTTGTTGGCTACTTTACTTCGTGGCGGTCGGAATGCGAGTCCTCTTTGGTTCTTCTTTCTTCTTTGTAATCATCTTTGTTCATCGTTGGTTTGGTGTGGTGAGTTTGATGAGGCGTATAGGGTGATCCTACATGTATATTTAAAAAAATCAAAACAAAAGAAAATTTGATAAACCTTTTAGAGGACCATATAAAATTATATCACAAAACGGTGTAAATAGTATTATTTTATTAGATGATAAGAAATATGAAATACATAATAACAATTTAATTAAAGCCAGAAATACGGACTTACAATAAATATCAATAAATAACACAAACCTAAATCCATATATATGTACATACAAAAAAAAGAGAGACGAATAATATTTATTTAAATTTTAGAAATGTAAACAAATATCATTTTTTAAAGGGGAGGGATGTAGTGTAATAACATTCATTCAAAAAGCCACAACCAAAACACTAGAGACAAACAAACAAGCACGTTTTCATTGATACTTAATATCATAGTAAAACGATGTACACAATTTTGTTGTCCCCTTTAGCCAACAAAAGCTAAGTTCAAAGACATCGTTTTGACTACGTTGCTTTGTGAGTGGCACTGAATGTATTTTGTTACACTACTCCCGAATGCAAGTTTGTCATCATTAGAAATGAGACGACTGCCCCAATAATTTAATTATGAGTAGCAGAATGCTGATGCATTCTTATTTGTAATATAGTTTTTAAGAGGAGATATCCCAAATAGATTTGTAATGTAATTTAGGTATAAATAGCTGTAAAAAAATAGAAATAAATTAAGTTCCATTTCATACACTGAAGGTGTTTTTTTATTTTATTAAACTGCGGCTCTCTAGCCATCCATTTGAAGCGAGCTGCGCTCAAACAGCAAAAGTAGGCAAGAACATTACAAACCTTTCGTACTCGTAAAGAGCTGTAAGGGAGAATAGGGTAGGATGGGATATTTCACAAACATGCAGTTTGTAACAGAGGGCTTTGCGTTTTGAGGATCTTTCTAAAGTCATCAAAAATTCAAATAGAACCCACGCAATCTCTGTATCTTGTGACCCTTCAAAATAAAACGTGGGAGCCGAACCTACTAATATAGCCGGGCGAAAGAACAGATAGAAAAGACCATATCAGATAAATGTTGTATTGTCATGCCTGATTCATTTGCACTATTGCCTGATATCCTTAGCATGGAAGATACCAATATGTTTACCAGCTAATGTTTCAAGGTCGTACATGCAGTTTCCTACAACACGAAGGACACGAGCTTTCAGAAACTTGGGAAGTAATTTCGCATTTTTGCCTTGGGCAAAATTACTTTGGGTGAAATTCCTGTAGAAAAGACGTTGGCCTTGAACGCATATTGTAAGTTGGTTTAGATTTTTCGTGTGCCTTTTGTAAGTTTCTGGTCAACTTCTGACGTGCCAATACTATTTTTGCTTCCTGTGTTACTATAGTCAGTTCAGGATCAGGAAGTGCTTTTAAATTTCTCAAAATTTTATACGACGATCCATGATTAATCATACTTTGTCCGAACATTGCAAAATAAGGCTGACAACCAATTGAATCATGAGAATCTGACCTGGAAGCACAAGCTATGCTTGAAAGATGAGAATCCCAATTATCTTGTTCGCCCTGTACAAAAACTCTCAGTTTATTTAAAAGATTTCGATTCACCCTCTCCGATATGTTTGCCTGTGGGGAGTAAAAAGCTGTTCGGATATGTTGCACACCATAGTTGGCCAAAAACTTAACAAACTCAGATGAAATAAATTGTTTGCCGTTGTCTGAGTGGACGAATTCAGGTGTTCCAAATGCATGAAAAACATCAGATTCCATAAGTTTGATGATGTTGGCTGAAGTTGCTTTCGGAAGCGCTTTCAAGAAGGTATACTTGGAGAAATGATCAACAGCTCTAAAAATGACAACGTTTCCACTTTTTGTACGCGGATATGGGCCAAGAAGATCAATGTACAAACGTTGCATTGGTCGCTCAGATACGATCTGCTTCGTAATTGGAGGACGAAGAACTTTATTGGGGGCTTTAACGGTTTTGCATATCTCACACTGACTCACATAATCTTTAATTTCTGCCGCCATTTTGGGCCAATAATATTTTTCCCGAATTCTTATATAGGTTTTTGAGAAACCACTATGACACGACAGTTTAGAATCATGGGCCATTTCAATTACTTTGTGAGTCAAAGTGTGAGGTATCCACAACCGCCATAAAGAATCTTCGTTTTCAAGTTCCTCACCCCTGAATCTAACTCTTTTGTATATATATTTGTCGGATACAACTGAATCCGGAAGTGAGGCTTGATTTTTTTCAATTTCATCTCTCCGTGACTGGTACTCAGTAGAATCGAACTCTGGCGAGTCAATGTCAATTTCTTCAGCTACAGTGTTGATACAAATCTCTTCCATATCCCCTCTTGAAAGAGCATCCGGCACAGTGTTAAGGGAACCCTTACGGTATTCTATATTAAACCGGAAGCCTTGAAGCTCCAAACTCCATCTTGCGAGCCGACCTGTCAAATCTTTTAATGAAATAAGCCATTTCAGACTAGAATGATCAGTAATGACGCGAAAAGGCAAGTCTTCCACATAAGAACGGAATTTCCGAATGCTGAGCACTGCTGCCAGACATTCAAGCTCTGTCACCGTATAATTTTTCTGGGCCCTGTTTAACTTTTTTGACATAAAAGCTATGGGTTTCTCATTGCCATCTGCATCCAATTGGAAGAGAACTCCTCCGACTCCTTCAGAGGACGCATCACACTGAATGGCGAACTCTTTTTTTAAAATCCGCTTGAGTTAACACCGGAGCAGAAACTAGGGCTTCTTTCAATTTTTCGAACGCTTCCTTGGCTGTAGATGTCAATTCGAAACTCTTTCGCTTTCTAAGGCAATCGGTTAATGGAGCTGAAAGATCTGAATAGTTCTTGATAAAACGCCTGTACCAACCCGTCATACCAATAAATCTCCTACCTTGCCTAGCCGTTTTTGGAAGAGGGAAGTTTACCATCGCGTCTATCTTTTCAGGATTAGTTTTTAGCGTGCCCTGACCGACGATGTTTCCAAAAAACTTGATTTCTCGCATGCAGAACTTGGACTTATTGATATTGATGGTTAAGTTTGCGCTGCGAAGGCAGGCTGCCACATCTGTCAATATTTTTATGTGCGTTTCAAAATCCGGTGTGCATATTAAAAGATCATCTAAATAAATGAAAACATGTTGTCTAAGTTGGGCCGGAATGACTCGGTCCATTAGACGACACATTCTCTGTGCGACGTTACATAACCCGAACGGCATCACATTAAAATGATACAGCGGCCGTCCAGGTACAGCGAACGCCGTTTTTTGCTTTGACTCTTCATCTAACGGAATCTGCCAAAATGCATCTTTAAGGTCTAGACCCGTTATGAAATGAGTGTCTTCTAATCTACTGATGATACCTTCAATATGCCTTCAACAAACACATCATTACTGTCAATTTGGCTCACTTGAGGAGTCAGGTGAAATTCGTTCCAGAAGTTCATACCCAAATAAACCTTTTGCGTCAAGTTAGGAATTACATAGAAAGTAATGGTCTTCGTTACATCATCAAGTGTAGTTGGGATATTACAATATCCGACAATATCATGGGATTTCCGGTCAGCTGTTTTGACGATATTTTTGTATGGTAACATTTGAATACCATTTCTTTCTATGAATTCGTAACTTGCCGCTCCCAAACAGAAATAGGTGCACCACTGTCCAACAAACCAGAAACAAGTTCATCTTTCAGTTTCAACTGCGCGTACATTTTACCGTCTGTTTTGGACGTTAAGATCGTTTTGACTATGCACCTCTGGAAATCCTTTCGCTTCTGATATCTTTCCCTACACTTTTTTACCTGAGCACTTACAATAGGCTTGCCAAAGATTTCGGAACGCCTCCTGTAATAGTCTTTTTTTCTCTCGTGAAGAGATTTCAAAGAAAATACTTTTACAGGATGACTTTCCGAAATAGGAATTTCTCTTTGCAGAATTCTGAGAGGACCATCAGACATTGAAACTTTACCGACATCATCATTTGAACAATCTTTAGACACTACAACCAAACTCGGACTACTATGAGAACATTGATCACTCCTTGTCTCAGCTCTGTCTTCTAATTCTGTTTCCTCTGGTCGGAGTAGCTGCCTTGGGATCGATTCTCTCCGACTGTTTTGTCGATCCCTTGACGGTTTCCCTGGTGTTTTTGGCATTCTGGGGTACTCACGCCTTTTTCGCCACAGAGAAAACAGAATAGCTTTCTTTCGTGTGACGGACACTGAAAGAAAGAATAACCAATGTTGTCACAGTTCCAACACAAAAGAGAAGAAGATGGTTGACGATAACCACCAGACCTGCTGAATTCTGCGACTTCTTCCGTTACGTCATCTTGCTCAATCTTTTCCTCCAAATGGATTTCATGAACGGTTCTTTGTGCAGTGCGTCTAGCTAAGAAACGTTTGGTTTCTCTCGCTTTAGATTTGAGTTGATCCAAGCTCGTAACACTCGCTGCTAACAACACTTCACCGATCTTTTCACGAGCGTTGCTTTTGATGATTTCAATCAGCTTCATTGAATCGAAAGGTTCATTTAAACGGTCATTCAGACCAAGGACTGAGCTGAAGAAATCATCAAAAGATTCCTTAAATCCTTGCTTACGAGTGAGCAGGCGCATATAAACATCGACATCATTTTCTTCGCGGCCGAATTCTTCCTTCAAGGCGATTTTAATTTGGTTCAAGCTAGCAGTGGGATTTTTGCGCAAAAAAGACCAATACCAATCGTTGACTTTTCCTCCCAATAACGAATGGAAATTGGTACAGATTTGCACATCACTGTAGTTTGACGAAGCTTGCAACCTTTGGACCTTGAAGAGAAAATCGGAAATGTTGTCAGTAGTAGGAGTAGTTAAAACGAAAGTTTCTTTTAACGGTAAATCACACGCCATAGAATTATTTATAGTACCATCTTTAACGCAGAAACTCTATTTGGGAGTAAACTTTTGGGCCTTATTTGAAATTGCGCGCCACATCATACCTTTTAAAGAATCAGTTTCTGAGATAGCTTTAGAGAAACCTAATTTCTCTGAGTGCGAGCTAACTGCAGACCAGTCCGTTGTGTTGAAAAACACCATAAAACTTTTTCCGTCATTTGCTGAGCGGGGACTTGGACGAACACACCTTATGGAACACTCGATAGATACCGGCGATGCATTGCCTATTAAGCAACGACATTATCCTCTCTCTTCTGCGATACAAGCCTTGGTGTACGCCGAATTAGACCGCATGATTTCTTTGGGAGTGATTGAAGAAAGTTCAAGCCCCGTGGTCTTCACCGGTTGTGTTGGTGAGGAAACCTGGCAAAAATAGAATGTGCTTGGATTTTCGGAAAATCAACTCCGTTACAAAGAAGGATGCGAGTCCGATTGGACACATAGAAGGTTTGTTAGCACGACTTTCCGAGACACGTTATATTTCTAGCGTGGCCGTGGATTTGAAAGATGCGTACTGGCAAGTACCGTTGGAGAAGATGTCTAGGGAGAAAACCGCATTTTCAATACCAGGCCGTTCGGGCTCTCCAATGCTGCTCAGAGTCTGACAAACTTAATGAATAAAGTTATTCCGTCCATCTTGAGAGATCAAGTTTTTATTTATTTAGATGGCCTATTGGTCATTTCCAAAACGTTCGATGAACATATTTCAGTTTTGGAAATGGTAGCTAAGAGGCTAGACGAGGCAGGACTTACAATAATTTTGGAAAAGTCACGTTTCTGTATCGAAGAGCTTCAATACTTAGGTTATGTCGTAGGGCGCGGCTGCCTCAAAGCAGACCCGTCCAAAATTTCTGCAATTCTCGATTTCCCGGTACCAACGACTGTATGTCAAGTACGTCGATTCCTTGGAATGGCTGGTTGGCACCGGCGATTCATCGAAAATTTTTCAGAAGTAGCCGGACCGATGTCCGACACTCTTAAGAAAGGAAGTAAATTTGAGTTTAACGAACAGGCGTTAGAAGCTTTTAATAAGCTTAAAGTAGCTTTAACTTCGGCGCCAGTTCTCCGCAACCCCGATTTCGGCAAGCATTTTGTAATTTTATGCGACGCTTCAGCCACCGGAATCGGATGCGTATTGGGCCAAAGGGATGAGACTGGCGCAGAATACCCCATTTATTATTCTTCCCAAAAGCTAAATAGTGCGCAACGTAACTACTCAGTTACTGAGCGTACATTGAAGGTTACAGGTTCTTGGTGATCACTGATCATGCAAGCCTGAGATGGTTGATGAGTCTCAAAGACCCAACCGGACGTCTAGCTCGATGGAGTTTGAAGCTTCAAAGCTTCGAATTTTCGGTGGAGCATAGAAAAGGTACTTTTAACGCTGTTCCTGATGCCCTATCTAGAGTGCATGAAGTGGAGAAATTACGTTTGGCTTCCCTAGAAACGCCCATCAAAAATTCAAGTAAAGAAAATTCATCTAAAGTGTTACATCTTGATTTAAAGGATCCGTCTTTCAAGTCGGAAGAATACCTTCGTGGAACACATTAATAAAAATAAAGATCGTCTCCCTGACTTGCAAGTATCGGATGGTTTCGTATACAAGAAATTCAGCCACACGACAGGTAATCCAACTCAAGACGATTTGGATCGGAAGATATGGATTCCATCGCAGTTGGGCGAAAAGTTGATAATTGCGGCTCATTGCCTGCCTCAGGCAGCGCATGGTGGTATCACCAAGACCCTGCATCGTCTTCGTAACCAATTTTATTGGCCAGCAATGGCGCACAAGTGAAAATGTATGTTAACAATTGCGAAATATGTAAAACAACTAAAGCGCCAAATTCTGTTCTTAGAACTGAAATGGGAAAGGGTTTTTGTAGGGAAACCATTTACCACACCTATAGAATATATGTATATATGTCTGCATAAAAATTACATGACATACACATCTAGAATAACTATGTTACATCACAACACCATCTAACATACTATAAAATCAAAACACAACATTCATACCTAACCATCTCGAAAAATTCGAACGAACAATACACGAAGTAAATTTTTTCAGTGCATTACATTCAAAGCCAGCATCAACCATAATATTTCGTTTATCCAAAAAGATACACACAACATGAACCAATGCTTTGAATACGTATAGAAAACAACAACAAAATTCACACTTGAAAGTTCAACCAAAATAATACCAACGAAACCTATGAAAAAAAATAATCAACTTGTAATTACTCCTTTTAAAAGCTAAACTTGCGAACGAAACAATAAAAGCACGAAGAACACTTCGATAAATGGCGCACAAAAACCACCACCAAAAAGTGCGCAGTAATGACGTCAACTTGAGTGACGAAATGGCTAATCAAAATGTTAGGCAAACACCAAAGAGAAAATACGTAAATAGAATACAAGGAGACAAAGTTTGTACATAGGGCTTTCAGAGATAGTCATTGAGCAGATTTCCAATTTCACTACTAGAGGATAAATATTCGGTAGTAGGAGAAATCAATCAAGTTAAACAAATCAGTTAGTGAACATCAGAGAGAAAGAAAAGTTAGAATTCAATAAAGAAGTAGAAAAATCAGAAACACCACTTATTGGACAGATTTAAAGTTTCTTAATACAAAGAAACATCAAAATAAAATTTTCATGAACGTAAAGCGATTCACGAATTTAAGTAAAGAACAATATAATTGCCGAAAACAACAATATTATTCATGCTACCTGCCTCTAAACGAGAAATATTAAGACACCGAAATGTCAAATCATCTGACTGACAACGAACCAACTTCGACTTGACATTTACATATACGAAAACAACTACAAATACTTACCCAATACTTACCATAAAAATACAAACAAATACTCACCTACAGGGGAAATAAATACGAGACTTACCAAAAATCTGTCAACAGTCCTACACGGACAAATTAACGAAACAATTTTCTAACGTAATATAGACTACGACCGACATTGTATATAAATATATACTTACCAGATCTTAAATCGATTACGAAAAAACCAGACCAATAACACATACTTTCCCAAAGCTGAAAAACATTAAGTGTTATACGCATCCATAAAACGTATAGAAAAGTCACATAAAAAAATAAAGGAGCAACTTAGCCCTAATATAATATCTCGATGTGAGAGAAAATAACAAAAATCTTTACACGTCATATAAAGGAGGAGTTATCCAATTGGAACACAGCCGTTCCAAACATACAAAAAGCTTCCCCTTCCTATAAGTTTAAATTCGGAACGGCCGAAAATAAAACAACTGCCGAGGCAACAAGTTGTACGACGCGATTAAATTAAATCTTTTTCTCCTAGTTTTTAAACTAGTTAAAGTATAGATAGTAATATTAAGAAAAGGATATTAGAAAATATACGCAGTTTAGAATTGCAAAGCAAGAATTTTTTTGTCAGAGTCAATGGCGGATCCACCCTAGAAATTAAAAAGGCGGCAATAGTCATCGAAAGAAATTAATTTCATTGGGGAGGATTAAAAGAAGACGTAAGAATTGCTAGATATAAAACACAAATTTTCTATGAAAAATCCGCATCCAAAAAAATTACTACGAAAAAGTGTAAACGCCACTAAACAAAAATCAAGAGCCGACATTTCGTCAAAATCGGAAGAATTTTAGAAAAAAAGTAGTAAAAATCTATTTAGAATATTCAACATCGGATAATCACTATACCAGGTAGTCAGTCGTTGACAAAATTCTGAGAATTGTCAGAAACCCTAAAAGACTATTCAAAGGCGTCAGTTAAGTCTGATCTACCTGGTGTAGTAAACGTATAAAAGTCTGCCAGCTCTAGGATTCTATCCGTCGTGGGAAGATTCTCAGACACAAAGTTACGAAGGCATCAACTACCAGCAGCTCGTAAGAAAAATATCATTTTGGAAGCTACGAGTGATCATCTAGTGGTAGTAACGTACGCCACTATATCCAAAAGTACAGCTAGACTCGACATCACAACTGTAAATCGAAAAACGCAACTAAAGTACAGTGTTCAACAAAAAACACGCACCTAAGTATCCCGCTATGAAGGTATTTTAATTTGATATAAATTTTGGTGTCCCCTAAAACATCCATGAAGAAAATAAAGTATTAAGAACCTACGAATGAAAAATTATTTGCAAAGAAAAAAAAGTGTTCATTATACCAATATATAGTGTGACCCTAACATATCTACTTAGAAAAATTACCTACTTTTTTTTTTGTTATTTGAATAGTATCCAAATCAAAAAAAAAAATATTGCGTCAAGTTACTCAATAATATAGTAGTAATTACCTGTCTTTGAATTGAGAAATAACTTAAATTATTCTAAAATTGATAAAGAAAAAATCTGCATAAAGAAAAAACTTCAGATACGAAAAATTTTGTGCTTTACAAAAGCAAAAACTCTGAAATTAAATCGTAGTAAAAATCTCTAGAGATATCCAAGCACAGTAGTATCTATACCTACAAATTGAAATACCTTTGTTTAAAAATTCGAGTGCTTTTATCCTAAAACATTTAAAAGAAGTAATGATAAATTTCATTAAGAGCAAATTTTAGATTTATAAAGTTTGCGATTGTTTGAATATAAAAGATACAAAATCTTAAGAAAGAAATTATAACGAGTTAAAAATTATCTATCTATTGTAATTCGTGTGAGAGCAATCTAATTGGATCATTTTTATGCCATTTTACGGTCGATTGAGTTTTATTTTTGATCACGGTTGATCATATTGAATCGAAAAGTTGTGTCGACAAAAATCGAAGTAAATTATTTGAAATCGTTTGTACCTGTAAAAATACGCAAATTAATTTTGGAATCAAAGAAAAGTGTACAGTGTGTTTAAGTTCAGTGCTTCAGAAAGTTGATGAAGAAAAAGCCTTCTGCTAAAATTAAAGAATAAATAATAATGTACGCAATTCGTCGTGGAGGTCATTAGACTTGAGATATTTCGCCTAACGAAAAATTGCATACATGTTTATTAAAAATAGTAGTTTTAGAGTGTTGAAAGTTATTACAACATCTAAAACAAAGTTAATAATTTTTATGAACTCAGTGCGAAAGTAAAATTAACGATTCGAGTTAATGAACTTTAACTTTAGTTTCGACACTGGAAGATGTATGAGTACCTACTTGCACTGAAGTACCTTAAGAGATTTCATGGTGGTGTTTCAACTTATCTAATATTTCTGTTTTTGATTGTTTAGATTCGCGTTAACTAAGTATCGCGAATAATTTTTGTCTTCGGTCGGAAAAATATCAAAAATAAAATTTGTAATAAAGTGAATTAAGCGGTATGTGATTCATTTAACCCAAAGGTCATTGATCCCAAATTTATAATGAACTACCTAAATTAAGAAAACCATTAAGAAATTTTTGTCTGTCTATATAAAGAAAATACACCTACCAGGGAAAGGGGAAATGCATTTCAACTATTTTACCTGAGTATTATTATGAACTTATTTGATGATTTATATTGAACTATATTATTATATTGATATTAACTAAATAACTTTTTAAATTTCTTAGCGTCTGTCTTTCTAAGTTTTGATTGATTTCTCTGGTTTTTGAACATTTATGGGAATTGTGGAAATGTTTAACATCTGTTTGAAATTTAATTCCGTTGAATTTTTACGTTTGCCGGTTAAGCAGTAATATAATATTACTCGGTTTATGAGAACGATATCGTATCTATCCTGGGAGCTAGAACGACGACCTTACCCAATACTGGGATAAGTCTCCATTAAAAAGGATTGATACGAACAATGTTCATTTGTTCGTATGTAGATTTCGTCGGTTGTACAATTCAGAATATATAACGGGATTTTCCTGAAACATTCGTGTAGAAGGGAAATAAAAATATTTATTTTTATTAACCTCATGTTTTTCGAACTTTTGTTCAAGATCATTTATCTCGAGAAAAAGTTATATTTTTCAGTTTTGATTTTTATTTTTGTCCAGTTGATTTTATAGTTCCGTCCGATAAGAAAATCTCTCATCCGAAGATTAAGTAATTTTAGATTTTTGAGAACATTTTTGAAGAATTTAGAGTTTTTAGAAAACAGATTTAGTTTAAAGATAACAATTTTTATACGGTCACATTAAAGATATAAAGTTTAAGTAAGTCAGTCCGATTTAATTTTAGAGTTTACATTAATAGAAAAATAAATTGTATAAGGATTTTGAAGTTAAAATTCTTATGATTGTTTTTATTGAAGCAGATATAATATGAGATTATTTTTCAGTCTCTGGGAAGTCAGTTTAAGTTTTCTGGGTTTTTCAGATATCATGATGGCAGAGTAAAGTAAAAAGGAGTGGAGTCGTAGCTGAGATCATTTTCAACAACAACAACAACAACAACAACAACAACAACAACAACAACAACAACAACAACAACAACAACAACAACAACAACAACAACAACAACAACAACAACAACAACAACAACAACAACAACAACAACAACAACAACAACAACAACAACAACAACAACAACAACAACAACAACAACAACAACAACAACAACAACAACAACAACAACAACAACAACAACAACAACAACAACAACAACAACAACAACAACAACAACAACAACAACAACAACAACAACAACAACAACAACAACAACAACAACAACAACAACAACAACAACAACAACAACAACAACAACAACAACAACAACAACAACAACAACAACAACAACAACAACAACAACAACAACAACAACAACAACAACAACAACAACAACAACAACAACAACAACAACAACAACAACAACAACAACAACAACAACAACAACAACAACAACAACAACAACAACAACAACAACAACAACAACAACAACAACAACAACAACAACAACAACAACAACAACAACAACAACAACAACAACAACAACAACAACAACAACAACAACAACAACAACAACAACAACAACAACAACAACAACAACAACAACAACAACAACAACAACAACAACAACAACAACAACAACAACAACAACAACAACAACAACAACAACAACAACAACAACAACAACAACAACAACAACAACAACAACAACAACAACAACAACAACAACAACAACAACAACAACAACAACAACAACAACAACAACAACAACAACAACAACAACAACAACAACAACAACAACAACAACAACAACAACAACAACAACAACAACAACAACAACAACAACAACAACAACAACAACAACAACAACAACAACAACAACAACAACAACAACAACAACAACAACAACAACAACAACAACAACAACAACAACAACAACAACAACAACAACAACAACAACAACAACAACAACAACAACAACAACAACAACAACAACAACAACAACAACAACAACAACAACAATGTCGATCTGCCTACCACCGCGGACGCGTGTGTCATTGAATGTCTCTTAGTAAAAGTTTTTTTCATTTCTGTGTAAAAAAAAAAAGTTAAAATAAACCATTAACAACAATAATTTATTAAATAAGCGCCGCGGCTACTAAATAAAAATAAATAAATAAACAAATAAATTCAGTGCATTTCCAATTAAAATCAACATATAAAAAAAAAAAAAAAAAAAAAAACCATCATACCTACATATATACTCAGCGAAAGTGCCGTGTTAATAAATATAAATACATACCTACATAACCAACAACACATCTCAGTTCTTATCTTACTCCATACCATATAAGCCCATGCATCGAACAATAAAAAAAAAAAACTCACAGTCGAAATTCTTTTTCTTTCTCTTGACCCTTCACTGACACAGTTACTTTCATTTGATTATTGATTGCATTGTGTGGATTTCCTACGCAAGGCAAGCAATGATCAAATTAAAGTAATACTTCATGCATAACTGAAAATTTGTGTATCTGTCCAGGGGCGGATCAATACATATTACTGCTAAGGCCTAACACTAGTAGTAATGTGTATTGAAAAGTTCTTATGGTTTTTTACTATTAATTTTTCGTTTAGATTTATTTGTGAAATTTGGTTTTGTTTTGTGTTTGAATTTTATAATGGAGGATGAATTTAGGGTCGATTTTAGCAACATTCGGGGGCTAAGATCGAATCTTTTCTCTGCGTACGGCCATACTGTAGAACACAGGCCAGCTGTTTTGGCACTAAGTGAAACCCAAGTAGGTGAAAATACTGATCCTGCAGAATTTAAACTCAACGGGTATATCTTAGTGCCACTATTCCTCTCGTACCATGGTCTCGCTGTCTATATCAGAAATGATGTTGCTTATCAATTGCAACCACAATACGGTTCTTGTTTGAACTCGTTCTTTAGTTTTATGTGGTTAAAATTCACCGTCAATAAGCTCATAATTCATATATGTTTTATTTATCGGAGCCCAAATTTGGACAGCAATTCAACTTTTAACGAATTTGATGCGCTGTCTGACTCCATTCAAAGAATTGTTGCCCATTACCCTCACACTGAAATTGTCATTGCGGGCGATTTCAATGTACACAATTCTAGCTGGCTTCGCTATTCTGGCCAGACAACACCCGAAGGAAGGTATGTCGAGCTCTTTGCCGAGTTAAACAACTTAACTCAACTAGTCGACGAGCCAACTCGAATTCCTGACGTTGCAGGTCACACCCCCAACACTCTAGATTTGTTTCTTACCTCTCATCCTGATAAATACACTATAAGTGTATCATCACCTCTAGGTAAGTCGGACCATTGTGTTGTATCAGCGAAATTCTCTTGCAAAAACAGTCCAGTTAAAGAAAAGACCCCAAGGAGAACCGTTTGGCAATACAATGCCAACTGGGTCTCAATGATTTTTTCAGGAACTTTAACTGGTCACTATGCTTCCTCGATAGTGACGTTGACTCCAGTGCTGATATGATCACAAATTTAATTCTTCTCGGGATGAAAAAATTCATTCCGAATAGGTCGAAAAGCATTAAACCTAAAGAAAATTCATGGTTCGATTTGAGCTGTAAAGAGGCTATCAGGTTGAGAGAAGTAAGTTTCCGTTGTTACAAAGCCAACCCTACTGAGGAAAACCGGAAAAAGTTTCAACAAGCTAGAAAGACCTGCAACGGTCATATTCGAGGAACCAAATTCCTGCATGAACAAAAATTACGGCAAAAAATACTGCAATGTCCCAAAGGCAGTAAAAATTTTTGGTCTTTTGTAAAGAATATACGAAATTCAACCTCGTCCTCGGTTCCGACGCTCGTCTCAAATGACACACCTGTGGTCAGCTCACAAGGAAAAGCCAATTTGTTTGCAGCTCAGTTTGCTGCTAACTCCACGCTGCCACACAGTGATATGATACCTCCTGTACTTGAGAGCGTAAACGGTTCTATGGGGCGAATCTTCTTTCGCACTCGTACAGTTGCAAGAGTTCTCAAAGATCTCGACATTCACAAATCCGCTGGCCCGGATAGTATTTCCCCCGTTATTCTGAAGAGGTGTGCTTCCACGCTGGCAAAGCCACTGCGTAAGCTTTTCCATCTATCCTATTCTACTGGTCTCTTCCCGAGTGGATGGAAAACAGCATTTGTCCAGCCTGTCCCAAAAAAAGGCGAATCTTCTTCCCCCTCCAACTATCGACCGATTGCATTAACGTCCCTTCTTTCTAAGGTCATGGAAACGCTGATAAATTATCAGCTTAAGAAATATCTCGAAGAACGAAAGCTTCTTAATGACCGGCAGTACGGCTTTCGTAGCAATAGGTCCACTGGTGATCTGATGGCTTATCTCACCGAAAAGTGGAACCAATCTTTACATCGTTTTGGTGAAAGTAAGATTATTGCGCTTGATATTTCAAAGGCATTTGATAGGGTTTGGCATCAAGCTCTTTTTTCGAAAATGCATGCTTTCGGTATTGATGAATCCCTAGTTCGCTGGATTAGAAATTACCTTTCGGACCGTTCAATACAGGTAGTATTGGATGGTTTCAAGTCTGAAATCTTCAAAATAAATGCTGGTGTGCCCCAGGGCTCAGTTTTGTCTCCGACTCTCTTCTTGATTTTTATCAATGATCTTTTGTCTGAAACTTCTAATCCACTAAATTGTTTCGCTGACGACAGCACCCTCAGCTTTTCATATTCGTTTCCTGATTCACAACCCAGTTCTTCGGTTGTGGAACTGGAGCGGCAGCGTATGATAAGTTCATTAAATTCCGATCTTGACAGCATTGTCCAATGGGGAATTAACAATCGCGTGGAATTTAATGCTTTAAAAACTCAATGCTGTCTTCTGTCACTTAAGCGAATCATACCCCCTATGCCACTATCTATGAGTGGCACTTGTATAGAGGAAACTGAAAAGCTTTCCATTCTCGGTATGTGTGTTACCAACCACCTTCTGTGGAATGACCACATATTTGATGTCGCCAAAAACGCTGCGAAATGCTTAGGTTTCTTACGACGATGCAAGAAATACTTTTCTCCCAATGATCTGGCTGTTGTTTATAAGGCGTATATACGTCCAAAACTTGAGTACAACTCTCATGTCTGGGCAGGAACTGCAAAAACTTATTTGAATCTCCTGGATAGAATCCAGAAAAGGGCTTTAAAAATGATAGGAGATAGGACAATAACGGAAACATTTGTGTCACTTGAACACCGTCGCAATGTTTCTTGCCTCTCCTTATTTTATCGCTTTTACTATAAAGAGTGCTCCGCCGAAATAGCCAGTTGCATTCCACCCCTGAAACAATTCAACCGCAATACTCGCGCTGCAAGGAATGCCCATCAGTTTACCCTTGAGCCCAACTTCGGACGTACAGTTAAGTACAGAGATTCTTTCTTTAGCCGCACTACACGATTGTGGAATGCTTTACCCGGCTCTATTTTTCCCCTCCATTTCAATCTACAGACATTCAAAACCAATGTGCATCGGCATCTCCTTTCGTACCCTATCCAAATTTCCTAAAGCTCGTACTGTGTTAATTCATATAAAGGGTATTAATAATCCCTTGAGTGCGCGTTAAATATAAAAAAAAAAAAAAAAAAAAAAAACAACAACAACAACAACAACAACAACAACAACAACAACAACAACAACAACAACAACAACAACAACAACAACCATATCGTGATGTAGTAGGTAGAAACATTCCGCTCTTAATCTTATGATTTTGAGGGATGTTTTCTTCAATAGAATCGTGTCGGAAGAAACGTCAATTGGGTGGATTTCTGTCTGTGTTTACAGATAGAATCCGTAGGTAGGGTAGTTAGACACAGAGGAGAATCTTTTCAACACCTGATTCTCCCAATTTAAAGGGTTCTTTTAACAATCTTTGAGCGTAAAGAACATGGAGGGTAGGGCATAGGAAGCTCAAAAGGATTAGTCCATCTTAGTCCTTGTTTGTGAATCGGTCCGCTAGTATCAATTCTCTTTTTCAATCTTGTCATCGTTTTACCTTCTTCACTGCATCGAGCAATCAACCCCATTGTGGTATTTTAAATCGAATTCGAGTCAATAGTCACCTTGATTCCAGGTCAAATAATGTAATACCGGCTTTCTTCTCCTGTAGCAAAGACTCGCGACCCTTGGCACCATGAGCTAGTTGAGGTGGATGAGAAGGACCTGAATCAGCGGTCGAGAGTTAGCCCCCCTATCTTTACCGGCGTGGACGTGCTTCTCTGTCAAGGTAGTACTAAATGTCGAGTGCAGGTAGGGTAAAAATCTTTGTCCACGTTAGTTTTCTTCAAACCCATCGAACATTCTTTCTCACTCGCACCTTATAATAATCAGGGTAGGGGAGTTGAATACTTCTCTGTAGTAGCAGTAGAGAAACGAGAAGGAGGTTCATCTGGAGTTTTGAAGATCATTTGATGGTTATGTTTTGTAACATAACCTTTCCTTCATCAGAAGCAAGGTCAAGGAATCTTTCCAAGTGTAATATAACCAGTGTATACATCGTGAGGTGATACCAGGGTGATGAAGTAGATCCCTGTCCTATCTAGTGAGATGGATGGAGGGTGAGTTTATCTCCTTTTGATCACTCTTAATAATCAGGAGTATCTTTTTTGTGGGTGAAGGTATTACAAAGAGGAGTTAGTTTCTTTTGTTGAGTAGTCGGTAATAAGAAGTAGGGGTACGAGATTTGAGCAAATGGTAGATAGTGAGATTTCATCGACAGGTTTTCTTGCAATCATGGATTGGAACATACTTATCGTAGTTCATCTTGCAGACTCGGTGTCAGATAAGAGCAGTGTTCGACAGAAGAAAGAGACTAAGTCCCATCTTTGTATTTTCAATATTTAAATCATTATTATTTTCTTATTGTTATCATTACACCACCCTAAACACAACACCTATTTTTAATAAAACATACATGCAGATATTAATAAAATTTTCCCTTTTCATCATCAAAACACATACGAAATTTTTATTACGAAATTCAGTTATCTCTTGTTTTCTTTTGTGTTTTTGGATTTTTACTTCACAACTATACCAATCCACAAATCTTCAAGCGAATTTCTGATTTTCAATTTTCTTTATGATAATCAACCCTGTGTAATGATCAACAACGGGAAAATTTTAATCATTTTACCTTCCATTACATTTTGAAGTGGAAAGACCTTTCCAACATATGTATATTGATTTCTTAGGTCCATACCCTAGATCTAGAAAAGGTAAGACTTTCATAATAATCGCGTTAGATCACCTAAAAAAAATTGTATTCATCAAACCATTAAAAAAGGCAACTACTTCAGAAGTAGTCAAATTTTTAGTGGATGATATTTTCTTGATATTTGGAGTACCAGAGAGTCTATTATCGGATAATGGCTCACAATTCAAAAGCAACGATTTTAAGACATTCCTAGAAAATTTTTAAATAAATCATGTTAAGACAGCTGCATACGCCCCACAAGCGAATGCTAGTGAGCTAGTTAACCGCTCTATCTTGAGTGCGAAACGAGCCTATATCGATACAAAACAACTCAATTGGGATGAAAACCTCTCTTTCATTAGCAGTGCTTTACGCACATCCCTGCATAGCGCAATCGGCATGACACCATATGAGGCCTTATTCGGCCAACGCATGATAGAACATTTATTTATTTATTTCATTCATCTATCGAGTTTCCTCTTACAGATTGCTTAAAACTAATATAAACTTAATTCATATTTACATTATTACTTAGTTGTATTTTAAATACATTTCTTTCTAGACTTAAATCTAAATTAAAATTTAGTTCATTATATAATCTCATACATCTTGAGAATGGTTCATTACAACCGTAATTATATCTATGTGAGGGAATATAAAACAATTTTCTGGATCTTATATTTCGGCCTGGAACATAGATACTCAGAAGATATAGCAAATCGGGGCATTTTAAATGGTAAGACAATATATCATAAACGAACATAACACAATTTACGAGCCGGCGTTTTTCCAAAGAAGCTAAACCAATGAGGGCACATCTGGTTGAGTCAGTTGGCATTTCAGGCAAATTCCATTTCAACTGTCTAACCAAAAATCTGGTAAAAGATTTTTGAACCCTTTCAAGACGATTCTTTGAGACTGCGTAAAATGGATCCCATACGACTGAAGCGTATTCCAAATGGGGGCGGACAAGTGAAGTATAAACAGCCTTGATTGCATAAGGACTAGAAAATTCGGAGCAATTTCTCTTTAGAAAACCTAGCATTGAGTTTGCTTTTGCTAAAGCAAAATCAATATGCAAGGAGAAATTTAGCTTTGCATCGAAAACTACCCCAAAATCTTTCACTTCAGAAAGTCTTTTTAAAGCAGTGTTTGAAATATTATAGTCATACAAAATGATTGTTCTTGACCTAAAAAATGAAAATGTATTACATTTCTTAATGTTAAGTAATAGAAAATTTTGTTTACACCAATCAACTATTTTATTTATATCGCTTTGAACATTAAGACAATCATTCATAGATTTTATTCTGGTAAAAAATTTAAAATCGTCTGCAAACAATAAACCAGTTGTATGTTGCAGCATTGAAGGCAATTCATTTACATAAATAAGAAATAATAATGGTCCAAGATGGCTTCCTTGAGGAACACCAGATGAAACATGTATCACTTTTGATGTAGAGTTCAAAATTTTTACTATTTGTCTTCTATCAACCAAGTAACTGGAGACCCACTCAAGAAGGGTTGAATGAAACCCGAAGTGTTTTAGTTTTTTTAAAAGCTGCAATATACAAAGGCTATCAAATGCCTTCTCAAAGTCTGTAAAAATAGCATCCACTTGAAATCCTGATTCTAAGGCATCGCAAACATATTTTGTAAGCAACGTTAAATTTGTAGTAGTTGACCTACCACTTACAAATCCATGTTGGCATGGAGATACAAATTCTTTTATATGAAAATAAATTTTTTGTTTTACAATTAGCTCAAAGAGTTTTGGTATCGCGGATAATTTAGAAATAGCGCGATAGTTTTCAATTTTATGCTTCTGTCCAGCCTTCAAAATAGGAGTTATAAATGACAATTTCCAATCATCCAGAAAAATCCCATTTAAAAGAGATAAATTAAAAATTTTTTGAAGAGGTTTTGCTAAAGAAAATCATTTTTTAATTAAAAACGAAGGAATTCCTTCTGGACCAGGATTTAAACTTGGATTAAGTTTTACAATTCCGTCCATTATATCTTCTATAGACAATGAAAGGTGTCCCAGATTCATATTTGAAACCGAAGTTCGATCACAAAAATTGTCAGAAATAACTGCAGAAGAATGATCCTTGTACAAAGTCTCAAAAAATGATGCAAAAAAGTCGCATGTAGAAGCTAAATTAGAAGAGACCTGACCCTTGTATTCCATATTAGTAAATACTCCAAAATGTCTTTTTTTTGAATTTATAAAAGCCCAAAAGGCCTTTGGATTTATTGCGACTTTTGACTGGATGTTCATGATATATTGTTTGTATAAAAATTTATTTAGAAAATCATATTCACGCCTTAACTGACAATATCGATGTCTGTCAATTTCTAATTTAGTTATTTTAAGTTTCTTAAAGGCTTTATTTTTAACATTTTTTAGATTTCTAAGCCTATGGTTATCCCACGGTAATTGAAAATCAGTTTTCATAGTAATTTTAGGAATAAATTTCGAACAACCATCATACATATATTTTAAAAAAATTGAATAAATAAGTTCAATATCCGTTCCAGAGAGAATTTCCGACCAGTTCAAAGAAAAAAAATAATTATTTAATTCAACATAGTTCCCTTTTGCAAAATTTAATTCATTTCTAAATTGACTTATTGTACTGCATTCAGGATTTTTATAAACTCTTAGTATAATATTAATGGCTTTATGAAAAACAGTATTTCTCACCATTGGAAAAATTACCTCACTTACTTCATAAGCTAAGTTATTATAAATAAAAATCAAATCAAGAAATCTTCGCATTGAATTACATACATTATTTATCTGAATCAGATTTTGTGACAGCAAGGAATCAACAAATAATATTTCATGTTCTTTTTTAACATTATATGGCATCATAGATTTTTCATCTTCTAAATAATTCCAATGAACATCACATAAATTATAATCACCAATAATTAATGGAATTTGATAGTCAAAAAGATTATCTAATAAAATTTCTATATTATTTGCATGCATTTCATAAATATATGTAGAACTTTTTGGTGGTATATAGCTTACAATAAAAACAATTTCATCATGCAAGCTTAAACCCTTACATAAACTTACAATAACACACAGCTGTTCAATGTTTTCATTTTGTGTTTGAAGATCAACACGGTGACTTGAGAATTTTGAAAGAACAGCAATCAGCACACCACCTTCACGCTGCGTTGAGTTTTCATATCGATCAGAACGGTAAACGTTGTAAGAATCATCAAAAAGTTCAGCTGATTGAATGTGTACATGAACCCAAGTTTCAGTGAGAATAATGACGTCATATTCTTGCATTGATGCAGCTAGAAACACCTCTTTTGTTTTTGTTCTAATCCCACCAGCATTTTGGTAATAAATAGAGAGTGTGTCAAGTGATTGTTGTATGGTAATAAATAGAGAGTGTGTCAAGTGATTGTTGTAGTGGTGATGACGAGGGAAATGATAATGAAGAAGAATGAGACGGAAGATTGAATTGATGATGTTGATGAAGGGCGATGACTTGATTGAGTTGAATTTTTTTATTTACTTGTTCGGGTCCTCTGTTGATGCATTCTCTTTTTTTGGAAAAAAACGGAACATTTTAACATGCACACTTTGCGGCCAGTTTTCTCCCTTTAATGCATTATCAAGAACATCTGATGGAATACCAAGACGAAAGTTTATATGAGTTAATTTGCTCACATCGGTATTTTGTTTACACAATGGGAAACAAGAAAGTTTGTCTGCAGGAACACTCAATTTATTTGATGCATATGCAGTGATAGAAGCTGATTTTGTTGTTGGTGAGAAGCGAGATAAATGTATCCACTTCAAGGCAGGTATTACTTCCAATGCTGTTGAGGAGGCATCGATTCCAACTATATGCATATATCTCCTCTTTGCCCCACCGGTGTTTTGGCGGCACGGCAAGGTTTTATTTTGAGAAAGAGATGACGTGATATTTACACTAGAACATGGGTCACGGTCAATAACCTTCTTATACTGAGCATTAAGTTCAACGGTTAAATCAGTGGAATTTTTTTCGACATCACTTTTTGAATTATTTATGATAATATTTTTTTTTACAGTTTTATTTTTTCCAATAATGTTTTGCATTTGATCAAAATCACTTGCCAATTTTAAAACAACTTTATTTAAATCATTAAGCTTGGAAACAAGAGCAAGAGCAGAATTACTTTCACAAGCATTACACTTCCAAAATAGATTTATACTTGATTTCACAATTTTAAGAGTATTTTCTGGCACAGACGTACAATTGTCGTGAAATGTTTGTGAACAAAATCCACCACAAATGACAAAATCTTTAATTACGATTTCATCGCACTTTGCACATTTTATTTGAGCCATTTTATTTTAAGAAGTAGTTAGGTAAACAAACTTTGCAGAGAGAAAAAATAAAAACACGTCTGACTTGTACTAAGCTCTGGACTATGATTGGAACATGGGGCTGATTATGCGTTGTTAAGAAAACTTGGTGGACTTAACCAGTCCGAAATTGACTGGTTACCCAAAACGGTAAGGATGAATACTCTCCATTCATACCTTAAAACAGCTCTTAACCAAGCTCATGACAGTTATGAGAAGATCTACAATCTTCGTAGGAGACGACGTATTTCGTCGGAATTTTGTGTTAAGCGATGCGAGTAAACACCGTAATGCCAAATTGTGTGCCAAGTTCGTGAAAACCAAAGTCACAAAAATTATAGGTAACAACCTATACAAGATTAAAGATGCGAACGGTTTTGAATCAGTCATTCATACTAAAGACCTTCATAAATGAAGCAAATTAAGGAGTCATCGACAAATTCTTTTGTATAATTTACATTTTTTTCTGCTTTGACAAGTGTCATCGCCAGCTGCTCAGCCTGTGCATGAGACGCCAAAGGGTCGTGGGTAGCGAATAATTTATTCAAAGTCATATGAGAAGCACAAACAATAAGTTGAGTCATAACTGACAATTTTCGTTTCCATCATCAATGTACCTGTTGGAACCAGGAACATTGAAGATGTTTTGTAGGAAAATCCATTTCACCATCCACTAAAGTAAGCTCTTGAAATTCTTCTTAAACATTCATACGTGCTTGAGTGACACAGGTTATAATACCATCGAAACGAAACAACTTGAAAATTTCCACATTTACAGATTATTCTCATAAAATTGAAAAATCCCATTTCGAATGGGACAAATTTAAGAAAACTGAAATGTCACAAAATTCGTCCCCATATGGATTGATCGAAAATATCTAGTACGCCAACCTCTTATCTAGTTAATACCGAAACAACATAACAACCACCTAGGAGTAGGCAGCAAAAATGAATTAGCTGAGACACCCAACAGTCAGTACAGAAAAATAAAATGTCCAATTTATAGTGCAGAATTTCGCCAAAATGAAATGTTGTTGCAGAAAAACAAAAACATAAACATTTATATAGATTAGAAATAAATCTAAATGTCTTTAGTTATTAAAATATTAATCCTCGACGGATGTACCAACGAAAGAGATTTATTTACAATACATTAATACTGCACGTATAAAGTAATAGGCAATATTATATCGATAGAGACACACACTCAGAGGTATAAAAAAAGAAATATTTTACCGTAAAGAACGAGAAAAACAATATACTTATGTAGTTATTAAACCTTAACTCATGTTCAACACCGCAATAGAAGTAGCCGTACTTCAGTTTCCGACCTAACAATAGGTTTTATAATATTTGTAAATATTTGTAAGGTAATTAAAATAATCACACAAATTGGTAAGGTTCAAAACTGTACCTACACGAAGAACCTACTTACTTGGATAAACGTCCATAGACTAAAGATATGCATGTACCTATACATATACTTACGTCATTCTCCAAAAATAAAACACGAAAAGAATCTGAAAATAAAAAAAGATAGACAAATTTATACTTACCCAGTAGGTACAAATCAAAATAAAACAAACTTTTTATACTGTCCGGACACTACTCATAAGAAAACATAATATATGAAAAAGGAAAGAAAAAGATAGTTCTTAAAAAAATTACCTGAGCTAACCACCCTATCAGTAGAAAAGAGAAAAAAACAACATATTCCTAATGAGGCGCAAAAATGGATGAAAATCCGATTGGAAAAATGTTTACACGCAAATAAACTAACGAGAGTCTGGTCACATAAGAACAAATCTAACGAATCTCGAAAAATCTATGAACATCGATTAAAAATTAAAAAAAGATGGACGAATTATTTTCGAGAATCGAACAATTCGTTCCAATGAGAACGAAAGAGACTAATACTCCTTTATGAGTCTATCTCAAATAATCGAATTGTTCAAACCGCCAAAAAAGTAAAGATGTAGAAGCTCTGGAGCATGTAACGCACGACGTAAATGAGCCGAACATTCCCATTAGATTTTTCCAATTCGTTGAAGCCAGTCGGTTGTAAAGAAAAAGTGATCTAAAAAGAAAAGTAAAAGTTATTAAAGTCATATAAAATAAAGTAAAAAGTGAACAACTAAAATACCTAAAGAAATAAGGACAATCAAAAGAACAAAAAAAGGATCAAGGATAAAGAAGAAAGGAGACACATTGTTGGATAAGAAGCAAGGTAAGAAAAAATTGCTCCTTTTTTTATTAAAACAACTCCCTAAGGAAAACCCCGAGCACATGCTCAATATGAAAATTTTTAACCATAAAATAGACAGAAAAGTGTAAAAGATTAATTAAAGAAATCAATTTAGGTGGGAATACCACGTTTTTACAAAAATAATTTCTGCAGACATAATTTATATCACGAGTGCGTTAGACTGAAGGAGTACCTAGGCACATTGATCAAACGAACGATGCCCCAGAATTTTTGGTCGCCTGATCGTCAGTCCAAAACACGCAACACCAAAACCACCTTCGTAAAAATTCCAACTAGCCTAGAGATTCTACGACAAAGGAGGAGGAATTCTACATAAAGCAACAGTGCTGTGGAGACAGAATTCCACCCCAAAACGTGTCAGCAGAATAAACAAAAAAAGAGCTGGAAAACCAGGTAAAAATGAAATTTTAACGTAAAAATTTTCTTTGTTACACAAAAATATATCTATGTATGTTCTAAATAAAAGTCAAAATTAAACGACTGAAATACGCACAAAAACGTAAGCCAAGCTGTGGAAGAATTTTTTTTGTCATCGAACAAAATTTTTGTAATAACATATAAAACAAAAAAAAAAAGAAGACGCAGTAATGTGTCTTAATTACAAAAACATATTTACATCATACTAATGCATTTTTTTTCATTCTCGAAACAGATACGCTCCGAGTGGGATTCATCAAGCAATTCGAGCCTACGACCAACACACGGCTCACGAAAGCTCATTGTAACGGCCACGTTAAAGAAACCCTCACTCCGACAGCGTCATCTGGTTTTTTCTGGAGGACCTAAAATCAAAATACATCATCAAGTCAAGAAAATTTTGGAAGCAAATGTATATGAAATCATCGGCGATCGTAAGCCGCATGACATATCATCGTTGGAGCTAGTACCTACGTCAAAAATCAGGACTAGTACATATCATCTAATGAGAAATCAGAAACAAATGTGGATGGAATCCCAAATGAACGTGAAAGGAACGAGTGTATATTTATATTAGGAAGGATCGAGGTATGGTAGTTTATATTAGCTTTATCTACGTAGTGTAAAAATTCCCTGATAAGAGTTATTAAAATTTACTTGATTTAAAGGAAACAATAAAAAGTCACCCTCGCAAAAATACTAAGGTGACATAAAAATTTATTTACGAAACATAAATTCTGGTAATGGCATCATAAAAATAATATACAAAATAAAAAGGAGTAAAATAATCCTTTAAAAAACCATTTATGATAAACATATGTATAAACTTGGTGCTTTTTTACAAAGATGTCGTATCTATGTATAAAGTACCTACAAACTAAGAAGTAAGAATTAAGTATACAAAAAAAAGAGTCCTAAGGGATAACTGAAAGATAAATAATCTCTTTTAAATATCGTACAAAACAAATATAAAATTTGTACAATACCTACAAAAACCTAGTAAAATTGTGAGAATCTCGCCTTCACAAAGGCAACACTCTATCACAAAAAAATCAAGTAAATAACAATTTTTTTTTTATTTGAATATAACATACATTAATCATACCTACCTACGTTCGCGGAAAAATAATTCGGTTGATAAATTCCTGAAAAGAAAAGAAAAATAAGAAAATTAAAGTAACTTACCGTCGTCGGCCAAGTCATAAGAATCTAAAATTAAAATAAAATATTGAAATTTCGTTTGTTTTAATTGTATCTAGAAAAAGTGTACTTACTTAATGTGAACAAGTGTACCAAGGGTGCAAATAGCCTTCTGCTGAAAAATTAAGAAAATATTTGTGAAAGAAATTCATTCAAGTTTACTCTAGAGGTTTTTGAATACTTAACATATTGTTGCCTATTGGAAACTTGAATTAATTTCAATTAAGAGTTGTTGATAACTGGCTGAAATAAAAAGCCGATTTAAAGATTTTTTTTATTGAGTTTGAATAAGTGTGTAAGTGATTTTAACTATTCAATTAATCTTGAACCAGTACAAGGAAAAATGTTAAGATCAGTCACAAACTTATAGTTATTAATATAGGTACCTACCACAGATAGTAATTGCACTGATTTTTTTTTTGTTCGAATTCGTGTGTAAAGATTTAAGTCAAATCAGAATCGGTCTGAAAGACTTAACGATAAATTTTATTTTGCAAATTAAAATTATAATTTCTTAAGTCTGTTGGAAAGCAGATATACCTACATTTTCACTCACTGGTCCCATCATTGAATTTTTGTCACATACTTCGAAACCTGAAAAGAAAAAGAAAAAAGTTATTGAAGAAATTTGAGAAACTAAATTATAACGTACCTATTAAATCTGAATCCATTTATCTGGTTTTGTCCATGGTAGGGTGCACCTTCGCCTCGTCTAACCTTTTATTTGTAGACAATTTTTTTATTGATTTTTATTTAAATTTTTTGATTAAATTTTATAAACTAACCAAACGCTTGTTTCAGCTAAGGTAAGGTTTGAATGTACCTACCAACATTCTCAAAGATCCTTCAGATCCACTTATTTAAAATTTTAATTTCAAATTTCTTGATATTTCGGGTGGGATATTTAAACAGTGGAGGCGTCCTACGCAACTTTGCGGAAAAAATTTTAATCGCGTGTAATAGGTATCTACCTATGGAACTTAGCTCGTGTAACTTTATGCTAATGAAAAATTAGCCGCGGTTTTAAGAATCGGTCATCCCTTCAATCTGGGCTACTAGAACGACTACCTTATCTAATATTGTGCCAACGATATAGAGATAAGCAGCCAAATAAAGATTAAAAGGAGACATATGGTTCATTTATTCGAATTGCAATTTCGAGATAGGCATTTGGGTCTTAAAACGATTACTCATCGGAGTGAATCGTTTCTCAACGTGGTAGAGGGAGTGTGAAGTTATTCACCAATCCTCATTTCAACATTTTTTTTTGTATTTTTGCAAACAATTTTTTTTTGTTTGCTCATAAAAATCTTTTAAATGATATTGTCTTTGGAATTTGTTCCATATATTTTATTTGCTAATTAAAAAAGGTTCTCATACATCTGTAAGAAGAGTTAGATTTTTTTTTTGTAAATTGAGTTGTAAATCTTTTCGAGATTTTGTAAAGAAAATATTTCTAACTAGAATTAGATGAAGAAATGAGATTTAAGGTATTGAGGTATTTAATTTTGAATAATTCTTCTAAGAATTGAGTTGAAGAATTTAATTTATAGATTTATTGAAGTACAAAGTTAAAGTTTATTTCAAATAAGAAAAAAAATTTTACGATAGTTAGATTTAGATCTTATTAAATAAAGTTGTTAAGAAATTTTGTGGAAAGAAAATCATTTAATTTTTGATCATTGCTGAGTTGAGACGAAGACCGATGTTTTTCGTGGGAAGTTTATTCTTGTTATTAAGGATTCATTTCAGGTAACATAGATAACTAAAGGCGTTTAGTGGAAAGGCGTGGCTGGAGCCATCCTAACGTGAAGATGATAGCAACAACGAACAGATCCTACACAACCATGCAAGGGTAAAGATAAAATTTGTTCCATTCTCCTTCAATATTAAGATAATTGCGGGATATTTTCACATAAATTAAGTACCAGTGAAGATATCAATGGGTAGTGTTCTTGATCGACTAGTCTCCGTCAAGTCACTTAGGTAGGGAAGTTAGGTACTAAAGGGAAATCAACATCATCTGATTTCCCGCCACAATAGGGTCCTAGTAAACTTCAAGGATGAAATAGGACATACGAGGGTAGGGTTAAATCCTTCGATATAATAACACCGTCATCTCGACTTTTCTAATAACACTCGTTTTATTTATCATTTTTCTGAATTCTTTCAACTGACTCACTTTTTTACTAGGCCCCTTTGCTTTTCAGCATAGCTCTTTTCAAATTTAACAGAGTCAACAAACAACTAGACTCCAGGTCTAATAGATGTGATACCGGCTATCACTCCTGCACCACTTCCCTGTACCGACGTGTTCGGCCCCGGCGAAATTTGCAGACCTGAAGCAGCGGTGTGGTGGTAGTCACCCTATTCATCCAGGATTAGACGTGCCCTATCTTAGGAGAAGGTACTAAAAGTTGATAGGATGGATAGGTTTCGGATCTTATAACAGCGGAGTTGATTTAGAGGATGATTTTGAGATATACTTAATTGTCTATTGTGTATATTAGGTAGGGGAATTAAAGACTCTTCTTCAAATATCATGATGTATTCTCAAGACTCTTTTTCTTCATGAGTTCTCGCGCTTCCGAAGTCGGATCAAATTATTCTTCGAGTAGTATAAATTAGGTGGAGACCAATTTTAAATCTCTTGAAGACCATCCGACTACGCCAGATTATAAATCAGCCGTAAGGTTTAATAATCCGTGGTGTCTTTGAAAAACGTATTTTCCACCGACATACGTTGAGAGGTACTTGACTGTGAGAAGAGGGCAAAGTGATCTTTCGGATCGTCTACTACTGTCGAGTGGTTGACGGTCAAAAGCATCACTTCATCCCCTGCTTTTTCCCAGTCGACTACAACCTCAATTCTTTTTATGAAATTGGATCCGAATAGGGATTTTTATGTTCGCTGCATAATTGAAAAATGTAAAGGAGAAGTTGTTTTTAGCTAGAGTATTGGTAGTGGCTTGATTAAATCTCGTCCAGTGTTTGGGCTTTTGTTGAACATACCCAAGTTTTCTATAATAAGATCACTGCGCCTCCTTACATAATACCTTATTATTAAGAGAAATTATTAACGAAACTATAAAGTCTCCTTTTTATTTTGACACTTCCTTTTTATTAACCTAACTCTTACATCCCTCTTATTCTTCTTTAAAATTCATACAATAAAGTTAAGTACTTGAAGTCAATAAAAGTAATCTTCTTTTATTTAAACCATCACTATATAAGAGCATAATTTCCAACAGGTTATGGGCCCAGATTTGCTTATAAAGAAGGAATCACTATAATTTGTTTTATTATAATTTGTTTTAATATAAATAACTTCAAGCACAATCTTAGATCGAGATGAACAACATAACCGCAAGAGTCGAACCATTGGGAAAGGAAAACTTTGATACGTGGAAGCTTCAGGTGGAAGCACTTTTGATCAAAAATGACTGCTGGGTATATGTAAGCGGTGAAAAAGTCATCCCAAAAGTGGAAATAGGAAATGCGACTGAAGAAGCTGCTCTTAAAACGTGGGTAAATGGTGATAGAAAGGCGCGATCAGACCTCATTCTGGCAATAAATCCGTCCGAACTGAAGCAAGTGAAAAACTGTCTTACAGCAAATGCAGTGTGGACAAAACTGCATGAAATTTACCAATCAAAAGGACCCGCCAGGAAAGCCACATTACTGAAAAAATTAATTTTGCATAAAATGATAGAGGGAGTGAACATCAGAGTACACATTGCCGAATTCTTTGATGCTGTAGATAAATTATTGGACATGGGTATATCAGTTAACGATGATCTTTTATCGATTATGCTTCTTTACAGCCTACCCGAAAGTTTTGACAATTTCCGATGTGCAATTGAATCACGAGATCAGTTGCCAAGTCCAGAAGAACTAAAAATTAAGGTTTTAGAAGAATATGACGCGAGAAAAAGCAGAGATAAAGACTATCATCAAGATGCAATGTATATACGAAAGCCCACATATAGCAAAGATGAAAACGATAAGGAATATAATAGAAATCCCCAAAACAAGTTTAACCGCAAAGTGTTCAAGTTTAAGTGTCATAATTGCAGAAAAGTCGGACACAAGGCGTCTGAATGTAGACAAAAGGGACACAAGCCAGAATTCTCTAAAGCGTGCGCGGAGCAGGTCGAACATTCAACAGCAGAGTTTGCTCTAAAACATTCAGATGTGCAAAACGACGAGACAAATGATGAGTGGTGTCTTGACAGTGGGTGTACTTCACATATGACGTCTCTCGAGTCTTGTTTTGATCAGCTGAAGTATGTTCAAAAAGAATTAAACTTAGCGAATGGAGGGAAGACGTCAATCAAAGGAATTGGATCGGTAAGAGTGTCTGCGTCAGATGGTGAAAATTTACAAAATTTAAGACTAGATAAAGTAATGTTTGTTCCGGACTTAAAAACGAATTTGATGTCAGTGGCTAAAATAGTAGATAAAGCCTGTGCTGTGAATTTTGGTAAGGAAGGGGCATCTGTGTTTGCACCTGATTGCAAAATAGTTTTGGTGGCTGAGAGGCGAGGTGATCTGTACTATGTCAAAACAGGAAACGAGGCGGCAAATCTAAGAAAGAATCGTCTATTGAAGAATGGCATCAAAAATTAGGTCATATAAATATTGATTACCTGTTTAAAATGGCCAAAAGAGAGAGTGTTTTGGGTCTCAAGATCAAAGGTAAGAAAAATTAATTTTCTTTTGAGACATGTATAAAGGGAAAACAAGCTGAATCACCATATCCTCTAAGTGAAAATGTTCGAACAACAAATTTGTTGGAAATAGTAAACAGCGATGTTTGCGGGCCTATGAGAACCTCATTTATTGGAGGCGCGAAGTATTTTGCAAGTTTTATTGATGATAAATCTCGATGGTGTGAAATTTATTTCTTGAAAAATAAAAGTGATATTTTTTCTGTTTTCAAAGACTTTAAATCATTCGCAGAGACACATACGGGAAGAAAAATCAAATATCTTCAGACCCATAATGAACTCGAATATTGTAACCATAAATTCGACGCATTTTTAAGAGAACATGGTATTCGAAGAAGACTGGCTGTTCCCTACTCACCGCAGCAGAATGGTATCACCGAGAGGAAAAACAGAACTCTGGTGGAAGCAGCGCGGTGTATGATGATCCAGGCCACAACATCGCCTATGTTTTGGGCTGAAGCAATCAACACAGCTAACTACATCAAAAATAGAAGTTGGACAAAAACAATTGAAGCCACACCTTATAAAATTTGGACAGGAATACTCCCAACAGTAAGTCATTTTAAGATATTTGGAACTAAAGCTTTTGTTTTAAATAAGCAGCCATCGAGAGGAAAATTTGATGACAAATCAGAGGAATGTACTTTTATAGGATACTCTAGTGAAGCCAAAGCGTTAAGGATGTGGTCACCCTCGAAAAGAAAAATTGTTATCAGCCGTGACGTTAAATTTACAAATGATTTCAATTTTAACGATAAATTTTGTTAGAGATTTTAAACAAACAAATTGCTGAGTACACCTATTGTCAGAAAATCCACTTTCAAAAATCTTAAAGAATCGAATGAACACTCGGAAACTATTTCGTTTGTTTGAATTACTTTTTATTTACATATGAATTAAAAGTATCTTTTAATAAACGCAATTTAACAAAATTGAAATAATATTAAACGATATTAATATTTTTAAATTAATAATTCTTCTTCTTAACCTTTTTTTTTCGACCGAACCGGCTCGCTTTCAGAATACAACTCCTCGATCGTCTTGTAGAATACTTTCGACTTCTCTTTCTTTTTCCTTCATCTCATCTTGAATTCTCTGAAATATGTCAGCGTTGCCATATCGCTAACATTCGGCCATCCTTTACGTACATATTCGTCCTCGAATAGTTATACATATATTATATCTCAATTTATATCAAATAAAAAGTTTACATAAAACAAAGAACGTTAAGTAGTTAATCAATTAATCAATAAAGTAAAACGAAAATTTTTAATAACAAAACAAACTTAATAAGCATTAATGAAAATATGAAGATATGAGTTAAATTAATTTAAGTCAAAATTTAAATTTAAATGACATAATCGCTATGCCTTAAGGGCGGAATAATTCGTCTTTTCGGTCTTGAATGTTGAATTTCCAACTCACCACCATCATCTTTTCTGTTAGCTGAGTCATCTTTTCGCTGATGTATCGGCTGATATGTTGAGGTTTTTGTCTGTTCATCGACTTCTGTTTCATCATGTTCGTCGTCTTGATTTGGTATCGACTTCAAACTTGATGAATTTGTCTGCTGATCCAAGCTTGCAGGTTCTGATTCGACGTCATCTTCTTCAGTTGATGGTTTCTATAATTTGAGTTGGCTCACATGGGCCGTTGATGCATATTTTCGCCCGGCTGCGTCAAGTCTCAGAGTAGCAACTCCATAAGTATCTCCTGGCATAATTTTCGTAATGACTAAAGGTCCTCTATTCCTTGGATGAAGTTTAGTTGAGTCACCAGTGGCCTGCGGTGGTGATGACATGTATACTATATCACCGATGTCATACTGCACATTGAGAAGTCTACCTCGATCGTAGCGGTTCTTGAACTTTTGTTGTTCCGTCTTAATCCTTTCAATCGCCTTCGCACGAATCAACTCAGGTCGTTCATAGTTCACGGCTTCTTCACGAATGGTCATCTGTCTAATCAGTCCTTCATTAAATCGTGGAGTGTAGCCATAGAGAAGTTCAAATGGTGTTTTTCCCGTGGTTTTGTTTTCGGAACTGTTTAAATAACTAGCTACCATCTTCAGCTTCCGGTCCCAGTCTTTTCCTTCCTTGTTTTCGTCCAACGTCGCCATGATTGTAGGGAGAAGTGTACGATTCACCCTCTCGACTTGTCCATTCGCCTGAGCATGTCGCGGAGAATTTAGAGTGTGAATAATTCCATGCTTTTCGCAAAATTCTTCGAATTTTGAGGAGGTAAAACATGTCCCTCGATCGGACACCACTCGCTCGGGAGCCCCGAACTCCGTTATAAATTCTTCTAGCTTACGAACTGACTGCATCTAGTCTTACGTATTTTGTTAGGTTGTCCACAAGTACAAGAACATATTTGTTTCCCTTCGAACTGTTTATAAAAGGGCCAATGTGATCGAGATGAATGACCATGAATGGTTTCAATGCTGGAGGGATTGGAAGCAACTGCCCCGCAGGTCTTCCAGTACGAGCCTTCGCCAGTAAACAATGAAGGCAAGCCCCAATGTGTTGTTTAACATACCGACGCATTCCTGGAAAGTAGTTAAATCTTTGCAATTTACATAGTGTTCGATCCAGCCCAAAATGTCCTTGAAAGTCATGGAAACGCACAGTCAAAGATTTACGTAATGTCTTTGGAACCACGTATTTCATCTGTCCGTTGATATTTTTATAAAGAACTCCGTTGTTCAGCTCAAATCCTTGGACTTCACCTTTTTCATAGGAAGTGTAGGTAGGTAGGTAGGTAAGATGGCGGTTTCGCAGAACAACTGTTCCGAAGAAAACCCAATTAGCGCGGAAAAGCGCCGTTTTGATACCATAACTCGTTTGACCTAATTTTTGTGAAGAACCTGGCTCACACTGTGTGCTGGGTGGTACCATTTGGACTGAGAGACGACCAATTAACTTTACACCAGATCTATATGAGGCTAGGCCCGTTCAAAGGCGGTACACCTGCCAGGTGTAAATCCGTGTTTTGATGCTTTCGCCGCAAGATAGAGTAAGTGCTAGTCCGAAAAGCTATTCCTAAAGGTAAGTTCCAGAAACTTAAAAGGTGAAAGTTGAAATGGAAAGTGAGTGAGTGCTTTGAAAAGCTAAGGGGACCAGTTTTTGGTCTGTGCCCGCAGTCACAAGGGAAGAACCTAGCTCACACTGTGTGCTGGGTGGTTCCATTTGGACTGAGAGCCTACCCAATAACTTTACACTAGATCTATATGAGGCTAAGCCCGTTCAAAGACAGTTTATACCTACCAGGTATTAATCAGTACTTTGATGCTATTGCCAAAGATAGAGTAAGTGCTAGTCCGAATAGCCAGTCCTAAACGAAAGTTCCAAAAACTTCCAAGGTGAAAGTTGAAATAGAGATATTGCTTGGTTTGTTAGAGCCAACTGGTGCTGTTGAGAAAAGTGGTAAAATCATTTATCCTTTTGTTCGACAGCACGTTTAGGTTGTCGAGAAACAGGCTACCAAATGCCTGGAGGCGAGATCTAGCCAGGGCCGGACAGTGGCAGAGGAAATGCTCAATAGTTTCATAGGAAGTGTACTCCTCTGGTATTTTGGTTTTAAGAACCTCTATTTTGCGCTGCAGCATTTCGTCTTGAGATTGGTACATAACTATCTCGTCCTCATCAGATGCCAAAGTAAATACACACAATTCGCCAACGTTTTCTGGATCACATTTTTCGGTAGGTGCACGACTCAAAGCATCCACATGACTAAGTTTCGTCCCGGGTCGGTGTTCTATAGTAAAATTGAATTCGCACAATAAATTGTACCATCGGCATATCTAGGGGTTTCTAGTCTTCTGAATATTCAAAAAAATTAAAGCTTGACAATCGGTTATTATTTTGAATTCAATATTTATCAACAAAAATCTTAGTCTCTGAGTTGCCCACATAATCGCCAGCAATTCTAACTTACTTGAATGGTACCACTTTTCTGCTTCTGCTGTTAAACGGCTGATTGCATAAACTAAATGCATCTTACCATCTTCACCTCGCTGGAATAACATCGCTGCTAGTCCTCGGCTGCTTGCGTCCGTGTGTAATTCGGTGTATTTCTTGTGATCAAACAACTGCAGAATTGGTTTACATAGTAAAGCATTTCTGAGATCATCAAAAGCCGTTTCAGTTTCCTCACTCCATTCGAATGTTGTTTGTGCCTTCAATAATTCGTAAAGAGGAGCAGCCCGTAACGAAAACTGCTTTACAAATCGCCGAAAAAATCCAGCCAGTCCCAGAAAGCGCCTCACCTGATGCACGTTCTTTGGTTTTGGGAATCCCTCTATAGCAAGTAGTTTTCTTTCTCCAGGTTCGATGCCATTATCGGAAATAACAAAGCCCAAGTAGTTAACACGTTGCTTTAAAAATTCGCATTTTTTTAACTGTACTGTAAGCCCTCCCTTCCGTAACGATTCGAAAACTAACAAAAGCCTCTCTTTCAAGTCGATCCAGTCACGCCCAGGTATAAGTATATCGTCTAGATAATAAAGAACTACTCGGTTTCGAAGTGGTCCCAGAACTCGTTGCATGACTTTTGTAAAATAAAACGGTGCGTTTGTCAATCCAAAAATCATACGAGGAAACTCACCCGTCTCCTCTGGTGTGATGAACGCTGTCTTGTGTCGATCCTTTGGATGAATCGGGATCTGAAGATATCCTTGAGCCAAGTCCATTACTATAAACATCTTTGCACCAGCCAATAATGCTACATGGTCGTCTATGTTCGGTAGAGGGAAATTTACCTTAACTGTTTGATGGTTTAGACGACGGTAATCCACAACTAGTCTTGAATCTCCTGTTTTTTTGCGTACGAGTAAGACTGGACTCGAGTATGCAGAGTTTGTATCGGTAACCACACCTAATCTTCTCCAATCACTCACAATGTCACGAATCTTTTCTTTCTCCAACTCACTCGCCGGATAAGGTTTTGATTGGACTGGTTTGCTCCCTGGAATCTCCTCAATTTCCATGTTGAAATCGTTGTGACATCCAATTTCTTTCGCATCCAATGATACACAGTCTCGGAACTCGTTCAAAATCTCAATTAGTTCATTAACCACTTCCGGAGGTTGCTCTTCTCCAACACAGACATCTTCAAAAATTATTTTTCTACTCACGTTTTTAGTTTTCGATGGTGTTATTTGTTGTCTAATGGTGAATACTTCGTCTGCGGGTATATCTTCACTTCCTATGTTAACAATGGGTACTAAAACGTTTGTGTTGCCTCGAACTGCAGAGAGAACATTTACTGAACCTGCCTGGAGAGGTGATTCTGGCTTGATAAATGTAAGATCTTCAATTTCAATATCCATGAAAGGGTGGACATTTGTTTTCTCACGGAATGTTAATTCGTCGCCAATTTTCTGGTATACTACATGTCCCAGCTCGGTAAATGTGCGTCCAATGAGAACGTCGTATGCTTGCACATCGTCTGGAACGACTCTGAAGATGATGTTGTTCGCTGAAGCATCGTCGACAGTAAGTGACGCTCTTATCCATCCCGGAGATATGACTTTGTAGTCCGCCGGTCCAAAAGCTTTGAGCTCTACGATTCCTTTATGGAATTGGAATCCATTCATCAAGGCTGCTGTCATTTTAATGATGCACTCGGAACTACCCATATCTATGAAAGAATTAAACACTTTATCATCAACACGAACTTTCTTCAAATATTTATGAGCACTGCTCTTAGGGCATCCTGTCACTTGATTCACGGTTCTCTGACTAGAAACTTCTTGACACTGACGAGAAATATGGCCCTTTTTCTTGCATTGGTAACATGTCGGTTCTTGTTTTGGCTCTGGACAGTTTCTTGATAAGTGACCACCAATGCCACAGTTATAGCACACGATTTCCTTTGTTCGTCCAAAATTTATGTTTTCTCTACGATTTTCGTCTTTTCGATTGACTTCGGTTGTTCGTTGCGTTCGTGACGATCCAATACGTTCACCCCGTAGATTTGACATTTTCTCTTGCCTGAGAATTCCATGTAAAAGATCATCCGCATCCAGATGTCGACAACCCAACAGAACGTTCGCAGTGTCTCTAGACCATAAACCCGTCAAAATCAATTCTTTGGATTCATCAAAACTTAAATTAAGATTATGGCAAAGATCATACTTATCGTGAAAATATGTAGTCACTGTCTCGTTGCGTTGTTGTATCCTGTTGACCATTCGTTGCCACTGACTCGTGAGATTGTCTTGAACAAGAAATGTTTTCTTAAATGCCGATTGGAAGTCAGACCAGGTTGACATTTCAGCTGCTCTTGTTCTGAACCACCTCTTGGCTCCTCCAATTAAGTTCATTCTTGCTGCATCCAACACGTAGCCATCGGACCAATGATGTAGTTGCCGCATATTTTCAATAACGTTAATCCACGATTGTGCTGCCATCGAATCACCTTCCCCATCGAATTGCTCAATATTTTTAATTAGATCCGGCATTACATTGTAATTAAATGTGGGGTTTTCATCGAATCTAGGAGTACTGCTGGCATTTGGTATAACTCGTGTCATATTCAGTGGTAAATTACTTCTTTCTTGTTCTCCACCATTTGCATTCACTGGTTCGTCTCGTTCTCGCTGTTGCTCTTCATCGGCCATCTGTTGTGCATTATCTCGCTCTCGTCGCTGTCGTTCTTCTTCTTCTAGTCGTCTCCGCTCTACCTCCTGATGCTGTCGATTTTCTTCTTCTAATCGCCTTCTCTCTGCCACTCGCTGCTGTCGTTTTTCTTCAAATTGCCTCCTCTCTGCCTCTCTTTCTCGCTGCCTTTCACGTTCTGCAGCTCGTCCCGCTCGTTCAGAATCAGACATAACGCTTTAAGAAAAAAAAAATCCACTACTTCACCGGTAGCAACAGTTATTTTTATTTTTGACGATTTATTTTAAAGAATTTCGCACGCGGTAATATTTCAAATTGAATTTTATTTTCAGATGAAATATTAGGATATGACTCCATTCATCCCACTTCTGAAATGTTAGAGATTTTAAACAAACAAATTGCTGAGTACACCTATTGTCAGAAAATCAACTTTCAAAAATCTTAAAGAATCGAATGAACACTCGGAAACTATTTCGTTTGTTTGAATTACTTTTTATTTACATATGAATTAAAAGTATCTTTTAATAAACGCAATTTAACAAAATTGAAATAATATTAAACGATATTAATATTTTTAAATTAATAATTCTTCTTCTTAACCTTTTTTTTTTCGACCGAACCGGCTCGCTTTCAGAATACAACTCCTCGATCGTCTTGTAGAATACTTTCGACTTCTCTTTCTTTTTCCTTCATCTCATCTTGAATTCTCTGAAATATGTCAGCGTTGCCATATCGCTAACAATTTGAAGATTGTTTTCAAAGAATTGAAGGGGGCGGAATCGAAAATGAAATTAACTTACCAGAAATGAGTCAAGAAAATAAAATTAAAGTTGTTTTGTATGATGAGAAAAATAAACCTTGCAAAGTCATGGAAGCATCGGAAACAGAAAAATCAACAAAACAAAATGATAAAGGCTTGAAAAGAAAAAGCTTGAAAAACCTACCAAAGCGAAAGTATTTTTTGAGAAGTTTTATGAGAAAACCACCTAAGCACAGAGCCCATCATCGTCATAATGTTTCAACCGTAAAATTACCTGTTTGTTGAAAAAATCACTATATGGGCTACGTCAATCAGGGCGTGAATGGTATAATAAATTAGATTTTGAACTTACTAAATAACAATTCCAGAGAAGCAAAGACGATCCATGTCTCTATGTGCTACGAACTCTGGAAGACACTCTTGTTGTAGCCATCTATGTGAATGACTTAATTATTGCATCCAACAGTCAATATCAGATCGACGACATCAAGCAAAAATTGATGCAACTATTCGAAATGAAAGACCTTGGAAAAATACATTACTGTTTGGGATTGGAATTTAATCAAAGCGATGACACAACAGAAATTTCAATATCACAATCACGATATGCACTGGAAATTTTAAATCGATTTGGGATGGAGAACTGCAAACCACATTTAACACCTCTTGATGCAAACACAAAACTACAGCGGTCAAAAGTTGAAGACAATACGTATGGCAAATAGTAACTAGACCTAAAGATGAAAAGGTAATTAACAGTATATTTGTGTTTACAACAAAATACAGAGCAAATGGATTCATAGATCGAAGAAAATGCAGGCTTGTTGCAAAAGGTTTCGCGCGAGTTGAAGGTATCCATTTTCACGAAACTTTTGCTCCAGTTATTAGAGGTAGCTCCATACGGCTACTAATGGCGATGGCTGTAGAGCATGGGTGGGAAGTCCATCAAATGGATGTAGGTACAGCCTATTTAAATGGAGAGTTGAACGAAAACATCTACATGGAAAAACCTGAACTACTTGAAGAAAGCTTAGAGAGTATAGACGTTACTAACAAAGAAATGAGAAGAACTGTTTTGGAATGGCGAGAACGAATTCATGATGGCAAAGGACCGACAGCCTGTTTGTTGAAAAAATCACTATATGGGCTACGTCAATCAGGGCGTGAATGGTATAATAAATTAGATTTTGAACTTACTAAATTACAATTACAGAGAAGCAAAAACGATCCATGTCTCTATGTGCTACGAACTCTGGAAGACACTCTTGTTGTAGCCATCTATGTGGATGACTTAATTATTGCATCCAACAGTCAATATCAGATCGACGACATCAAGCAAAAATTGATGCAACTATTCGAAATGAAAGACCTTGGAAAAATACATTACTGTTTGGGATTGGAATTTAATCAAAGCGATGACACAACAGAAATTTCAATATCACAATCACGATATGCACTGGAAATTTTAAATCGATTTGGGATGTAGAACTGCAAACCACATTAAACACCTCTTGATGCAAACACAAAACTACAGCGGTCAAAAGTTGAAGACAATACGTATGGTAATCAATACTATCAAAACTTAATTGGTTCTCTTATGTACTTGGCAGTTTCCACCCGCCCGGATCTCGCATACACAGTCAGTATGTTGAGCTAATTTAATACGTGCTATTCAGCGGAACACTGGAATGCAGCCAAACGTGTGCTGCGTTATTTACGTGGAACTCATAATTTTGGACTAGTGTTTCGAAAGTCAGGAAGAAAACCGGTGTGTTTTGCGGATTCAGACTGGGAAGGATCTTAAGATGATGGAAAATCCTACACAGGATTTGCTTTTACAATGGCTGGAGCAGCGTTTAGTTGGGAGGCACGTAAACAGAAATCAGTTGCTCTTTCGAGTACAGAGGCTGAATATGTTGCACTGACAGAAGCAACTAAAGAAGCATTGCATTTGCAGCGTCTTATATCAGAGCTTGGGTACCCTCAATCCTCAATCACCATCTATAACGACAACCAAGAAGCTCAAAAATTAGCCAGAAACCCAGCTTTCCATTAAAGGACGAAGCACATTGACATTCGGTTTCACTTTATAAGAGACATTTGTCAACAAGGACTAGTCAACTTGAAGTATATGCCAACAAGCGAAATGCCGGCAGATGTACTCACAAAAGCACTTCCTCGGATTAAACATGGCGTATGCAGTTCATCTTTAGGAATGAACTTTATTAAAAATTAAATCAAACTTTGAACACCCCCTGTTGAACATACCCAAGTTTTCTATAATAAGATCACTGCGCCTCCTTACATTAAGAGAAATTATTAACGAAACTATAATGTCTACTTTTTATTTTGACACTTCCTTTTTATAAACCTAACTCTTACATCCTTCTTATTCTTCTTTAAAATTCGTACAATTAAGTTAAGTACTTGAAGTCAATAAAAGTAATCTTCTTTTATTTAAACCATCACTATATAAGAGCATAATTTCCAACAGGTTATGGGCCCAGATTTGCTTATAAAGAAGGAATCACTATAATTTGTTTTATTATAATTTGTTTTAGCATAAATAACTTCAAGCACAATCTTAGATCGAGATGAACAACATAACCGCAAGAGTCGAACCATTGGGAAAGGAAAACTTTGATACGTGGAAGCTTCAGGTGGAAGCACTTTTGATCAAAAATGACTGCTGGGTATATGTAAGCGGTGAAAAAGTCATCCCAAAAGTGGAAATAGGAAATGCGACTGAAAAAGCTGCTCTTAAAACGTGGGTAAATGGTGATAGAAAGGCGCGATCAGACCTCATTCTGGCAATAAATCCGTCCGAACTGAAGCAAGTGAAAAACTGTCTTACAGCAAATGCAGTGTGGACAAAACTGCATGAAATTTACCAATCAAAATGACCCGTCAGGAAAGCCACATTACTAAAAAAATTAATTTTGCATAAAATGATAGAGGGAGTGAACATCAGAGTACACATTGCCGAATTCTTTGATGCTGTAGATAAATTATTGGACATGGGTATATCAGTTAACGATGATCTTTTATCGATTATGCTTCTTTACAGCCTACCCGAAAGTTTTGACAATTTCCTATGTGCAATTGAATCACGAGATCAGTTGCCAAGTCCAGAAGTACTAAAAATTAAGGTTTTAGAAGAATATTACGCGAGAAAAAGCAGAGATAAAGACTATCATCAAGATGCAATGTATATACGAAAGCCCACATATAGCAAAGATGAAAACGATTAGGAATATAATAGAAATCCCCAAAACAAGTTTTACCGCAAAGTGTTCAAGTTTAAGTGTCATAATTGCAGAAAAGTCGGACACAAGGCGTCTGAATGTAGACAAAAGAGACACAAGCTAGAATTCTCTAAAGTGTGCGCGGAGCAAGACGAACATTCAACAGCAGAGTTTGCTCTAAAACATTCAGATAAGCAAAACGATGAGACAAATGATGAGTGGTGTCTTGACAGTGGGTGTACTTCACATATGACGTCTCTCGAGTCTTGTTTTGATCAGCTGAAGTATGTTCAAAAAGAATTAAACTTAGCGAATGGAGGGAAGATGTCAATTAAAGGAATTGGATCGGTAAGAGTGTCTGCGTCAGATGGTGAAAATTTACAAAATTTAAGACTAGATAAAGTAATGTTTGTTCCGGACTTAAAAACGAATTTGATGTCAGTGGCTAAAATAGTAGATAAAGCCTGTGCTGTGAATTTTGGTAAGGAAGGGGCATCTGTGTTTGCACCTGATGGCAAAATAGTTTTGGTGGCTGAGAGGCGAGGTGATCTGTACTATGTCAAAACAGGAAACGAGGCGGCAAACCTAAGAAAGAATCGTCTATTGAAGAATGGCATCAAAAATTAGGTCATATAAATATTGATTACCTGTTTAAAATGGCCAAAAGAGAGAGTGTTTTGGGTCTCAAGATCAAAGGTAAGAAAAATTAATTTTCTTTTGAGACATGTATAAAGGGAAAACAAGCTGAATCACCATATCCTCTAAGTGAAAATGTTCGAACAACAAATTTGTTGGAAATTAGTAAACAGCGATGTTTGCGGGCCTATGAGAACCTCATTTATTGGAGGCGCGAAGTATTTTGCAAGTTTTATTGATGATAAATCTCGATGGTGTGAAATTTATTTCTTGAAAAATAAAAATATTTTTTCTGTTTTCAAAGACTTTAAATCATTCGCAGAGACACATACGGGAAGAAAAATCAAATATCTTCAGACCCATAATGGACTCGAATATTGTAACCATAAATTCGACGCATTTTTAAGAGAACATGGTATTCGAAGAAGACTGGCTGTTCCCTACTCACCGCAGCAGAATGGTATCGCCGAGAGGAAAAACAGAACTCTGGTGGAAGCAGCGCGATGTATGATGATCCAGGCCACAACATCGCCTATGTTTTGGGCTGAAGCAATCAACACAGCTAACTACATCAAAAATAGAAGTTGGACAAAAACAATTGAATCCACACCTTATAAAATTTGGACAGGAATACTCCCAACAGTAAGTCATTTTAAGATATTTGGAACTAAAGCTTTTGTTTTAAATAAGCAGCCATCGAGAGGAAAATTTGATGACAAATCAGAGGAATGTACTTTTATAGGATACTCTAGTGAAGCCAAAGCGTTAAGGATGTGGTCACCCTCGAAAAGAAAAATTGTTATCAGCCGTGACGTTAAATTTACAAATGATTTCAATTTTAACGATAAATTTGAAGATTGTTTTCAAAGAATTGAAGGAGGCGGAATCGAAAATGAAATTAACTTACCAGAAATGAGTCAAGAAAATAAAATTGAAGTTGTTTTGTATGATGAGAAAAATAAACCTTGCAATGTCATGGAAGCATCGGAAACAGAAAAATCAACAAAACAAAATGATAAAGGCTTGAAAAGAAAAAGCTTGAAAATTCTACCAAAGCGAAAATATTTTTTGAGAAGTTCTATGAGAAAACCACCTAAGCACAGAGCCCATCATCGTCATAATGTTTCAACCGTAAAATTACTAGAAAATTCAGAGTCCGAACTTGAATATGAATCTGCAAATTTTGTTACCTATGAAGATCCATTGAACACCAAGGAAGCCCTTAGTAGAGATGAAGGTAAGGAGTGGAAATCTGCCATAAATGATGAATACTTAGCTCATATAAAAAAACAAAACATGGCAAATAGTAACTAGACCTAAAGATGAAAAGGTTATTAACAGTAAATTTGTGTTTACAACAAAATACAGAGCAAATGGATTCATAGATCGAAGAAAATGCAGGCTTGTTGCAAAAGGTTTCGCGCAAGTTGAAGGTATCCATTTTCACGAAACTTTTGCTCCAGTTATTAGAGGTAGCTCCATACGGCTACTAATGGCGATGGCTGTAGAGCATGGATGGGAAGTCCATCAAATAGATGTAGTTACAGCCTATTTAAATGGAGAGTTGAACGAAAACATCTACATGGAAATACCTGAACTACTTGAAGAAAGCTTAGAGAGTATAGACGTTACTAACAAAGAAATGAGAAGAACTGTTTTGGAATGGCGAGAACGAATTCATGATGGCAAAGGACCGAAAGCCTGTTTGTTGAAAAAATCACTATATGGGCTACGTCAATCAGGGCGTGAATGGTATAATAAATTAGATTTTGAACTTACTAAATTACAATTACAGAGAAGCAAAGACGATCCATGTCTCTATGTGCTACGAACTCTGGAAGACACTCTTGTTGTAGCCATCTATGTGGATGACTTAATTATTGCATCCAACCGTCAATATCAGATCGACGACATCAAGCAAAAATTGATGCAACTATTCGAAATGAAAGACCTTGGAAAAATACATTACTGGTTGGGATTGGAATTTAATCAAAGCGATGACACAACAGAAATTTCAATATCACAATCACGATATGCACTAGAAATTTTAAATCGATTTGGGATGGAGAACTGCAAACCACATTAAACACCTCTTGATGCAAACACAAAACTACAGCGGTCAAAAGTTGAAGACAATACGTATGGTAATCAATACTTTCAAAACTTAATTGGTTCTCTTATGTACTTGGCAGTTTCCACCCGCCCGGATCTCGCATACGCAGTCAGTATGTTGAGCTAATTTAATACGTGCTATTCAGCGGAACACTGGAATGCAGCCAAACGTGTGCTGCGTTATTTACGTGGAACTCATAATTTTGGACTAGTGTTTCGAAAGTCAGGAAGAAAACCGGTGTGTTTTGCGGATTCAGACTGGGGAGGATCTTAAGATGATCGAAAATCCTGCACAGGATTTGCTTTTACAATGGCTGGAGCAGCGTTTAGTTGGGAGGCACGTAAACAGAAATCAGTTGCTCTTTCGAGTACAGAGGCTGAATATGTTGCACTGACAGAAGCAACTAAAGAAGCATTGCATTTGCAGCGTCTTATATCAGAGCTTGGGTACCCTCAATCCTCAATCACCATCTATAACGACAACCAAGAAGCTCAAAAATTAGCCAGAAACCCAGCTTTCCATAAAAGGACGAAGCACATTGACATTCGGTTTCACTTTATAAGAGACATTTGTCAACAAGGACTAGTCAACTTGAAGTATATGCCAACAAGCGAAATGCCGGCAGATGTACTCACAAAAGCACTTCCTCGGATTAAACATGGCGTATGCAGTTCATCTTTAGGAATGAACTTTATTAAAAATTAAATAAAACTTTGAAAGGGGGTGTTGAACATACACAAGTTTTCTATAATAAGATCACTGCGCCTCCTTACATAATACCTTATTATTAAGAGAAATTATTAACGAAACTATAATGTCTACTTTTTATTTTGACACTTCCTTTTTATTAACCTAACTCTTACATCCTTCTTATTCTTCTTTAAAATTCATACAATAAAGTTAAGTACTTGAAGTCAATAAAAATAATCTTCTTTTATTCAAACCATCACTATATAAGAGCATAATTTCCAACAGCTTTCTTGTCTTTGGTCATTTTTGTTAATCAACTCTCACTCTCAGTCTTAACCACCTTGACTTTCCTCCATTAGCTTTTAATTATTAAATTTTTTTTAATTCATACTCAACAATGAACTAAAAGTTAATTTTCACTTTTTTCTATATCATATTGATTTTTAATTTAAATCTTGAGTATGAGTTAAAAATATATTTTTCAATTTTTGTAGCGGGACCATCCCATTCCTCCCGTTACAATGTGGCTGTCAGGAAAACTACTGACGCACTTAGACCATATATAGGTCCGTTTTGATTCAACGAAACGATCGAGGGAGTACCTCTTTAACTAAACCAGTTGGAGCTTCTTATAAGGCGATGTAAAGATAGAATATCTTCGTTCGCCAGATCGCTATGATCGTCGAAAAAGAAATCATCTAGGTGTTATTTACGTCTTGGGGAGAGAGATGGGCATGAGCAGAGAAGATGGGTGATAGTCTGCAAAAATCGCTAAAGAATACGCCAAGTCTTATGGCTTGTCCGGTTATGACACCAAGTACCGAGCTATGATTTAATCTGCTCATAGACAACAAACATTTAGTGCGTTTCAGATCCAATTTTGTTTTCTCTATGGCATTTTGTTTAAGCATAAGTTTGCTTGTAGCGATAGGTATACCAATATTTACCTTGTAAGGTAAAATTGGTATTAGGGTTCCATTTCTGGTGAGTTAATCGGCCTTGCAGTTTTCCACAATGAAGAAGAGGTGAATGTTTAACTGTTCCACCATCTCCATAAGAGATGATCGACAGTCGCGGGCAGTTATTGAGTTTGTGGAAACGCACAGATTGATTTAAGGACTGCCTGGCTGTCTGATGCGGATATCCGATGCAGATATCACGTTTTCCAATAACCAGGATAATATCTCTTTAATCGCCAGAATTTCCGCTTGGAACACACTTCAGTGGTCAGGGAGACGGAAAGAGAGACTTAAGTTTATTCTGTCTGAGTAAAAGCCCCCACCCACCCCATATTCGTTTTTTGAGCCATCAGTATAAAAATGAACTGATTCATCCTTCAAGAATCCCTCATCTTCCCAAATGGATCTTGGTGGGAAGGTGAATTGAAAATTCTTATCAAAAACTAATTGGGGTGTGGAGTAGTCGGAGTGGCTTAGTTTCGGTCCTTATGCATTCAGAATAATGGAGGCACCTAATGAGTTATCGGTCCATTGAGAGATGGCCTTGAGACGAACGGCTGTGCTCGTGGCCGTTTCTTTGTTAAAAATGGGGGGTAGAGATAAAGTAGAATGTCTAGGGCAGCTGAAGGTGTCGAACGAAGAACTCCAACCGACTGGCAGTCCATGAATAGACAATAGAATGTCAATTTTAAAGTAGAGTCCTGCGTGAATATTATGAAGGCACCATACACAAAAATTCAAGGTAAACTGCGTGTGGCTCTGTTAGTTTTTTTTTTTTTTTATTATATTGAGCGCGCACTAAAGGGGTTATGAATACCCTTATAATGATTAAACACAGTGCGAGCAATTAGGAAATGAGAATAGGATTAGAAAGGAGAAACCGATGCACATTGGTTTTGAATGTCTGCAGACTGTAATGAGTGGGAAATACTGTGTCTGGTAAAGCATTCCACATTCGCGTAGTGCGGCTAAAGAAAGAATCTCTGTACTTAACAGTACGTCCGAAATTGGGCTCAAGGGTAAACTGATGGGCATTCCTAGCAGTACGGGTATTACGGTTGAATTGTTTGAGGGGAGGAATGCAACTGGCTATTTCACTAGAGCATTGTTTATAAAAATAACGATAAAACAATGACAGGCATGAGACCTTGCGGCGGTGTTCAAGAGAAGCAAATGCCTCAGTAAGAGAACGATCTCCTATCATTTTTAAAGCTCTTTCTTCAATTCTATCCAGAAGACTCAAGTACGTTATTGGAGCTCCAGCCCAAATATGAGAGTTATACTCAAGTTTGGGACGAATAAAAGCTTTGTAAATTGTAGCCAGATCAGAAGGGGTAAAAACTTCTTGCATCGTCGGAGAAAACCTTAACACTTAGCAGCATTTTTGGCGATGTCAAATATATGATCACTCCACAGCAAGTGGTTTGTGATGCACATACCTAGGACCGATAGTTGTTCAATATCCTCGATGCAAGTACCACCCATGGATAGTGGCATTGGGGGAGGGTTACGCTTTTGCGACAGTAGGCAGCATTGAGTTTTCGAAGCATTAAATTCTACACGGTTTTTAAATCCCCATTGAACAATGCTGTCAAGATCAGAATTTAATGAGCTTATCATACGCTGCCGTTGATAGTCCACATCCGAAGAACAAGGATGAGAATCTAAAAACGAATATGAAAAGCAGAGGGTACTGTCATCAGCGAAACAATGTAGTGGATTAGAAGTTTCAGACAAAAGATCATTTATAAAAATAAGGAAGAGCGTCGGAAACAAAACGGAGCCCTGGGGCACATCAGCGTTTATTTTGTGGATATCAGATTTGAACCCGTCCAATACTACTTGAATTGAACGGTCCGAAACGTAATTTCTAACCCAACAAAGAAGAGATTCATCAATACCAAAAGCACGCATTTTCGATAAGAGAGCTTGATGCCAAACTCTATCAAATGCCTTTGAAATATCAAGTGCAATAATCTTACTTTCTCCAAAACGATGTAAAGATTTATTCCACTGTTCGGTGAGATAAACCATGAGATCACCAGTGAACCTATTGCAACGAAAGCCATACTGCCGGTCATTAAGAAGCTTCCGTTCTTCAAGATATTTCTTAAGCTGAAAATTGATCAGCGTTTCCATGACCTTGGAAAGAAGGGACGTAAGTGCAATTGGACGATAGTTAGAGGGGGAGGAGGATTCACCTTTTTTAGGGACAGGCTGGACAAATGCGGTTTTCCATCCACTCGAAAAGAGACCAGTAGAATAGGACAGATGGAAAAGCTTACGCAGTGGTTTTGCCAGCGTTGAAGAACACCTCTTCAGAACAATAGCGGGGATACTATCCGGGCCAGCGGATTTGTGAATGTCAAGATCTTTTAGGACTCTAGCAACTGAACGAGTGCGAAAGAAGATTAGCCCCATAGAATCGTTTACGCTTTGAAGTACAGGAGGAGTCATGTCACTCATTGGCAGCATCGAATTAACAGCAAACTGTGCTGCAAGCAGATTGGTTTTATCAATCGAGCTTACAAAAGGAGTGTCATTGGAAACGAGCGTAGGAACTGACGATGACGTAGTGTTGCGCACATTTTTTACAAATGACCAAAAATTTTTACTACCTTTGGGACATTGTAGTATTTTTTGCCTTAATTTCTGGTCATGCAAAAATTTAATGCGTCGAATATGTCCGTTACAATTCTTTCTAGCTTGTTTGAACTTATTCCGGTATTCCTCAGTAGGGTTGGCTTTATAAATCCGGAAACTTACATCTTTGATCCTAATAACCTCTTTACAGCTCGAATCAAACCATGAGTTTTCTTTAGGTTTGATAGATTTTACCCTATTCGGGATAAAATTTCTCATTCCTAAAAGAATTAAGTTTGTAACCATATCTGTGCTGGAATCACTATCGAGGAAGCATATTGACCAGTTAAAGTTCCTGAAGAAGTCGTTGAGACCGTTCCAGTTGGCTTTCTCATATTGCCATACGGTCCTCGTAGGGTTTTTCTCTTTAACTGGGGTTTTTTGGCATGAGAAATTAGCAGATATGACACAATGGTCTGATGTGCCTAGAGGCGGTAATACACTAATCGTATATTTATTAGGATCAGAGGTAAGAAACAAGTCTAGAGTGTTGGCGGACTGATCTGCAACGTCAGGAATCCGATTCGGCTCATCAACTAACTGAGTCAGGTGGTTTAACTCAGCAAAGATCTCGACATACCTTCCTTCGGGTGTTGTCTGACCAGAATAGCGCAGCCACGAAGAATTGTGAACATTGAAATCGCCCGTAACAACGATCTCACTGTGCGGAAAGTGGGATACAATTCTCTGGATAGAGTCGGACAGCGCATCGAATTCGTTGGAAGTCGAATTACTATCCAAACTTGGGCTACGATAAATAAAACATGTGTGAATGATGCGCCTTTGGACGGTGAATTTAAACCACATATAATTAAAATTTGTGTTGGTGCACTGACCATATTGTGGTAGAAGTTGATAGGCAACATCATTCCGTACATATACGGCTAGACCATGGTGAGAAAAGAATAAAGGCACTAAGCTATAACCGTAAAGGTTAAACTCCGAGTGGTCAGTGGTTTCACCAACCTGAGTTTCGCTTAGTGCCAAAATAGCTGGCCTGTTCAAAACAGTATGAACGTACGCAGCATGGAAATTTTTCCTAAGCCCACGAATGTTGCTATAATGAACACTGAACTTACCAGCCATCACAATACACAAAAACACAAAAAAAAAACAAAACAAGACAGTTAACTATGAAGCAAATATGAGTATGTGAGTTACTGCTGTTATGAACGATAATATTTATTTGATGGGAATATTGAAATTTTTTTTAACGAATAGGTCAAAATTATTTATATAATGCAATTTTATAGAGCAAGATTTTGTAAAAAGTGTCAAAAAAGCAAGTTATTAAGAAAGTCGTCTCATGGCCGCATGAAGGAAAAAAAATGGTCAAAACGCAACTAAAGTCGCACAACGGCAACCGTGGACTCAGGTTTCTAAAATATTTCATACACAATAAATACTTATTTAATTTTTTATTTTTTTTTAAATTAATTCCTACCCTTCTGAGGAGTAGCCGTAACTAAGAAAAATTTCTGGGGGGGGGGTGAAATTGTTTTAAATTGAAAAACATATGATCTACCAGAAGAAACCTGCAACAAGAGTCCTAGTTTGATGTTGTCATAAATGGCACGATTGGGTCGCACAAATTTTCTCTTCTGGCAAGTTACCTGAGGGTTTAAAGTACAAACGGAATATACGAAAAAATCGTATGAATTTTTTCTTAAAGTTTGAAAATATATCTTAAAAAGATTCAAACCAAAATCAAAGTATGCAAAAAAAATGTCTGTACTAAATGTGAGTTTAAGACTGATTAATATTAAATTTACAAAAACAGTTTTTAAAAATAATTTGAAACTTACCAAAAACATTTTTGAAAAATTATTTTATGCCATGTTATTAGTAGGAAGAAGTGCGGTTGGGTCTGGGAACCACATTATGTAAATTTTAATCTGATAAGAAGTAAAGAGAATGAAACGGTGTGTTAGTGGTGATGGTTTTATGAATTAATTAGTTTTATTACACTGATTAGAAGTGGTGATGGTTTTATGAATTAATTAGTTTTATTACACTGATTAGAAGGTGATCCTTCTTTGAGTGGGAAATCAAAGTGTTTTTATTTTTTATTGATTTTTTTTATTTTAAGGATGTTGTGTGTGAATGGATTTTTGGTGGTTGCTGCTCAGGTAGATTCGACCTACCTGAGATAAAATTTTCGATTTTTACATTAAGGATGTTGTGTGTGAATGAATTTTTCTTGCGTGGTTGCTGTTTAGGTAGGTCAAATAGAAAAGATAAAATTTTCAATTTTTATGTTAAGGATGTGGTGGGTTTTATGAATTAATTTTATTACACTGACGAGTAGGTGACCCTTTATGTGTGGGAAAGACGAATTCCAAACCAAAGTGTTTTTCTTTTTTATTGATTTTTTTGTTTTAAGGATGTTGTGTGTGTGAATGGATTTTTAGTGGTTGCTGCATAGGTAGGTCAAATAGAAAAGATAAAAATTTCGATTTTTACCTTAAGGATGTTGTTTGTGAATGAATTTTTTTTTTTGTGGTTACTGTTTGGGGTAGGTCGAATAGAAGGATGTTTTGTGTGAATAGATTTTTTTTTAAATTTTGATAAGTAACTGATGCATTTTAAAACAGATTTATTGACTTTTTTTATCTTGAGGATGTTGTGTTTTCGAACTCTGAAGAGGATGATTGAAATGCCGATCATGTTAAAAATGTTTTTGTACTTGAAGATAATGATAATGAATTTCATTTCTCGTAGACGAGCTGGTGTCCCTTGTACGTGTGAATATCATGAATATGATATATAAAAGATTTTCCGAGAAAGGATTTTGAATTTAAATTTGACAACTACCTAACTGATGCATTTTTTTTTTTTTTAGTTTTTAAAAGTGTAAAGTTATGTAACCTATGTTGCTGTTTTCTTTTTTCTTATAGGGTTATTGACTTTTTGGGGTATTGAGGGTAGAATTAGATTTGTAGAGTTAAAAACAATACGTTGCGAATGCTTAGAAGAAAAGACGATTGTCAAACCAATGTTTTTCTATTGAACATTTCTTCTTGTGGATGTGTTGGTGATCCTATTTCGGTTGACCTGTGAATGTATATACTGAAGAGTAGATAACCAATATTATGGTCAGAGCATAAAAGCAAACGTTCTAGGGGATTCTTAACTCAGTTAACAATTCTATTTTAAAGAAAAAAGAACTAAAAAAAAATGTCATTTTTAAGTAAAATTAAAGCCGCTGTAAATGTGAGCAACACAGAATCGTTAGGCTCAGGTGTGAAACCCATTATGAGCCTTTCGAAATTGATAAAAAAAAAAAAATTTCGATCACCCACGCCAAGAGGTGCAACACGAAATACGGGGAGCAAATATTGCTCGAACTGGAGGAATACAAGGTAATATAATTTAATCTTGCAGCATTGTAATTTAATAAAAAAAATTATTTTCAGGTTTTCCTCCCAAAAAGATGCAATACGCAATTAGATGACGAGGACATACAACAATTAAAAAATTGTTGTCTTGAGGTGGTTGGGCCCTATGGAGAGATGTCGGTTGCTGTCGACTTCCACCTCAAAGAAGAGCAGCAGCAAGAAGAAGAACAACAACACCAGCAGCACCAGCACCAACAACAACAACAACAACAACAACAACATCAACAGGAACAACAACAAAAACAACTGGAACAGCAACTGGAGCAGCAGCAGGAACAACAACTACAACTACAACAACTGCTACAGCAACAACAACAGCAACAGAAACCCCAGAAATCCGGGAGAAAACAGAGGCATCATGCTGAGGTAACTTCCGTCATCGATCCCGCTTTATATTACGAAAATGATATTTTGCTCACTTCCCAAAAACATTTTTTTAAATAAATAAAAAATAATAAAAAAAATAAATTAAAAAATGTTTTTCTTTTCTTTAAATTTTTATTTCAGCGAATTAAAGTGTTGGCTGACTTTAATACCACAACTAAGCGATTTAATTTAAAAGGGCGGAAAATTTAATTTAAAATAAACCCTATTCCGAGCCATGAAGAACTAACTTCATTTATAAAAAAAGCGATTGAAGATATGGTACGATTTGCCGTGCAAGGTCTCGACGAGACAGACAAAGTGGGGATTACATTTTCTGGCAAAAGTTTTGCTCATGAGCGGGGTAGTGGATGGATTAACTACAAAACCTGCTCAGAGCTCAGTATAGATGATGTTTGGGAGATGATAAACAAAATTTTCCAAAGCAACGCTGAAGGAATAAGTACAGATGATTTTTGCTTGTCAATAACATCAATTAAAATGCCAGCTGGGAAAGGAAATAATAGAAAACCCTCAGCTATGTACAATTCATTCAATGAAGAATGTACCAAGCGCAGAGGAATAATTGTCATTAAAAACAAAGACAGTTTATGTCTACCTCGAGCTTTGGTTGTAGCGAAGGCATACGCAGACAAGGAAGACAATTTTAATAAAATAAGAAAAGACACCAACAAAATCCAGACAGAGAGAGCTTTGAAACTTCTCAATGATGCTAAAATAAGCATACCGTCAGAGGGATGTGGAATAAATGAGTTGAAATCATTTCAAGCTTATTTAAAAAAATACAAGATCTCTGTCTTCGAATACAAATCGAAGGGGCGCAAAATAATTTACGAAGGAGTTTCAAATGACATTGATGATAAAAAAATACATTTATTGTATTACAATAATCATTTCAATGTAATTACTTTATTAACCGCCGCATTTTGCTGTAGTTTTTACTGTGAGACGTGCCATTTACCGTATAACACGAAAAAATGATCACCATAGATGTCTTGATCTTTGTGCGCAATGTCAGCATTTTCCAAAATGCAAAGAAACATCGAAAAAAATTCTGATCCAAGACTGTAATCGGAACTTCAAGGGGCCAGAATGCTATGACAATCACAAAATGTGCGAGTCGTCAGGAAAACAATCTATCTGTGAGCAAATAAAAAGATGCCTTACTTGTTTGAAATCCTACGCAGGAAGTCGACAACATGTTTGTGGTGAATTATTTTGCAAGAACTGTAAAAAACATGTACCCGAAGACCATATGTGTTTTATTTTACCTGATACGAGAAACCCTGACCTGAAAAATTTCTTGTATATATTTTATGATCTTGAAAGTCGTCAAGAAAAAGTAATTGGGGAAAAAATATGGAATGACGGAGATGAAGCAACAACAACAAAAGCTTTTATTAAAAAACATGAGCCAAATTTATGCGTGTTTCAAAACAAATGCAGTAATTGCGTGGAGAACCCAGATTTGTATTTCTGCCAACATTGTAAACTGTCATTAAACGTGCTAGAAGGAGAAGACGTTGTGCCTAAATTTGTTCAGTATATACTCGAAATTCGGAAAAAAATTAAAAAAGTGGTTGTAGTTGCTCACAATGGTCAAGCTTACGACCATCAGTTCATTTTGAACTATGTTTTGGAGAAAACACAACTAACCCCCGAATTAATTATGCGGGGAACGAAAATAATATTGATGCAAATAGGAAACGTGAAATTTATCGACTCAATAAACTACTTTCCTATCGAAACTCCCAAAAGCATTCGACTTGCCGCCTGTTTTAAAGAAAGGTTACTTTCCGTATCTCTTCAACACAAAAGGAAATGAAAATTACAAAGGAACACTACCGGCAATAGAATATTACAGTGCAAATACTATGAGGACAGAAGAACGAGTTATTTTCTTAAAATGGCATTCAGAACATCAAAATGATTATTTTGATATGAAGCACGAGCTTGTAGAATACTGCAAGAGTGATGTAAAAATTTTGACGGGGGCTTGCTTGCAATTTAGAAAATTGTTTCTTACGCAATGTTACGTTGAACCATTTTTAGAATCGGTAACGATTGCTTCAGCATGCAATCTTTTATATAGGCGCAACTTTCTTAAGCCAAACACCATCGGGTTAATACCCAAAAAAGGATACAGATGCATTGACAACCAGTCACCAGAAGCAATCAAGTGGATGATTTGGGAAGAACGGCAAAGGAACATAAATATCAAACATTCGTATAAAGGCAAAGAGGTAGTTATCAACGGAGTAAAAGTTGATGGTTTTTGTGAAGAAACTAAACAGATATTTGAATTTCATGGATGTTATTACCATGGTCACCCTCTCTGTTTGAAGCACAAACGCGATGAGCCTCTACACGAAAACGAAAATGATACATTAAATCAGAGGTATGAAAGAACTATTGCTAAAACTGACAGATTGAAAAATTTCAACTACGAGGTCATTGAAATGTGGTCTTGTATTTTTCAAGCTCATCTTAAATCATTTGATAAAGAACAACTAAATTTCTTAAACACCCATCAACTGATTCAAAGTTCCCCACTGATCCCCCGCGACGCTTTTTATGGTGGACGAACCGGTAACACTGTAAGTTTATACAAATGTAAGAAAGGCGAACAAATCAAATACATAGATGTATGTTCTCTATACCCTTGGGTTTGCAAGAACGGAAAATTCCCAATTGGTCATCCTAAAATTCACATTACTTGCGATGCAATCTGTTCAACAACGAAATTGGATGGGGTAAATGGACTCGTCAAGTGTAAAATTTTACCTCCTGAAAACCTGCTGCATCCTGTATTGCCAATGAAACAAAATGACAAGCTCATGTTTTCATTGTGTAGATGCTGTAGTGATGAAAAAAACAACGAGCGATTGTGTACTCATACTGATGAGCAAAGAGCAATGGTCGGGACTTGGGTAATTGACGAGGTCCTAAAAGCTGTTGAAAAAGGCTACATCATACTTAACATTTTTGAAATATGGGAATATAATGTAGTCCAATACAACCCAGACAGAAATTCTGATGGCGGACTGTTTACATCTATGATGAACAAGTTCTTAAAAATCAAACAAGAAGCATCTGGATGGCCAGCAGAATGTAGCTCTCAACAAGAAAAAGAGAAATATATTTCTGATTTTCTTGAAAAAGAAAATATTCAGATGGAATTTGCAGAAATATGTGTGAATCCAGGAAAGAGGTCACTTGCAAAGCTGATATTGAACTCATTTTGGGGAAAATTTGGACAACGTGAAAATCAACTTCAAACTGTCGTTCTGAATAACACTTCAACTTTATTTCATCTGCTTACGCATCCATCGATTGAAGTACTTCATATTCTCCCCATAAATGAAGAAAACGTTGTCACTAACTTCGAGATGAAAGAAGAAGCAATCGATTCTTTATCGACAGTAAATGTTTGTGTTGCTGCTTACACGACTGCTTTAGCTCGACTTAAACTGTATGGCTACCTGGAGAGGTTAGAGGAAAGAGTTCTTTATTACGATACTGATTCGGTGATATATGTAAGTCGACAGGGGGAATTCGATCCTCCTACTGGACAATTCATCGGTGATATGACTAACGAATTAGAAATGTATGGCAGTGGAAGTTATATAACAGAATTCGTCAGTGGAGGGCCTAAAAACTATGCCTTTAAAGTGCTCAGTACAAAAGACAAGATAGAACACGTTGTCTGCAAAGTGAAAGGAATTTTTCTCAATCATGAATCATCGCAAATAATCAACTTTGATTCCATTAAAAATGCTGTTTTAAATTCGTCTTCTTCCTCAGATAGTGAAAGCATTATTATTAAATCTAATAATATTCGGCGGACAAAAGACCATCAAGTGCTTACCATACCAGAAGAGAAAACCTACAAAGTCAAATCGGAAAAAAGTCGTTTTCTTGAAGATCATAGCTCTTTACCGTATGGATTTAAAAGACAACGTTGTCTTTCAACAACTTCTGTTTAAAATTATGAAATAAAAAAAAATTATTTAAAATTGTTGTACTTTTTTTTATTTGAAAAAAATTTTTTGTTACATTGAATGCTTTTTTTTTTGCTTCACTTGTTTTTAGGAAAATTGTTGGGGTCTTTTAAATTTTCTGTTAAGCTTCCCCCAAACTTTAAACAATTCTGGTGACTCCTTGATCAAGTGGATTATATTCAATTATACGATCATGTAGCATAAGACAGTGAGCTGAAGTGTTTACAGGAATGTTTTGTGATGTTTTCATCTCCAAACGTATATCGATGGGGCCTGTTTTCATAGTTTCGTTTTGATGTCTGCAGTCAATAACGAAAATTTGAGCGCGTGATTTAAATAGATCCCAAGAAAGCAGAGGCTCACTGATGGTTTTATTGTAGTAAGTTTTTTGAAAATCAGTGTACATTTTGTAAAACAAACTATATCTATTTTTATCAAAAGAAACATTGAGATCTTCATGTGGATAAACATCAGAGTTAAGATATACTTTTAAGTCTGTTAGATTACAATGATCAAACGTTGTAGGATCAGCAGATAGTTTTTTATTTTTCTCAGTTTGCAGCGCAAAGACAATATATCTAGGTTTTTCAATTTGTGTTGTTGTCTTTAGATTCCATATGTGATGGTCAGAGGTTGGCAGCATAGGGTATTCATAAAGATCCCAGTTTCGGAAAGCAATTTTCATAGCATTGTTTTTATTTATAGATTTGTATAAATTCAATTTCATAGAGTCTGATAATGTCACGTGTGGTACTTTCCATTGTACCTTATGAAGTTGTACTTGTACTTTTTCATCTGTTTGTGAGATTAGAGCGTTTTCATCCATTCTGGCTCGAGTTATAATAAGATCATGTCGAGCGTTGGGGATAATTTTTTTATAATCTTCAGCGAACCCCAAAAGGCTATTTAATGGTATACAGTAATTAAAATAATATGGCTTTAAAATATTAATAGGAGAATCAGGAGACCAGGATGCATTTAAAAGCATGTCACTCTCATTTTTAGTTAAAGATAAATAGTTTTTGAGCGTTGAAGTAATTCCAACATTTCGATTGCAGTCAATTTCCTTCCCGTTGAGTTCATAACGTATTTCATCAAACAGAAAAGACATTGTATTGTTTGTTAGTTTTGTGTTAACTATTTCTCTTACGTCGTCTTTTCCAGCTGTCGTCGATAATGAGCCTTCAACATATAAAAAACTTTCTGAAGGAAGGACATTAAGATTTTGATGTTGTATACAAATCTGTATGATGTCATTTCTCTCAAAATTGTTTTGATATGATGAATAAGTATGATATTGATATTTAGAAATGCTTTCATTGATTTCAGGTTCTTGAAAAATGTTTAACATATTTTGGTTTTAATGTTTTAGAGTGTATCCTAATGATAATAAATAGTCCTGATTATGTTTTGTAAGATGATGACGATGACGTGTTACCACATCTGAGTTTGAAGATTGATTGAGCAAACTAGTATTTTTAACACTGCTTTTATAAGAAGTTGAGTCAGTTATATTTCCATACACAATCATTATTCTGGTTGTAAATGTATTCGAACCGTTATTTTTTCTCCTCTGAAATTAATGTCTTTACCGTCTTGATCGACGAACTTTAAGCACAACGATGTTATTCGTTTGACGTTCACAGGTAAATAAATAACATTCCTTGGAACTTCTATGATTTTATAGCCAGGACTTACTTTAACTGCAAATTCATGTAAAATGTGTGCGGATTGATTATTTACATACGCTCCATCTATTATATTACATTCAACGCGAATGGCATTAACTCTATTTATGTCAACGTAAAGATCCGATTCATGTAATAAGTTTGACTTCAACAATTTCTTACTAAACCCTAAAAGAGACCCAATAGAATTTAGTTTAGAGAAGTCAATGTCTTCCGAGCTGTAAATTTCACATTTCAGAGTGTTGTTATTTGCCTTTATTTTAATTTCACTTTTTCTTATTGCACTTTTCTTTTTTTTGTTAATTTCAACAAGTTTTTTTTGTATTAAATTATTTATATCTTCTATCTCATATGAACCTATAGGAAACGAAATAACACTATCACCTATATGCAGCAAGTTATTAAACTCATCCACATTTGGTATAGAGTTATATGTTTGGAAATCTATGAGTCCGCACACATAATTAGATTTCAATACAATTGGAAGGAAATACTCAGCATTAAGAATAGATTCATTTCCACTTAAAGTTAGTGTTAACGACATGTTGATTAAAAGACGAATGGCACAATTTAGACTTTTCCACATCATTTTATTCATTTCTTATTTTCAGTTTTGAAAACATTTTTACATTGTTCTAATAAAAACCTTAAGCATAAATGTCCGCATATAAATGTATCAAAGTCTTGTTCTTGAATATAATTATAATTTATTTTATTACCAAGATAGCTAATTACTTCAGTTGGCGGTCTTAAATTTCCAAAACTATCAAAATATTTTACAATACTATTTTTATTATTTCTTATATATGCCACCCAATGAGTTCCAGTGCCAGCTTCACGATCCAAATTTATAACACCACATTCTCTACCCATTGGTGCTTTTGGTAATGAGTCTCTCATAAAAACTCCTCTAAAATATTGTAAGTGTTTCTTTCCAAATCGTTCAATGTCGAAATTGTTTAAGGGTCGATTGGGTAGCAGTTCAATTAGTTTTTTGGGGTACATGTGTTTAGGAAAAGACCAAGGCCATTTTTATATGGTTGTAAATATAACCCATTTCCTTGAATAGCAACTGCTTCCATAGACTTATTATGCCGTTTGTTTTCTTCAAGCAGTATTTTAGCAGCTCGTACATCATTCAGAGCTTTTGCGACACCAGCTGCTCCACCCGTTAAAGATCCAACAGCCGATAAACCAGCTAGAATCGGAGCTAGAAGTGGTAGAAAACCACCACTTTTTGGAAGTGGAATTATCCTCGGTGTTTGAATATGTTGTTTTTTCTTGTTTTTGAAAACATTTTTTGCAGCCTTCACAGCAATATTTGCTATAGATGTTGTACCACAACAATTGATATTGTTTTTAATTGCGTTCCTTGCTTCGCTTATGGCCTTCTTGAACAAATTTTTCTTGCAAAACTTTTTTGTCTTTGTTTTATTAGTTCTTTTAGTTTCAGTTTTAGTTCTTTTACTACCCATCCCAAACTTCGTTTTTGCTTTCATCATGTTGGTGACTAAGAGTCCGCTTAGTTTTTCAGAGGCTGATGAGTCACTTGCTTTGAATCTTTTCCACGCCTTATCGGTAAGAACTTTATCGGCAGAGTGTCGATCCGACAGAGAACTGCTTTTAGAATATGCAATATCGTGTAGGCGACAAGCCTCGTCCAGTTGATTGATCCCTTTATCACCCCTTCTTAAACGTTTTTCTAATTTCGTTCCGGGACCACAGTAATTATAGGAGGTAATATGTAGTTCAAACGGTAGTTTGTCGATAATTTTATTCAAAAGCCCTTCTCCTTCAATTGATTTTCTTTTTTTATGACACTGATTTTGAGTATTATGATCAATCATATTATGGTAAACGTACCTTCTTAGTTGAGGTTTGAAACATGTATGAAAGCAAGTATATAAAAACGAAATGTTTTATTAAGAAAGCTGTTAGTTGTCATTATGCGCTTCGTAAAGCAGTCAGAAGTCATCAAAGTAAAAAATTTTGATTCGAATATAAAAGTCAAAAGAAAGCATGGAACATTGTTTCCAAACAGTATTCGAGGAATTATCGTAGGACCATCAAACTGCGGAAAAACAAATGTAATGCTAAGCATTCTCCTATAATATTTATATTTATTCCAAATCCTTACATCAACCCAAATATCAGTATCTGAAAAAGCTGATTACATCCATCAAAGGGATGGAATACAATGAGTTTTCAAACAATTGTGAGATAATGTCTCCATCGGAGGCTAAAAATAACTCAATATTTATATTTGATGATGTAGCATGTCAGAAACAAAATAACATAAGAGATTATTTTTGCATGGGTCGACACAATGGGGTTGACAGTTTTTATTTATGTCAGTCCTATACCCATATACCGAAACATTTAATTAGAGACAATGCTAATTTTATCATTCTTTTCAAACAAGATGAATTGAATTTGAAGCATGTTTACAAAGATCATATAAACTCGGATATGACATTTAATCAATTTAAAGAGTTGTGTTCACACTGTTGGGCAGATAATTTTGGTTTTCTGGTAATAGACAAGGAAAGCAGTATTGAAAAAGGACGTTACAAAAACAGTTTCAATAAAATTGCAATACTATAAATATACATTTATTATTTAAAAACAATACATTCTGACAACAACACTGTTTGGGGGAGCTTGTTCTTCATTATAATCGAACAACAAAAAAAAACAAAAAAAAAAAAAAAAAAAAAACGTTATTTACTTTTTTTTTTTCACTGCTGTCTCAAATTTTGTAAGCACAAAAATAAAATAAAAATGAATGAAACGGTTTTAACTGAACTAGTTAAAACCAAAAATGTTCTTCGAAAAAAATATTTACAACTAAAAACTGGAAACATGATGAGGGGGGCTGTGTTGGAAAATACTTTCAAGCCCATTGTTGAGCCCTTGAAAAAATTGGTTGAAAATGTTGATAAAGTAAAACCACAAAGTAAGGACTATTCGCATGGAATTGTTTACAAGGAAGACCCGCAGCAGAAGTATGACATTAAAACGCCTAAGCGTTCTAAGCTACAATTCAAATCTTTTGATGAAAACGATGAAGAAGAAAAAGATAACGAAGGAATAGGATCACCAACACTAGAAATGAATAGTGTAGATAATTCTTTTTTGTTCAGTACACCAAAAAACTTAGAAACCCCAAATAAAAGATCTTCTTTTGATCAAAAAATATTGTCAGAGTCTAATCGTGATACAACATATGGTCCATATTTTGATGCAAATACACATACCATAAAAATGGGGAGATGCAGTTTTGCGATGAATGATCATGATATTATAATTGGCGACGAAACTTTCACTCGAACTCCTGGCCTCATTGAATTAATGCTTAAGAAAAATCCACGTAAACAAAAATATACTAATGATGACTTAGAACAATATGGGAAAATCTTACATAAAACTAATGCACATAGAATTAATCACGACAGTTCATCTCGAATCAAGGCCAATAGAGGTGTAAAATATACTCACATAATTAAGGATCTTATTGACAGGCTTAAAAATGAAAACGGAAAAATAGGCAAATCTTATTCTGATATTCCTGAGATGAAATATACAAATAAAAATATTGGATATGTGTACTGGAATGATCCTAATGAACTTGTTAGTCGACTTCGACTTTTAATGGCATCCAAAAACGCTGGAAACAACAACCATCAGAATGAAATCAATTCTATTATTGAAGAACTAAAGGAGTCCAATATTATATATTAGCATTATTTAAAAGCCAAATCCTTTACATATAAACAATGAACGTTGACAAGTTCGGTAGGAACTCCAACACTTTTTTAAAAACCAGAAGCCTTGTTGGTCCTCCAGGAATAGGATTTAAACTTCTACCGTCTGGTGATTTTGATATCGATGGTAAATATATAAACAATATTGGTAAAAAACCCGAGTACTCACACCAGGCCGCCCCCAAAGGATATGTTGATGGACAAATAACCCTAAAGGAAGCAAGTGTTAGAAAGCACATCGATTCCTCTTTGGAAGAAATCTTAAGAACTATAAATAATGAAATTAGTATACTTAGAAATCACATAGACTCTTCTTTAAAGGAAGCACTAACAACTATGAAGCAGGAAAATATAAACTTACAATCACTTTCGAGAGAACCTTTAGATTTTACGAATGATGCTACTAAAAAGTATGTTAACGAACAAATTAAAAATAAGATTGAAAAGTTCATTGAGTGGCGTATTTTATATCCGACAGCAACACCATTGGTAGATCGCAAGTAAAGTCTTAGTAATTAGTAACCAAACAAAGCTGAAGCCGAAAAGATCTTTAAAATGGACTGCGGACTTATATTAAAAAACATTCGTGATTTTTTAAAATTGAAAGGCCATTCAATATTAGAAGAACACTACGAAGAGTTTTTAAATTGTATATCTTTGCTTAAAAACTTTGAAAATACAACCTACATTGAAACAATTCATGGACATCACTACTCTAATTGTTGCTGGTCATCCAACCATTGTAAACAAGGACCAGACACTTGTGCCTGTTACATTATAGAACAACGTTTAGTTAGAATTAAGAAACTGATGTTATTTTTATTATTGCAATAAAAAAAAAATTAAAAAAAAACATATAAGTCTTCATTTTTTATTAAACTGAATTCACTCTTTGTAAATATGAGTAAGCGAAAGGTTGTCGAAGAGTTGCATAAGACTGCACGTAGAAATTTTAAACGTCGTCATGTTATTATCAAGGGGTATGATGATTTATGGCAAGCTGATTTGGTTGAAATGATACCTTATAGTGAACAAAACAAAGGTTTCAATTATTTAATGACAGTCATTGATGTCTTTTCCAAATTTGCATGGGTCATACCAATGAAAAACAAAAAAGGTATAACTATTTCAAAAGGAATGGAAGAAATATTTCTCTATTCTTCTAGGATTCCTAAAAATTTACAAACGGACGATGGAAAAGAATTTTTCAATTCAAACTTCAAACCCTTGATGGAAAAATATAAAATTAACCATTACTCTACATTTAGTTCATTAAAGGCTTCAATTGTTGAGAGATTTAATAGAACTTTCAAAGATAAAATGTGGAAAGAATTTAGTTTCAATGGCAGTTATAAGTGGATAAATATTTACAAAGAAATACTGCATGAATACAATCACTCTTTTCATCGAACCATTAAATGTAAACCTGCAGATGTTAACAAACAAAATTCAAAGTCGCTATTACCAATTTTCAAAACCAAGAAATAAAAACTAAGCAAACAAAAATTTAAAGTTGGTGACAAAGTAAGAATTAGCAAGTACAAACATGCATTTGAAAAAGGTTATACACCCAATTGGACTACTGAGGTTCTTTTCTTATTTTAAAGAAAAGTCCAATTAACAAAACCAGTCACATATCTTCTTGAAGACTACCAAGGGAAACCAGTTCAAGGTGGTTTTTACGAACCTGAACTGATGAAAACTAGATGCGCAGATGTATTCCTAGTTGAAAAAGTTTTACAAGCGAGCGGAAATAAAGTTTTAGTGAAATGGTTGGGATTCTCTCCAGAACATAACTCTTGGATCAATAAAAACGAAATTCTGTAAAATAAAAAATAAATTTGATTTTTTAAAACATTGGAATTTGTAATTTTATTTTTATGACATGTTTACATTTTTCTAAGTTTGTTATTATATACAAAAACATTACACGTTATTTCATTTTCATAAATTTAAGTTCATACGCTGCTCCAACTTGTCTAGTTATTTCAAAGACATATCCTCCTCCACCAATTGCTGCTATGCTGCTTGTTGAAAGATTTGAATATCTGGCCGGTAAAAAAACCTGTAAATAACTTAATTAATAATAAAAATAAATAATAATAAAAAAACTTACCTTATATTCTCCAAGATCTGCTACAATCCGATCGCCCCACCGTGTTTTTACTTCTTGTAATGAAAAAATATTATATCTAAAATTCATTTGCAAATCAGACAGTTTTTTCGTTGGCTTGAAAACTGTGTTCTCGTTTATTGAGTTTGCCTCTCTCACAGCAAAATCATCCAGGGTAAAGATTGAATATTCCACTTCCTCGAAATGCATGATGAAGACGATGAAGAATAATGTTTTCTCTTGATAGCTTCTTGAAACCAACTGTGCTCATCATAAACACATATCTTCCTTTTTATAGAAGTATCCCTCTCAATTTTCGTATACAAATTTTCGTACATAAATTAAGAATGTTCTTGTTCATGTTAATTGAGTAAAAACTTAAACATGAACATGAAAACAATTGTTACCCTTATTATCATTTAAGCTAATGGGGTACCTAATACAAGAAAATTACGTTTTGGGGTTTTAAACGTAAATGATGTTATAAACGTAATTTACGTTTTGGGGTTTTAAACGTAAATCATGTTTTAAACGTAATTTACGTTTTGGGGTTTTTTAATGTAAATAAGGTTGTTAACGTAATGTACGTTTTTATTAAAAATGTCAAATTGGGGTCAAAATGAATTATTTTAAATTTTCAAACAAGGTCTTTGTTCGTCCTTGTAACGTTTTTCTATTCTACTTCCCCCCGATATACTCCTGATACACAGACACAAGGCACAAACCCCAATAAAGAAATTACTAAATTAAAACCAACCCCAATTTCTATCACCGCATGGCTCACTTCATTTTAAATTTAAGAAATGTCAATTACACTGTAATAAAATTCAACAGCTCCTTTCTTAGATTTGAAATCAAAATCCTCCTACATAAAATCTTCAATTTCTGCTTTACTCAACATGCTTTCTGCTAAACATTATCATGATATTCATAACAATTCATCCTAAGAGTGTACATTTTACTTCACATATCATCCGATAAAAAATCACGTCCACGATATACAAAATCATTACGAAACACTTCATAACATCAATCATCAATTTTCCTTCAATACATTTGTCTTATTGTTGTGTTTTGTATTGTACTTCCCCCATGCAAAGGAAATAATACACATAGCGATACTCACAAGTCACAAACCCTATCAACAACAAACAATCAAACAAACCACCACCATACTCACTTCACCTTCTTTTTCAAAATACACATCTAAGAAATGACCGTTTGATTATTTAAAAAAAATCCAACCGTACCTTGTCAGATTTGAATTTGCTCATTTGTATCGTTCTTTTATTCTTCAACGCACGTAATTTACATAACGATTCTTATCAGGCACAAACCCTATACAAACAAAAAAAAAAAAAAAACAACCACCAATTCACCTACAACCAAAAATTCCGTTACATGTTCAAATTTTCAAATCCTACTAACGTAGAAAAATTCATTCACACACAACATCCTTAAGGTAAAAATCGAAAATTTTATCTTTTCTATTCGACCTACCTGAGCAGCAACCACCAAAAATCCATTCACACACAACATCCTTAAAATAAAAAAAATCAATAAAAAATAAAAACACTTTGATTTCCCACTCAAAGAAGGGTCACCTTCTAATCAGTGTAATAAAACTAATTAATTCATAAAACCATCACCACTAACACACCGTTTCATTCTCTTTACTTCTTATCAGATTAAAATTTACATAATTTGGTTCCCAGACCCAACCGCACTTCTTCCTACTGTTATTTTTATTAGCTAGGACAATTTCACTAATGAGTTTTGTTTAAATCTCTTAAGCCGTTATCGAGATAGTCGAAATTTAAATATACCGTAATGTGGCAGGTACCGTTAAACGAATTTTCTTCAAAGGTTATGTTTTCACTATCTTATAGACCATCTACACCTTATTACTGTAATGTTTCCTTGGATTCTATGGCTAAGGTAAGCTTGCCGGATCGCCAGGTTCGTACTTAAGAAGGTACTTTAAAACTTTAGTTTAGGTTTTTCTTTATTTCATTCACAAATCTCCTTAATATAAATCTACATAAATAACAAATCTGGTTTTATTAGTTTCTTATTAAATACGGTTTTAACCAATGATATTTCCTGTGTTGTAACGCCTTATAAGCCGTGCTTTCCTTATGGGAGAAGAGGTCGAAAAGCGGACAGAAAATAAAAGATTTTTGTTTTAAACTTTAAATACTTAAATGGCCCGCTGTCTTTAGCTAGGCTGCGACCAAATAAGTTATGTTTATTTCCAATTTTGTTCTGTCTCGAATTTTAAATATTCCTGTCTTTTTATACTATTTTAATCTACAAATTCTACCCCAATACACAAGCACTTTTACAACCATATATCCACCAACCGATAATTACATAATTTATTCCAATTGGTAATATTTCCTTTATATTGTAACCTAGTTGGAATCATTTAATATAAATATTTCCCAACTATTCTTCACAAAAGTGCCGCCGCATCATATTTCACATGTATTCACTTATAGCGCCTCTTACCGCTGCTAAGGTGCATTCTCAGCATTTAGTATCAATGTCTGCAATTAGTGCATTGGATTTGTTTACAATCCGTTGGACATTGGATATTCATTACTCATAGCAGTTTATGGGTTTTGACGTAACTATGGCGAGTGAGCATTATGATGGCCTGGTGACGATTTATTTATGAGTCAGTATTTTATGGTATTTTATTATTGGTGCAGTATCGGTGGTGGAAGTGTTTTGGGAAAATGTGTGGAAATAGAGCAAAATGTATTGGTTGGGAGGTTGGAATGTAGTGCGATCACTACATCCTTCCCCCCTTCGAAAAAGGAAATTGACCTTGAAGAGGTTAATTTTCTTTTACATTATTTTCCTTGAAGTTACAAAAATTCTGTATATTATTTGAAGGTTTTTTTTACATATTTCTTAATCTTTTTATTATACATATATATTAATATTTTTTTTTTTTTTTTGATAATAACTCATTTATTCATTAATTTGTTTGGTGTGAACAACGCGAAGAATATTTTCTAAACTCAATCTCCTAGTAAAATCAAGTGAAAATTGTATGCCCTTTTTTTCTTTTTTGATATCTTTGTCTGTCTGTAGAGTTGTAACAGTTAGAGGGTGTGGTACAATTTTTCATTGTGGTGTGGGAGTTATAGTTGTTTGTTTTAATTTGTTTGTCTGGCGAGTTGTAGCATTTGGAGAGTGGGATACGACCTTTTTTTGTGGTGTAGAAGGTACAACCGTTTGTTTAAGTATGGGTTGGGAAATGATAATATTTGGTCAAGCACGAGGTAAAGGTGGGGAAGGCGGTATGGTTTGAGAAATGATAGTGTTTGGTAAAGCACGAGTTTAAGGTGGGGGAGGCGGAATATTCTTGGGTTTTTCTTTAAAGTCCGCTGGTAATTTTCCAGCTAAAGGATTTTGTGTTTCTGTTGTACATACTTTTATTGATGTTATCGGCGTATTTGCTGGCTTTCTTTTGGAATATCTTAGTTTTGTAAAGATGATTAATGATAAAATTATTATGATAATTAAGGCTCCTAAGTTGGTGTAAGATACTAGTTCTGGTGTGAATTGTAGGAAAGGTTTAGTTAAAGGTAAATCGTTTTCAAGTGTCCTCAAATTTTGTTTAATTTGGGTCCATTTTTCTTTGAAAGAAGTTTGGGACAAGTGAATGTCTGGAAAATTTTCCAACATAGTGTTATTAAAAGAAAGTGTGTTATGTTGGGATATATTTATCAGTGAGATGTTTTTTTATGAAGTCGGGTTTGGTAATGTCAGCATTATTTTCTGTGGGCAGTTTCCAATGCGAAATTGTGTTGGAACAATTATTTGATAAATGGAATATTCCGATACCTTCTAAATATTTTGAGATATTGTTGTGCCACATTGGGAGTAGATAATTTGTTTATCTTGGAACGCAAACAACCAATTATTAGGAGCTTTGAGTTTAATAATATTGTTCAGGAAACTTGTAGATTTAATGAAATTGCAAGATGTATGTTCGTTATTTTTGCTGTCAGGAATTTTGAAACAAAGATCATGTGAATTTTCGTTAACTGAAAAAGGTTTATTTTGGATACAAATGAAAAATAGAGATTCATGGTAGATATTTATTCGAGACAAAGGTTATTAAATTCTGTTGTTGTAAAAGTAAGATGCATGTTTGTTGGATTTGTCATGACATACTCAAAGTTTATATTTAATAGGCCATAGCTGGTTTGGTTGAATTTTACCGGGAATAGGTGAATTTGATAAATTTTGAATGTATTTGAATTACATAAGGGAATTGTAATTTTAATTTTGATTTGATCTTGAAATTAAATTGATTTAACATTAGTTATTTCGTTGATATATTGTGGGTCTCGTAATAATGGGTTTACATTATTATAATGGGATATATTTGAATAAATTTGTCTTAAATCTTCTGATCTCAGTAGGAGCGGGTGTAATTTGTGTTGTTGGAGAGAGTTAATAAGGGTGAAAAATCTTGATAGGACCGTTTGAATGGATTGAAGATATTCCAAAAGAAAGCCAGCAAATACGCCGGTAACATCAATAAAAGTATGTACAACAGAAACACAAAATCCTTTACCTGGAAAATTACCAGCGGACTTTAAAGAAAAACCCAAGAACATTCCGCCTCCCCCACCTTTACCTCGTGCTTTACCAAACACTATCGTTTCTCAAACCATACCGCCTTCCCCACCTTTACCTCGTGCTTGACCAAATATTATCATTTCCCAACCCATACTTAAACAAACGGTTGTACCTTCTACACCACAAAAAAAGGTCGTATCCCACTCTCCAAATGCTACAACTCGCCAGACAAACAAATTAAAACAAACAACTATAACTCCCACACCACAATGAAAAATTGTACCTCACCCTCTAACTGTTACAACTCTACAGACAGACAAAGATATCAAAAAAGAAAAAAAGGGCATACAATGTTCACTTGATTTTACTAGGAGATTGAGTTCTAGAAAATATTCTTCGCGTTGTTCACACCAAACAAATTAATGAATTCATGAATTATTATCAAAAAAAAAATTATTAATATATATGTTTAATAAATAGATTAAGAAATATGTAAAATAAAAACCTTCAAATAATATACAGAATTTTTGTAACCTCTTCAAGGAAAATAATGTAAAAAACGTTCAAATAAAATACATAATTTTTGTAAGCTCTTCAAGGAAAAACAATAAATATATATAAATTGTTGCCTCTTCAAGGAAAAATAATATTAATAATATGTAAAAAAAAAAAAAACAACTTTTGTAACTTCTTCTAGGAATAATAAGAATATGTTTACTAAACTTCCTGTACTTTTTAAAGAAAATTAACCTCTTCAAGGTGATCGCACTACATTCCAACCTCTCAACCAATACATTTTGCTCTATTTCCACACATTTTCCCAAACACTTCCACCACCGATACTGCACCAATAATAAAATACCATAAAATACTGACTCATAAATAAATCGTCACCAGGCCATCATAATGCTCACTCGCCATAGTTACGTCAAAACCCATAAACTGCTATGAGTAATGAATATCCAATGTCCAACGGATTGTAAACAAATCCAATGCACTAATTGCAGACATTGATACTAAATGCTGAGAATGCACCTTAGCAGCGGTAAGAGGCGCTATAAGTGAATACATGTGAAATATGATGCGGCGGCACTTTTGTGAAGAACAGTTGGGAAATATTTATATTAAATGATTCCAACTAGGTTACAATATAAAGGAAATATTACCAATTGGAATAAATTATGTAATTATCGGTTGGTGGATATATGGTTGTAAAAGTGCTTGTGTATTGGGGTAGAATTTGTAGATTAAAATAGTATAAAAAGACAGGAATAATTAAAATTCGAGACAGAACAAAATTGGAAATAAACATAACTTATTTGGTCGCAGCCTAGCTAAAGACAGCGGGCCATTTAAGTATTTAAAGTTTAAAACAAAAATCTTTTATTTTCTGTCCGCTTTTCGAGCTCTTCTCCCATAAGGAAAGAACGGCTTATAAGGCGTTACAACACAGGAAATATCATTGGTTAAAACCGTATTTAATAAGAAACTAATAAAACCAGATTTGTTATTTATGTAGATTTATATTAAGGAGATTTGTGAATGAAATAAAGAAAGACCTAAACTAAAGTCTTATTGTACCTTCTTAAGTACGAACCATGCGATCCGGCAAGCTTACCTAAGCCATAGAATCAAGGAACCATTACAGTAATAAGGTGTAGATGGTCTATAAGATAGTAAAAACATAACCTTGAAGAAAATTCGTTTAACGGTACCTGCCACATAACGGTATATTTAAATTTCGACTATCTCGATAACGGCTTAAGAGATTTAAACAAAACTTATTAGTGAAATTGTCCCAGCTAATATAAATAACATGGCATAAAATTATTTTTCAAAAATGTTTTTGGTAAGTTTTAAATAATTTTTAAAAACTGTTTTTGTAAATTTAATATTAATCAGTCTTAAACTCACATTTAGTACAGACCCATACTTTTTCCCATTCTGGAAGTTTTACTCTGGTAACTATATTCCATTCATGCTGGTGAAAAACAGCTTTTCCTACTGGCTCTAGGATTACACCAGAAGTCTCATTTATTTTCTGTATTGTAAAAGGGGCGTTCGTTGCCTCGCCGTATAGTGTCTGTATCAGCAGTATAATGAGGTAAATCGCCATCTTGAATAATAATGCAGATATGTAAATATGTATTTATATATATATTTTTTTTTTTATATATATATATTTTTTTTTTGTTTGTGTAAGGAGATATAGTGTAGTGATCGTAAAAGGTGGGTTAAAAACTTGGCATAATCGTCTGTTTCGCGCATTGAATCCCGGTGGAAAGATTATGTTGGTATTAGATTGGAAAAAGGACACAGACCTAAGCTTTTGTTCATAGGTGTAGTAGTTGTAGGTTGTTGTTATGTATCATTTTTGATTTCTTTCTAATTTTGATAACTGTATTTTCGTCGGATATTATTTTGATGACTTCGTTAGGTCCGTCCCATAGGTTTGACAGTTTGTTTTGTCTCGATTGGTTTTTCATTAATACTTTGTCACCTACCTTAAATTTTTTCTGTTTGGCGTTTTTGTCATAATACTTTTTGTTTTTCTTTTTCTCCTCGTAAATTGTTTCTCTAGCGATTTTGTAACCATGTTGCAGACGGCTTTTGAGTTCTGTGGCGTAGTTTTCGTAGTTATAATAAGTCTGTGGTTCTCTGTTCAGTGAATTGGAAATTCGTGCAGGATAACCATATAACAGTTCAAATGGGATGTAATTTGTACTACTCTGTGGGTTAGTATTATATACGAACATAGCGTATGGAAGCCATGTGCCCCGAATGAGTGTGTCCTTGTTTATGTAGTGACGCAAGTATTCTGCAAGTGTCATGTGGCTACGTTCTAAAGCGCCATTAGTTTGGGGGTGGTATGGAGTGGTTTGTAATTTCCTTGTCTTGAGGACTTTGCATACCTCTTTAAACAAATTACTAAGGAAATTTGTTCCCTGATCCGTTAGGATCGAGTCGGGTATTTCAAATCGATATACTAACCGCTCAACTAACATACGTGCTATGGTTGGGGCTTCAGCGTTTGGCACAGCTATTGCTTCGGAAAATTTTGTAAGATCGTCCTGAAATGTGCGAATGTACTTGTTGTTTTCGTAACTGACGGGTAGTGAACCAACGATGTCTAAAGCTATACTCTCAAAAGGAGTTCTGCATGTAGTGTTTACTTTCATGGGTATTTTGTTATTGCGTGATAGATTATTTTTCTGACACGACTCACATTTGTTAACGTCTTTGGAGATGGTTGGCCAGTAGTAATACTGCTTACTTCTTTTGGAGGTTCTTGTTACTCCTTGATGTCCGCCAAATGGTGACTCGTGGTTTTCGTGTAATATTTTTACTTTATCTTCAGGTTTTTCTATTAATATTCTTGAATCGATATGGAGATGTGTATTAAATTTAGCCTGTTTAAAAGCTTCAAATATTAATGTTTTTAGTTCGTCTTGAGGTTGGCTACTTATGGGTTACGACAAGGCAATGGTTGAAAAGTTTAGTCCTATTGCATTCACTTACGATGTCTTTCAAGCTGTTTGTAATTTTTTCTCGGTCTATCGGACTTCGCAAGGGTAAGGGTAATGTCACGATGTAGTAAAACATATTTGAAGGTTGGAGTGTTTGGGTCAGGACTTCGCAGATTTCTGGTTTTTTGAAATTAGGTAAACGATTTTTCGAAATTTTTTCTTCTGTTGTTTCTACAAGAGGCAGTATAATAGCTTTAAAGTTTACTTTATTATTTAGAAATATTGATTCTTTTTTATCAATTATATTAAAATTTGACTTGGGTTCTGTTGCTTTTTTACTTTTTTCGGCGATTACGTCGTTTTTTTCTTCTTGTGCCCGTCTTTGGTTTCGAGTTGTTACTAATACTTTGGTCTCGTCATTGGATTGTATGCGACTTAAGGCATCAGCGTTTAAATTTATTTTCCCTGGTTTGTGTTTTATTGGATAGTCGTATTCAGATAAGAGAATTTTCCATCTTGCTAATCTTGACATAGGATCTGTCCTAGAGAATAGCCACTGTAGAGGTTTGTGGTCAGTGCAAAAGAGTAAAATGGGTTCCGTAAATGTACGGAATAATTGTTGTATAGCATACACGATTGCAAGTAGTTCTTTTTCAGTAGTGTTATACTTAACTTCGGTATCATTTAATGTTCGACTTGCAAATGATATAGGTTTGTCCTGTCCGATGGGACCCTGAGTTAAGTGTGGGAGCATGTCGTGGTCCCAAAGAAAAGACAACGTTTCAAAATCAATGAAAAATTTGGTCTTTATTCTTTTAAATCTTAACATAGACTGAATACTTATATCTAACTTAACATAACTTAAAGCTGAAAGTGGTCTTCGAAAATAATCTGTTATCTTTGTACATAAAGAGATAAGATAAGAAAAAAATAAAAGCTTTTACTCGCAACAGTAAGTATGTACTTTAACATGATGATCATGATAGATAACGTAGGTAAATAATGCTGTTAAGGGAGGTTAGCTTCTGCTTTTGGCGGTAAGAATGGTTTCTGTTACTAGGCACGGCATGAGTCTCTTATTGTAATTTTATATACATACGTCACTCATCAGCTAAGTAGTTACAAGTATGTAACTCTTCCCGCCTAAAAATGGACGATCTTATCGTACATAATAACAAATAATAAAGAGGAGTGCTGTCAGGTTTTGATTTTGTCTACACATTATAAATAAGTATAGTTCTACTTATTTTCCATGATATATTTTTTTTCTTACTGCAAATTATTGTGTAGTTTTTATTTGTTTTTGTATGTTTTACTTTTATACAATGCAATATAGAAACAAACAAAATATATAATCCATACAAAATTATTAATACATATCTTACATTACTAATCAACTACTACAAAATGTTTTTTAAATGACTTAAAAATAATTTAAGTGTACAGAGTTAAATATTTTAAACATTGTTTATAGACGGTTGATGAAAGGCTGCGCGGGTATTCATCAGCTTCGTTCCTTTATTCTTGTTTGGATAATCTCTTCCTGTTAGTTTAGAATCAAATTCAAATTTTCCTATTGGATTTTGATGTTTATACCTTCTTTTTATTATTTGTCTATCGCGCTTTTATCCGAAATTATCTTTAAAGTATGTCCTGCTTTTTGTCTTTACATCTTTAACTATGTAGAGCGGTAAATGTTTAATGTTGTGAAAACCTAAATTTTTTACAAGTTCTCTGTCTTGGAAGGAAGATGGCTCAGTTCGAGTTTCATTTATTTTACTTATATGTTTTTCCTTAGTTTCTTGTAATCGTTTTTTTGATTATTTCCCATTCCGATTCATTCAGAGTAGAATGAAGAAGATCGTTAGGCCTATATTTTGTACTCGAATGAACCGTATTATTGCAAATTTCAACTGCTTTGAAGACTAATGTTTTGTTGTCGGTCTCTTTATTGTCTTTGTTCAGTTTGAATAACCTTAAATGTTCATTCAGAGTCAGATGAAATCTCTCTATAATGGAGTTTCCAGTATGTGTGTTAGGAGATGTGAAATGGAACCATACGTTTTCGCAGCTTAGAAAGTTTTTGATGTATGCTGTATTGAATTCATTATCAGCAACAATCTTCAACGGTTTACCTAAGGTTGCGAACCTTTGCTTAAGGATATCGACTATAGAAATAGAGTTCCTATCGTTTATGGGATGGACTGTTGCGTGCCTGGTTAATTTGTCTATACATGTCAAAAACATGTAATTTTTATTCAAAAACCATATGTCTATGTGTATGATTTCATTCGGCTTACTAGGAGTTTCGGAAACCATAAAGCTAGGCTTGATCGGATGTCGATCGAACTTACACATATTGCATAAAATGCAATTATTTATGTATTTATGGACTTCAAGCCTCAAATTCGGCTAGTAATTTATGTGTATTTTAGATCCATGAAAGTTTCTCTGATTCCTCTATGGTTTTTCTGGGGGTGTGCTTTATCAATTATTTCTAACAACTTTTCTGCACTAGTTATATCCGTGAGTAATTTTGTGCATCGAAGTATTTTCATATGAGGCGCATTAGAGAAATATATATGTTTTCTGGAAGTCTAAAAAAATATCATCTTCTTTACAATTAACTCCCAATTTCCCTTTAATAGGTAATAACTCCTTTCATATTTCAAGCACATAGTCTTCGCTATAATTTTTCAGTGAAATAACGGTTCTTCTTTTTCTTCGATACAATATTTTATTTTTATAAGAATTTGAGTTACTTTTTTCTATAAGTAATTGATTTTTATAAATATTTAAGGGAGTCTCAGTTATGTATATAAGATCATCGGAGTTTTCAAATCCGCTAAGTATTGTGGCTAAGTCTGATCTTATACTCCTTGTATTAACGCCCTCGACGTGATTGGTTTCAAGGCGACGACTTTTCCTTTTATGTACCCAATTTCAAAATCGAACTCGTTAAGTTTAATTTTCCAACGCTGTAATTTTGAATTGGGTTCTTTGAGGGAGTTCAGCCATACTAATGTTTTGTGGTCAGTTTGCACTTTGAACGTACGACCAAATAAATAGGGCCTAAAATATTTTGTTGCCCATACAATACAGAGGAGCTCTTCTTCAATGGTGCTTTACGATCAAGATATAACTATGACCGCAACCCGGGATATCTATATACACTTTTCGATTAAAAAGATAGAACTATCCTGGTTGATGCGTTACGAAATTAACGGTTGCGAAAAAAGCGAATAGAGAAGATACTTGAAAATAACAATACCGAAAAACTTGACTATTTCAATATCTAAAAAGTGAACAACGATATAAAGAACGAAAGCGACGAAATAAAAAACGATAGATTTTCCCTCTAAGGGTTTTATGCGGCAAAAGTACAAAGACTCGTGGTTTATTGCGAATACGGCGAATAGTATAACAATATGGCTCTATGCAATAGCTCCTAACGTATTAACTCCTAACAAAAAAATATGAAAAAAAACCTAACATTCCCATACAAATTTAGGTGTTATTACAAATGAAGGAACACCTAAATGTTAGGTTTATTTTCATCAAAATTAGGACTTGTTGCATTGTTTATAGTTAGGAGTTATTTCATGATGAAATAACCCCTAAAACCATGGAAATGAAATAAATACTAATTAGGAAATATTGCACTAAAAATTTATGTTAGGAGTTATTTCAATAATGTTAGGACTTATTTCATTTCGCTTAGAATTGCATTTTATAAGTTGCGACCAATATTTTTTTAGAAAATATTGCTTTACATACGGTAATCGTTTGAATTAATTAAATAAAATTCTTTTTCCCACATTAGGAATTCTTTCACCTTTTTTTTAGGAATTAATTCATTATGAATTAACTCCTAACGTTAGGTTTTATTTCATTTTTAAATTAGAAGATATTACATCCCCAGTTAAGACTTATTTCATTTATTCGTGTTAGCAATTATTGCACTCATTGTTAGGAATTTCTTCATTAGGACTTATTTCATTAGGAATTAATACGTTAGGAGCTATTGCATAGAGCATAACAATATAATGCGATGATGAAAGATTTACAATATAATAACGAATGATTTACTTCTTTCTTTACAGCAAGTATTTATACACATTTTTAATGCAGTATAAGAGAGAAATTACGTTATAATTTAACATTAATTCAAAGGCGAATTCAATTATTGTTTAATTATGGCGATTGGTATAAATTAGGCGCTAGATTTAAATATAATAATTCAAATAAATTGAGGTAATTGAAATTATATATACAAAATTATTTGTCGGTTGATTAAGATTCGATTAATTGAAGTTATATATAAAATTTTATTGTAGTTATGTTCAAAATTAAATGAATAAATAATGCAAATTTAAATTTAATAAAATATGATTTTCTGATGCGAAAATGAATACGTTTCTGCTCCAACATTCCGCCTCCTTTGAAAGGATCACCTTTCAAGACGGTATAGCTGCAAGTTTGCGGATGGGTCGTCTAAACTCGCCTCGTTGGGTTCTTACATCAGCGACTCTGGCTCGCCCATCAGCTCCTTCGATAACATTCGTGACTCTTCGCAAGAGCCATTTCTGAGGCGGCAAATTATCTTCGTGGATGATGACTAGGCTGTCCAGAGTAATATTTGGGCTGGATGATGTCCACTTCGAACGACCTTGAAGTTCTTGAATATATTCAGAAGACCACCTCTTCCAAAAATGTGTTTTCACGGCGTTGATTCGTCGCCACCTTTGAAGATAGCTAATATCGGATACTTCAATACTTGGTTCTGGGATTGACTGCAATGACGCACCGATCAGAAGATGTGCTGGTGTTAGGGCTTCGAAATCGTTGGGATCTGTTGACACTGGAGTAATTGGCCTCGAGTTCATTATGGCCTCAATTTCGACAAGAGCAGTTGTCAACTCTTCAAATGACAGTTTGGCATTTCCCAGGCTGCGATAAAGATGGCCTTTCGCAACTTTAACGGCAGCTTCCCAAATTCCACCGAAGTGAGGTGCTCTGGGGGGTATAAAATGAAAATTTATATAGACATTAGTACAAAAATTAACGATAATTTTCTGGTTGGAATTTTTGAACAACATATCACGAAATTCTTTTAGTTTTGACTGTGCGCCAACAAAATTTGTGGCGTTGTCACAATAAATATCTCTTGGAAGACCTCTACGACCTATCATCCTTTTCAAAGCACCTATAAAGGCATCGGCTGAAAGGTCCGACACAGCTTCCAAATGGACAGCTTTCGAAGCGAAACAAACAAAGACAGCCACATATGTTTTATATGGCACTTTGCCTCGAATTTTGTAATAGGTATTTATAGGACCGCAGAAATCTACCCCACAACATAAAAATGGACGTGATGGGGTCAATCTTTGAGCTGGTAAATCTCCCATTACCTGCTCATATAATTTTGGGCGATATCTGGCACAATGAGGACAATTTCTGACGACACTTGCTAACGCTCGAACATTGACTATCCAGAATCGTTCTCTTGTCAGCGCCACAAGAGCTTTTGGACCTGCATGGTAATTCGAAAAATGCAGATGCCGAATGAATACAGTGCTGAACATACAATCCTTCGGTAGTAATAATGGATGTTTGCTTTCCTCAGGAATATCAGCATGCTTCAACCTTCCTCCTACTCTCAACAATAGGAGTCCATTTTTGTTGTCTATGAAAGGATCTAACCATTTAATTGATCCTTTAAGTTTCGATTTTGTTTTTATTGCATCGATTTCCGTCGCAAAGTACTCCATTTGAAGCACGTTGACTATTATCTGCAGCGAGTATTCCAGCTCTTCAACGGTGAGTTCATCTTCTGGGGCTGGTTTCTTCTTCAAGCAATTGATATACCTTGCAACGTATGCGAAAACTCTTACAACTTTTGTATATGAGCTTATGCGATCTATAATTTGTAAATAGCAGTTTTGGTTTTTGGTTCGACAGGTTAATATAGTTTTTCTTGTCTCCAACGACAGTTCTTCTGGGGAAAGAAGAATTTCTGGTGAAGATGGCCAGTTTTCTTCATTTTCTATTAAAAATTCAGGACCCTTGAACCACATCGAGTTTTTTAACTCCTCCACCGTACATCCTCGAGAGACTACATCGGGTGGATTGTCAAATGTTGGAACATGTTTCCAAACTACCTCCTTCGTTGTTTCCTGAATTTCTGCAACTCGGTTTCCGACAAACGTGTTCAGTTTCGAAGAATGTGTGGATATCCAGTGCAGAACGATTGTAGAATCAGTCCAAAAATATGCTTTCAAATAGTCATTAATAACGGTTTTTTGAATTTTTACCCAAAGTTTGGATAAGAGATGTGCTGCACAGAGCTCTAATCGGGGAAGTTGTTTCTTCTTTGCAGGAGCAACTCTGAATTTAGCTACAAAAAGCTTAACTCCAACAGACCCATGAGTATCAATGCTCCTCATATAGATGCAGCATCCATATGCCTTCATAGAAGCGTCTGCAAATCCATGTATTTGGAATTTATATTTGTTTTCAATAAAAACATATCGAGGAACCGGAAGATTTTGAACAGATCTGACATGAACTGACACCACTCGTCTTCGATGTTTTGTGAAATGGAAACATCCCAATCAAACTTTTCTATCCAGAGCTGTTGAAGGATTATCTTCGCTCTAATGATTATGGGACTAAGCAAACCCATTGGATCAAAAAGTGACGACGAAAGTGAGAGAATAGATCTTTTTGTATACTTGGTAAAGATCCGAGTTGGTTTGTACGAAAAGATAAACTCATCAGTACGAGGATTCCACGCAATAACTAATGTGGTTGTAAGATTGGATTCAGTTAATTTTATATCCGTTTGTTTAAATTCTTCGATTAAAGAATGATGATTACTGTTCCATTTAGATAATTCTAGACCAGCAGTTTTCAAAATTGAGATTACTTCGTTCCGTTTCTGACAAAGAGTTTCTATGTCATCTGCTCCCGTCAACATGTCATCTACGTAGAAGTCAGACTTGAGAACAGCGGCACCTAAGCTTAAATGCTCTTGGTTTTGCTCAGCTAAAAACTGGAGACAACGAATTGCCAGAAAAGGTGCGGATGAAGTACCATAAGTAATTGTGTTGAGTTGAAATGTTTGTATTGGAGTGTGTTCATTTTCTCTCCATAGAATGAATTGCAATCTTCTATGCAATGGATGCACGAGAAATTGCCGAAACATCTTAACGATGTCTGCAGTTAAAGCATATCGATAGAGTCGAAAGCGTAGTAAAATTATGAAAAGATCGTCCTGAATTGTAGGACCGACCATTAGTATTCCATTTAAGGAAATTTGCGATGATGTGCGACAAGATGCGTCGAAGACTACGCGCAATTTCGTAGACACGCTATCAGGCCTAACAACGCATTGATGCGGTAGGTAATAATGATGTTCTTCAAGGTTTGGGTTTGGAACCAGCGACATATGACCTAAACGTTCATATTCTTTTAAGAATTCAGCATATTGTGTTTTTAAAGATGCATTTTTAGATAACCTACGTTCAAGAGACATAAACCTTCTGAAGGCTATATCGTAGGAAGTTCCAAGACATCCAGGATCTTTTTTAAGAGGTAGTTGAACCATAAGACGACCGCTAGGAAGAACCTGAATGGTGTTTTTGAAATGTGTTTCACATTGAGTCTGTTCGTCAGACCAAATCGATTGATGACCTTGAACTTCTTCCAATTCCCAGAACTTTTCTAAATATTTATCTAGGTTGTTATCCATTGCATTGAGTAGACACGATGTTTTGATTTTGGTTTGTTGTGATTTGTATCTTCCTGATACTATCCATCCCAAAGCAGTTTTTTGTAGTGATGGGAGTCCATCACCAAGTTTAATTTGACCGGTTTCTAACAGATCGAAGAACGCTTCAGCACCTAGCAGCAAATCTATTCGAGAAGGTTGATTGAAACATTCATCTGCTAGTTCCAAGTTTGTAGGAAGGTTCCAACTACTAATATTAAGCGCTGCTTCAGGTTGATACCCTGTAATGGAGGGTGCGACTAAAAATTCTAGAGAGACTTCAAAATTGCTATAACGTGAGCGAATTGTTGATTGGGTTTGGTATTTGGTTGTAGTTTCTGTTACGCCTATGCCAACAATGTCAACATTCTTTCTATGTTTTTTGAGACCAAGTGAGTTTGCAAACTTCTCATGCACAAAATTAACTTGAGAACCAGAGTCGAGTAAGACTCTGCCCAACTGAAAACCTCCCAATGAATCTTTGACAAGAACTAAGGCTGTTGCTAAAATAACTTGGACCGGAACACGTTCTTTTTCCAAAGCAGAATGCGCTGCAGCTAATGTGTTTGGAGAGGATTCATCTTGTGGACAAAAATTTGTTGGCTGAAGTCTATGTAAAAGGCTATGGTGTGGTTGTTTACAAATCTTGCATTTAAAAGAAGACGGGCATTTGGAAACACTATGACCCTTTCCCAAACAATTTAAACAGAGGCCTAGTCTTTTAGATTTCCAAAACCGATCCAATGTCGAGAGCTCAAGAAAGTTTTTGCAGCATGTAATTGAATGGTTAATATCTTGACAAAATATACAAGACCTTTGATTAATAGCGAGTGAAGTTTGGGGACGATGATGGTTGAAATTAAACGTTGGCTTAGTTTTGTTGATTGATTTAACATTATTAGAATCTGCACGAATTTGTTTGGTATCTCTTGCTTCCAGAAATTGACAGCGTTTATTAAGAATACTTTTACACGAATCCCATTCCGGCAACTTCCTGTAGTCCAGTTGTTCATCCCATTTAGACTGTGTTTCTGGATCAACCTTAGACATAGCAATGTGTATAATTATTGCATTACAAATGTTCTCGTACGAGCCTATCGAAAGTAGAGAACTGAACAACGCAGAAATATTATCAACTAAATTCCTTAAAGCGGTAGAAGAAGCCTTTGGAACTTTAGGTAAATCAATTAATTGCGAGATGGTTTCCAAAAAGATGAGACAGTCGTTATCATAGCGTTCCTTAAGACTACTTAGAGCCTTAAGGTAATTGGCATCAGTGACTTGAAAAGCCTTTACTGTACCAAGAGCTTGGTCGCTTAAGCATGATAACAGGTAATTAAATTTTTCGATTTTCGACAAACTTGAATCGTTTTCGATAAGATTATTGTCTGAATTTATAAAATTTTTATAATCGGAGTATTTTCCACTGAATCTGGGTAAACGTTGTTTTGGAAGATGACTAATTGGATGAGGAATAGATAACGTCATGTCTGCCACACTAGATCGCCTACCAGTTCCCAAAAGATTGAGAATCTTTGTTTTTGCAGTGATGTATAAATCTTCTATTTCACCTCGACTGCTATCATTAGGAACTAATCCTTCGATTTTTGTTTGATAAACTAGAATTTGTTTAAAATAGGACTCCAAAATCCCTAGGCGACACTCAAGTTCAGTTGATGTTAAGGGTGGGTCTTCCTCGTAAATGTAGGGTACTACGTGCACAAAACTTAATATATCTCCTACATTTGAAAAGATATTTTGATGAAATAAAATTTATTATTTAGTCCATGAACATATCTTAAAACATATGTCCTCAATTTTATGTTTTGTAAAAGTTTGTGCTTTTTAGGGAAGGAATTACACATTTTTTCCCCTTTATTTTGGCTGACTTATGCATCCCCTCAAGGGGCTCTCGTGTGATTTGTTTTTTTATTTTGTTGTTAATGTTTTTCAACTGTCAATGAATGTATGCTTTATGTAGGATAAAAAAAAAAAAAAAAAAAAAATTATTTGAGCTACAAAGTGGACGTAAGTTCACACTAATTTAAAGCTCGTTTATTGGCGCAGTTTCTTAAATTTTCAACGGAGCCAAACAATATTTTTTTTTTATAACAGAAAGTAGATACTTTATTTGAAACAAAACAAAAAATTATTTTTTTCCACTTTATACGTCTGAAAAACTTATATATACACAAACAATACTACTTTTTTCTTTCCCCCGTTGGGGCTGGCATGTTTTATTCTTAATATTTATTGTTTTTAATTTATTCGAATCTCTTATTATTTTTGTAAAATGTGCTGTAAATTGTTTTGCAATTTTATATTGTTTAGACGTAAAAATTTACAATTCAAAGTATCTATACACATGATAGTTTTCCCAGGTTGAAATGCCATGTACAACTTTATTATTATTTTTGTATTTTATTTCAATATTTTTTGCTAAAGTTCCAAGTGAAGAAAACAATATCACACGCATAAACAATTTTATATTTAATTTTGAAAAAGCATCTTTTTAACGATTTTGTTAATCAAAATACGCACACAACGATATTTAGTTCACGAAACTTCCGTCGAAAGAGAATATTATATTTTCGCTGTTCGCACTCTCTTTAGAATCAACTTTTTTTTTTTTTGGTGATACACAAAACACAAATGGTATGGTGAATGGTGTACATCAGCGTTGCCGCCGAGAAAAGAAAATGCCGTGTCACATTTTAAAAACTGCTTGCCATGAAAAAACTATAAATCTTCTGTTAAAAAAATAAAACTTTATTTCTGTAATTTATTATATAATTTTCCATCAATATTAAAGTAAGATATAGGCAATGATAAAGTGTGCGATATTGAAATGTTTCGTGCCACTGTGCCACAAGAAAAAATTGTCGTGTCAAAAAAGCACGATTGGTTAACTTCGGCAACGCTGGTGTACGTACGATTCGTAGGTATCGTCGTCGTCGCTGTCGTCCAAGTAGGTATATGATATTTTTGTTTTTTTTTTCTACTTGGTTTTGGAAGGAAACTTATGGATGTGGGAATAATGCTGAAAAAGATTTTATTCGTTAATTATATAGAAATAGAGTCTCAGGGAATCGTCTATAAAATGAGTTAATCTTATCGAATCTTCAAGGTTGAGGTGTCAAAAGGAAGAAGAAATTGAGATCTATGTTTCTGTATCAAAATAATTGACGTAGGCACTTGGGCTTGGGCACTTCAATTTTTGTTTGCGAATTAAACCTAAATTGGAGATACCTCCTCTTCTGTTATCCTACAACGGAAAGAAACAAAAATATTGAAGATGACCTCCTTTTTGGTGGTGTGGTTGGAAACGATTAGTAAATTGTGAGATAGTGGGAAGAGGGAATGTGTATATTGCAATTGTATATCTATGTTCCTATTTTTATTTAGAAGCGATTTTTTTTTTCATTTCGCGTGTTGACGGACATGGAGTGGTAGGTAATTGCAAATAAGAATGTGTGTGACTGAAATGTCTTTGCGTGGCCTTTGGCATGTGCCGAGGGAAAGGGTATCATGATGACGATCTACGTAGGTACCTAGCCTGCAATGAAAATACTCATTTTTCTTCACTGGAACCTAAATAAAAGCATTAGGTAAAAATAAATCAGAAATGAAAACTATCAGATTTTACCCATTATTTTCCAAATTATTTGGGGTTGATTTTGCTGAAAAAATAAATGGAAAATAATGAAAAAAAATGCAATTTGAATGATTGAATTGTTGTTTGCCAAATAACTAATATACTTCAATCAAAATCTGTGAATGCTAAAAAGTAACTTGTTCACAAAGAGCCTCAGAAAAAAAATTTACAGGAAAATAACTGTGACCGCCGGCGGGTCAGATGCCATGTAACGGTTTTGTCAGGTGCTATGTGACCCATATGACATATTTTTTTCGAAACAAAACTTTGGAACAATTTAGAAGAGTCCTAGCACAATCTAGCACTGGTTTTTAAATTTGAAAATTCGAAAAAGGGAGCTCCCAGGAATTCAAAATTGCTAAATTAGTTCAAAAGTTTTCGCTGTCTAAAACCTACAATTTTTAAGTAAAAAAAAAAAAGATCAACACAAACCAGCACAAATGTAGCACAACCTGGTTCATTTGTCAAAAATTCCAATTTGAAAAAAGGGAGGCTAACTTCACACTTTCGGGAACATGTTTTTTGAGCTTTTTATCCACAGTTTCGATTTTTTTTTCAAAATAAAAAGAGAAAAAACTTCGTATTAGGGTACCACAACCTTGTAGAGTTTTTAAAAAAATTAAATTTGGAAAAATGGGGGGAAGCACCTAATTTCTGAAAATCACATTTTTGGATCTAGTTTTAAAAGTTTTCAAAATTCACCCCTTTGCAATAAACCCTAAAGTAATTTTCAAACAGGTCAAATAGTTATATTGACCTACTTTACACTTATCTTACATAAAGCTTCCTAAAAAAAACTATTTCAATGTACCTACCTACCTACATGTGTAACGTAAAAATAAAAATAAATGTTTTTCTTAGAAAAAGGTGGTTTTGGTTTTTTTTTCAATTTCTTGAGAACGACATAAAATTTTTGCATCCGGTTTTCTTATTTAGACTTAAAATTAATAACAGCATTGAATTTTGAAATTAAAATTAGCACTTAATTACGTAAAATTTTGAAAAAAATGAATTTGAAATTTTTTTTTCAATTTTTTTTTTCAAAATTTTGACTTTGAAAATTAATATTTCAAAAACTATTTCTTACAATAGATTTATTTAAACACAGAATGAAAGAAAAAGTTATTGGCTTTTCAAAAACGTATCGCACAGCATTGTGAATGAAGCCGTTGATTTTAAATAATTTTTTTCCCATTTTAAGTCAGTTTTTTCGAAAATTGCCCCTCCCGGCTAAACGGAGGGGAATAGACCCCCCTCCCATACGATTTTTTTCTTGTCTCAACGCAACCTACACGCCCTAGCATTTTGTCGCATTGCTCATGACTCACCCTGTATAGGTACCTATCTACATAGGTATATAGATTAGGTTATATTACACCTAGAGGTAGGTACCTACATCCAAGATGATACAAATTCTAAAAACTCAGAGTTGGGCGATTTCGCATGTTTATTAACATACCTATGCCTCCCTGATTCCAAACATCAAAAAATGATCATAGGGCATACCTATATACATAGCTAGGAATGTAAATGCTGCACGACTTTTCTGTTTGGTCATTTTTATTTTTATTCTGAAAACAAAATGTACATAGGTAGGTAGGTTTTCCCACGTGACAATGAAGTGACAATGTTTCAATTGCAAAACAAAAATATACAGTGTTGTGCTGTTGTTTGAAATCTGACAACAACAAAAATCGAAAGGAAATCTCAAATTTCGCACATTACAAATGAACAAGTTACCTTATTCTTCCAACATCCTTACTTGTAAACTCCAAAATTCACCCCTTTGCAATAAACCCTAAAGTAATTTTCAAACAGGTCAAATAGTTATATTGACCTACCTCACACTTATCTTACATAAAGCTTCCTAAAAAAAAAACTATTTCAATGTACCTACCTACCTACATGTGTAACGTATATTTATGCATGTTCATTTGATGTGTCCTGACCTTCATCAAGATCTCGATCGAATTACAAACGAGTTCACATTTTTTTGTTACTGTTTTTCCAGTTCCAGCAACAGCAAGTGAAAGTGAAGAAAAAACAACTAAACGAAAAGAGAAAAAAAATGACTCACATTTTAGCTATACCTACTCATGTGTTTTGAAAACAAAATTGAAAAATATCCCTTCACCCTTCCATAAACAGAAAGCATAGAACTCATCATTCCCATTCAAATCGAAAGGATGACAAAACAACAAACCCATTTTGAAAAGAGAACAAGAGTAGTTGAGCGTATCAAAAACAATAATGAAGAGAAAAGAATATCGCACTACCACATTGAAATACGTTTACATGAATTTTAAATACTATTGTCATGAAGACCCACCCTTAAAGTATATGAAGAAGATTCCACAATATTTTTTATACGAGATATGCTTCCTTTTGTTGAAGCTCGTTGTTGTTTAAGTTCATCAAGATTCTGTTCAGATAACATTTTGAATTTGAAAATATTCCTTTCAAAGTGATTATAAAGTAAAAGCGACGATAATTTATTTAAAATTGATTAAATGTGTTTCGGTTAGAGAAAAATTATAGATGGCAAGCCTGTTGTAACGAATAATATTCAACACAACAATATAAATTATTATTCTCATGAACGGCGAATTCAACTCCCACGAAGGCAAATAAGTAGATATTTTATGTTAATGTATCAGAGTTGTATCTGTGTACAAATATACCAACTTCAAATAAAAAGATTCAAATTAATTTAAATTTGATGAAATATTTAATTAAATATTGCAGCGTTTAACAATAAGCAAAGCAAATTAGTTGATATTGGATCTCAACGAAAACAAATCCAATTAAACAAAAAAGCTTTCTTTCAGTGCAATGATCATGAAGCAAGATCTCCCGCGACGACGACGACGATTAAACTCCTATGAGGATAAGTGTGGGCGAAATGTAGATCGTTGCACTGAATTCAAGTTAAAATTGAAATCAAGTGTGTGTACTAAGCTTTCAATTTTGGGGTTTTGCAGCGAAAGAGCGAGCGAACAGAGCGAATAGAGGCGATAAATGCAATGGTGTGGTGGGTGTGAATTTCGAATTTAAGAGAAGGCGAAAGCTTTATTCTAAAATTCTTGTGTGCGTGTGTGTATGTGCGTGCGAGCGAAAGTGGATTGTAAGTTTTTTGATTTGTGGATTTAAAATAAATTTCTCTGGTGAAAGCACCAAAAATTATGCGGATATAAGATCACTGATCAGCAAGCAAATTATGTATGAGATGTTTTATTTTTCGAGATTGTTTTAATTTTGTAGATTTTTGATTTATAAATTAAATATATGATATGTTGTTCGAGTTAATATAATTTATGTAATTTAAATATATTCTTTATAAAATATATAACAAATTTAAGGTTTTTTTTATGTCGAAGGTGCGTGTTTTAAATTACTTTTTATTAGATTTTTAATTTAAATTATCCACAGCAGCGCACATTTGAATAAAATTTAGACCACACATACCTGGGTTAGAGTAAACTTATCTCTAACAATTTCCAACGTAGATTGATTCCTCTTCCTTTTGGATGATTTATGATAATTTTTTTCTTGAGTTTTAGTTGATTCTCCTTTTCCTTGAATTTTCACCTACACCATGCACTCGCGTAACCGAAAACCGAAACCGAAGTGCGATTAAAAAATGTTCAATGTCAATGTCTTGCACTATTATTTAATTATGTATTTAAGTAGGTACATATTATAGTTTTAAGTTCAAAGTTTTTCTCTGTTCTTTTTGTTCACTATAGGCAATATATTTTTAACATGAGATATATGCCTTTACGAATTTTGTTCACAATCAGCAATATGTTTTTAAAATGAGTACATATGCTTTCATGGATTTTAAAGATTTTTGATCGATTTATCAAACTTTAAATTATTTTTTAAGCGGATTTTTAGTTCACACACGTTTAAGGCGCCAAAATGTACGATAAAGATATAACTATGACCGCAACCCGGGATATCTATATACACTTTTCGATTAAAAAGATAGAACTATCCTGGTTGATGCGTTACGAAATTAACGGTTGCGAAAAAAGCGAATAGAGAAGATACTTGAAAATAGCAATACCGAAAAACTTGACTATTTCAATATCTAAAAAGTGAACAACGATATAAAGAACGAAAGCGACGAAATAAAAAACGATAGATTTTCCCTCTAAGGGTTTTATGCGGCAAAAGTACAAAGACTCGTGGTTTATTGCGAATACGGCGAATAGTATAACAATATAATGCGATGATGAAAGATTTACAATATTATAACGAATGATTTACTTCTTTCTTTACAGCAAGTATTTATATACATTTTTAATGCAGTATAAGAGAGAAATTATGTAATAATTTAACATTAATTCAAAGGCGAATTCAATTATTGTTTAATTATGGCGATTGGTATAAATTAGGCGCTAGATTTAAATATAATAATTCAAATAAATTGAGGTAATTGAAATTATATATACAAAATTATTTGTCGGTTGATTAAGATTCGATTAATTGAAGTTATATATAAAATTTTATTGTAGTTATGTTCAAAATTAAATGAATAAATAATGCAAATTTAAATTTAATAAAATATGATTTTCTGATGCGAAAATGAATACGTTTCTTCTCCAACAGGTGCTATAATTCTTTTCATGGAGATTAAGAGTCCTCGAAGCGAAAGCAACCGGATGATGGTTCTGTGAAAGAACTGCTCCTAAAGCTGCATTACTAGCATCGGTTGTTAGTGTGAACGATTTGGAAAAGTCTGGGTATGCTAGAACAGGACAGGTACATATAAGCTTTTTAAAGGACTTAATGAACTGACTGTCGTTTGTGTTTAGCTATATATTTTTTTTGAGGTACCTAGTCATAGGTAGGGCTACTTTCGAGTAGTCCTTTATGAACTTACGATAAAACCCAGTAACTCCTAAAAATGACTTTATATGCTTGATTGTTTGTGGAAGTTTAATTTGTTTTATAATTTCAACTTTATTGGGATTGGGACTGACACCATGTTCAGAAATTACGTGACCTAAATATTCCGTTTCATGTTTTAGAAAATGGCACTTGTCGATTTGAACTTTCAGGTTATACTCATTTAATCTCGTAAATATTTTGGAAAGAGAGTCGATATGCTCTTGGAGGGAGGTAGAAAAAATGAGTATGTCGTCAAGGTAAACTACGCATATTTTGCAGATGTAGTCAGACAAGACCTCATTCATCATCCTTTGAAAAGATGCTGGAGCGTTTTTAAGCCCGAAAGGCATACGAATAAACTCATAATGTCCACTCGCTGTAGAAAATGCCGTTTTTTTAATATCTTTTTCACATATAGGAATTTGGTTAAATCCCTTCGCTAGATCAAGTACCGTAAAATACTGGGAATTTCCCAATTTGGACAGAATGTCATCGATAATTGGAATCGGAAATTTATCCTCAATAGTAATATGGTTAAGTTTTCTGTAGTTCACTACAATGCGCCATTTTTGCTGTCCTGAATTGTCAGTTTTTTTTGGCACTACCCAAATCGGAGCATTGTATGGACTAGTAGAGTTCCTGATTATACCAGACTTAAGCATTTATGAAATCTGCTCATTGACCTCATCATTATGTGCTACTGGATATCTGTACGCTTTCGAATAAATGGGTATATCGTTCTGTGTAGGGATTCCATGTGAGTATTTCACGACTGCTGTAAGGTTGTCACCTTCAAGATAAAAAACATTCTTAAACCGCTTAAGGGTTCTAGTCAAGGATTCTAATTCTTCGCAATTAAGGTTATCTAATATAAGTTTTTCTGTGATTGAATCTATATCTATTTGTTGAAAATTTACATCTAATAAACTTTCACTTAAAGAATCAGCGAAACTGAAAACCAGTGGTAGTTTAGCATCTTTTGTGATGAGTTGAGATTTTTCCAGGTCAATTTTGGCCTGCAACGGTCTTAAAACATTACATCCAAGTATACCATCAAAATTGCCATTTAACTCAGTCTCAATCATGTCGATTTGAGTTGAAGGTCTGTTGAATTCTTTAAAAAGAGGAATTGTTATTTTTGTATTTACCAAGATACTCGAGTTTATAGATTTAAGTAAAATAGGCCGATTTAAATGATCTATGAAAAATGTCTTCTTTAATCAAGAATGTACCTGCTCCTGAATCTATAAGTAGCTTCAGTGGAAAAGAGGTTTCTTTATTTTGAACAATTGTATATGGAAGTGATCGGAGGCAGTTGACGGAAAATTTTCTGAATATTGTGTATCACTTGGTTCAAAAACAGGAATATTTTCTGCTCTGAAATGATCAACTTCCATCGGAGGATTTGAATTGTTTCTTCGTGAGTTGCCTGAGCTTGGAATTTCTTGCCTCAAATTTCTGGAATGACCTTAATTATTATATCTAAGAGAATTTCTATTGTACTGCTGAGAGTTAACTATGTTTTGGGGATTATTTTGCCTGAAATGAGTTGGAACCAAGTTTTGAAAGGGCCTGCTGTTCCGCCTAAAATTTCCATTATAATTCCCTTGATAATTTTCAATTGCTTGCTCATCAGTGAATCTAATGTTTCGTTGGTTAGTTTTATTATTGTTCGTATAAACACGAGATTTTCCATGCAAAAGAGGATAAAAGTTTTCGGTATCTATTAAAACAGTCTTAGCTTCCTTTAAACTTTTAGGATTTCTTGCATGAAGAATGAGTTTTGCTCCACTAGGTAGTTTATTTATAAATAATTTCAATGCTTACTGTTCATTTTGTTCACCGTTGAACCAAGCTGGAATATCCGCGTGGCCTGTTAGGTCGGATTTAATATTTAATTTTGTAACCAAATTAAGAGTTTTTTCATACAACTCCTCAACTGAATTTTGAAATTTTAGCATTTTTATTTCGTTAATAATAAATTCTAGACTTTCAGGAATTGAACAGTTAGTAATCAAGACTTCTTTAATTTCCTGCCATGTTGTTGGATTATTATTATTTATAAGAACAATGTTAGCTCTGTCTTTAATTTTCTGACGTATTCTTCAATTAAATATACCTAAGGAAATGTTATTTAAGTTTCCACTTAAACTAACCAAATAATCAATATGTCCTATAAATAAACTTAGTTCTTCAGGTGGTCCGGTGAAATCGATTAAAGTTAATAAATTTAGGGTGGCCATACCTGCTGCTTTTCTGTTTCTCTTCTTTCGAATACGGTATGTCTGTATGATGTATTTGTATTTATTCATTTAAAACAATATATATTTGATACCTATGTATTTATAAGTGTAATATAGATAAGTTTAAGTTTTTTTTTTGCTTTAATATCTAGAGTTTTTTATTTCTGATTCTTGTTTTTGGAACGAAAAACATTGGGTTAAATTTGTAAGTTTAAGAAAAACTTGTTTTTTTTTTTATTATTTTATGGTTTAGTAATTTGATATTGTTTTGCCCGACTGCGCCAGTTAAGTGTGGGAGCATGTCGTGGTCCCAAAGAAAAGAAAACGTTTCAAAATCAATGACAAATTTTGTCTTTATTCTTTTAAATCTTAACATAGACTGAATACTTATATCTAACTTAACATAACTTAAAGCTGAAAGTGGTCTTCGAAAATAATCTGTTATCTTTGTACATAAAGAGATAAGATAAGAAAAAAATAAAAGCTTTTACTCGCAACAGTAAGTATGTACTTTTACATGATGATCATGATAGATAACGTAGGTAAATAATGCTAATGAGATTAGCTTCTGCTTTTGGCGGTAAGAATGGTTTCTGTTACTAGGCACGGCATGAGTCTCTTATTGTAATTTTATATACATACGTCACTCATCAGCTAAGTAGTTGCAAGTATGTAACTCCTGGGACAGAATAGCTCCTATTCCAACATCGCTAGCATCTGTAGTCACGATTAATTCTTCTTTAAAATTTGGGTAAGCTAAAATTGGGGGATTTATCATTTTAGTTTTCAGTTCTCTAAATGCTTCGTCACAGAATGCATCCCATTTAAAAACACAATTTTTCTTTAAAAGTTTCGTAAGGGGTTTGGCTATAGTAGAAAAAATTTCTATGAACTTTCTGTAGTAACCAACGAATCCAAGAAATGATTTTATACCTTTCGCGTTTTTAGGTGTAGGACTTTGATTTGACTTTTTCAATATCTGGCTTCAGTCCATCTTCAGAAATAAGATGTCCCAAGTACATTAATTCGTGATTAAGAAAATTACATTTTTCTGGTTGTAGTTTTAGATTATGCATACTCAGTTGATTCAGTACTTTTCTAAGTTAGGAATTATGATCGTTTAGACATATCCTTAAAGAACTATATCGTCCATGTAGACAAAACAGTCAAATCCTTGCAAACCAGTGAGAACAGTGTTCATTAAACGTTGGAAAGTTGCAGGGGCGTTTTTTAACCCGAATGGCATACGGTTATATTAGTAATGTCCAAATGGTGTGCTAACTGCGGTCTTACATCGATCTTCCTTATCCATCAAAATCTGATGAAATCCCTTAGCTAGGTCAAGAGTGCTAAAGTATTTTGCTCTACCCAATTGGTCGAATATATCGCTGATATTTGGAAGTGGGTAAGCATCCCCAATAGATAAGTCATTCAGTTTCCTGAAATCGACAACTACCCTCCAGCGTTTGCTTCCATCGTTGCCCGGTTTTTTGGGAACAAGTAGCAAGGGTGAGTTCCAGGGACTTGAGCTTGGTTGTACTACATCATCATCTAACATTTCTTTACCTGTTTATGGATTTCTTCTTTTTGGCTTTCTGGAAGTCGAAAGTCGATTAGGTTTAATAAAGAGAGGGCGTTTGTTCTCATCAGGAGCGACTTTGTGTGTCATCGCATCAGTATAAGAGAGATGGTCTCCCTCAAGATAAAACAAATCATTATATTCTCTGCAGATCTTACGTATAGATTCCTTCTCTTCTGTATTGCAATGGTCTAGTATTAACATGGATTCTAATTTTTCTAGACGTTTTTCGATTTTGTTATTGAAAAAATTTATATCCGATTCATCGTATTCATCTAGGCTATTGAAACTTAAATTTAAATTATTAATGTTTATTTGTTTTTCAATATCATGAATACCCTATCATGGTGAGCACTTTGATTTTGCCGTTTATAGGTCGTACTATCGCTTCGCCTACATACACTCCTGGGCAAATTTGTTTTTTCTCGATCACAATGTCCTCGAGTTTTTTATTTCTTCCTTCAAAAGTAATTTCCACCATTTTTTTACTACGAGGTGGAAGATGTAAATAAATATTTCTATCACCAGAATTGTTTTCTGATGTTGTCTTACAAATTGCTGCATCTGTATTGATTACTGCTCCAGTTTCTTTGCTTCTTTGGCTGTTGTTCTCTGAAGTCTTACTTTTTTTTATACCTGCTTTAGTTTCTTTGCTCTTTTTGCTGTCGTTTTCTAAAGTCTTAATGGTTCTATCGGAATTTATTTTTACCGTTTGTTTGTTTGAAGATGAGGGTTATTCTTTGTTATCAGAGTCAATTTTCATTTTAAGCTTATTTGAATTAAAGGTTTCGCTTGTGGTTTTAATACCACTACCTTCGATTTCAAAACCATGGCCCGCAGATACCGCCTCGTGAGGGGTAGCTTTTTGACTATTGTTTCCAATTACAAGGTCACCAACCTTTTTGCTAAAATTAATTTCATTTATTTCTAAAACTTGTTTTTTGTAATTTACCTTGCATTTGTATTTGGCAAGGAAATCGTTACCTAAAATACCATCATACTTTAAATTTATACGTGCAGTAAGGAGTTGAAAAGGGTGTTTTAAAGAAAGATTTTGTTCTTGATTAATTATGAAGGAACCTGTTATTTCTCCTAGGGTAAGGACTGAGTCACCAGAAATTGAGGATATGACTCACCTTTTCTCTGGGTTCACATTTGCCTCAAGTTCGTTTTTGTACAAACTTACATCTGCCCCAGTGTCTATTAGGAAGGTGGAGTAAGTTTTGTTTGATGGCTGGAATTGAATTCGGATTACCGGCTGATGAAACTCTGGGCAAAGGGAAACAGACAGGCTTTTTATATTCATTGTTGCGGGTCGGCATTCAGATCTAGTCGGGAAGGATGACCCATTGCTTCCTCCCGAGCATTGTCGTTTGAGGATGAAAATCCTCACCAGATCTCCAAGAACAACAATGTCGTAATTCTTGAGTTGAATTACCTTTAAATGGGTTTTTATTTTTCTGGTTTGTGGATGTAGGTGTATAATTATTGGGAGTAGGGTTTGTTTGGTTTCGGGAGTGTGCTAAACGTAAACGACAATCATTCTCAGTATGATACAACTTATGACAATAGTTGCACTTTGGGGTTGATTCGTTTTTAATTTCGGGTCTAAAGCTTGGGAAGTTTGTATTCCGGTAACATGTGGCAGAAGTGTGACCTGTTTTATTCCAGGTCTGACAGATTTGCGCTCGATTTTGGTTGGATCTAGTGAAACATGAAGTTGCTGTGTGACCAAATTTACCACATTGCTGACAAGTGACCCTTGTGTCGGTATTTCTGTATGAGTTCTGTTCAATGTCTAGGCGAGGAGATTGCGCAATGCCATAATCAATGGCTGTTTTCAGATCCATGGCATTAAAAGCTTTTACTAATAACCTTAGTTGCGAGTTTCTAAGTCCGTCTTCGAAGGAACGTAAGGCTATTTGTCTGTTTTTAGAAATAAGATAGTCCCGTACTGCCTGGTCGGTCGTACTTTGGTATGTCGCCCTATCTAATTTCTGTAGCAAACGTGTTAGCCGTTCACCGTAGTTTTTTATGTCTTCCCTCGGGTTTTGTCGCGCGGACATTAGCTCTGTTTGAGTGTTGGAACGTGAAATTCTTTCTTCAAATTGTCCTTCTAGTTCGGCTACTAGTTCGGCCCATGTGTTTAATGTTTTGTACTGGGTTAGCTCGAAAGCTACCCCTTGTAACCTAGTCTTGACAATATTAACAAATAAAGCATGTTGAGTGTCGTCTTTGATGTATGAAAAAAGGACGTTGCCGCAAGCGACAAATTTATTTAATTCGTCTGGATTTCTATCGAACACAGGAACGATGTTATTAACCTCATTTAAGGATATTTTTACTTCCATTTTTGAGTGGATGGATAGAGGTGTAGATTTACAAATAGGGGTAAGGTTTTTTGTTGTTGTATGGTCGTATTAAGGTAGTAACTTAAAGAAACTTACCACCGATATTTGCTTTCGCGTTGGCGGAATTGTCGTAAAATTATGGTCGAGTGAGAGAAAAAAATAAGTTCGCGTTGTTCATAACCCAGACAATATTGTGAATAATAGGGACAAGGTTGTGGAAATATAAAATATGTGTATATATTTTTATTTTAATATATATCTACCTTATCTTAATTATCTACTGTCGATGAAGTTGATGTTGTTGACGCTGATGCTTATGTTGTTGATGTCGTTGATATTTGTGATCCTGATTTTGTTGTTGATGTCGTTGATATTGTTTCACTTTGACAGGCAGGCTTCACGCTGTATAGCTGTTGATTACGACCTGGTCTTTTATACACTGCCTAAGTTTTGCCTCCGGTGTCCACTTAGGAGTTCGCCAGATCTTACTTTTATAGGTCTTTACACAAAAAAAAAATGCACTTTCACTTTCTTTTATACACTGCCTAAATTTTGACTCCGGCGTCCACTTGGGAGTTCGCCAGGTCTTACTTTTAAAGGTCTTTACACAAAAAAAAAAATCACTTTCTGGTGTTTAGCCCCAGAACTCCTCAAAATTATATCTTGTTATTTGGTAGGGGATTTTGAGTAATCCCACCGCTGCCACCAAAATGTTGTAACGCCTTATGAGCCGTGCTTTCCTTATGGGAGAAGAGCTCGAAAAGCGGACAGAAAATAAAAGATTTTTGTTTTAAACTTTAAATACTTAAATGGCCCGCTGTCTTTAGCTAGGCTGCGACCAAATAAGTTATGTTTATTTCCAATTTTGTTCTGTCTCGAATTTTAAATATTCCTGTCTTTTTATACTATTTTAGTCTACAAATTCTAAATTAATACACTTACACTTTTCCAACCACATATCCATCAACCGATAATTACATAATTTATTCCAATTGAAAATATTTCCTTTATATTGTAACCTAGTTGGAATCATTTAATATAAATATTTCCCAACTGTTCTTCACAAAAGTGCCGCCGCATCATATTTCACATGTATTCACTCATAGCGCCGCTTACCCCTGCTAAGGTGCATTCTCAGCATTTAGTATCAATGCCTGCAATTAGTGCATTGGATTTGTTTACAATCCGTTGGACATTGGATATTCATTACTCATAGCAGTTTATGGGTTTTGACGTAACTATGGCGAGTGAGCATTATGATGGCCTGGTGACGATTTATTTATGAGTCAGTATTTTATGGTATTTTATTATTGGTGCAGTATCGGTGGTGGAAGTGTTTTGGGAAAATGCGTGGAAATAGAGCAAAATGTATTGGTTGGGAGGCTGGAATGTAGTGCGATCACTACACCTGGTAGTATCGGTCCTTCACTGGTTGTTTATTGTTGGCGGCTCTGGAGTTGATTTAACGTATTTAGCTGTCCTACTTTTCTTAAGGCATTCGTCACTCTGGGTGTTTCGATTTTAGTTGGCTTTTTTCTTGATATTTGTACTTAGTTACAGGTACAGGAAGTACGAAGATTTGGAGAAGAAATTGTGGAAACCAAGGAAGGACACATTCTCTCATATATCGGGCAGACTAAGGGGCAATTTGGAGTAGGGCTTTTAGTACATGAGCGCTGGAAATAATCTATAATAGAAATAAAAGGATATAGCGAAAGAATTATCGGAATGAAGATTCGAATTGGGAAAGTCAAAGCGGCTATCATACAAGTATATGCTCCAACAAATAGAGCTTCGATTGAAACACTTGAGAGGTTCTACAAAACTTTCGATTTAGCTGTCAATGAACTCATGTCGGAATTACTGGTAGTTATGGGTGACTTTAATGCACGTATTGGATTTAGACAACCAGGGGAAGAACCCCTAATGGGCCCATTTGGGTACGGAGAGAGAAATGATCGAGGGGAGAGGATGGTACAATGGTTGTGGCAACATAAACTCACTGTAACAAACTCACTCTTCAAGAAAAATGATAGCAGGATGTGGACATGGATCTCACCGGACCGGCAGCATAAGAAACAATACGATTTTATCCATAGTAATAACAGACTAATGTTCCAAGATGTTGATGTATTGAATCAGTTTAACTACGATTCAGATCACAGGATGGTAAGAAGCAAGTTAGTGATCAATCATAAAACTAGAAAGTTTAATAAAAATATCGAAAAGATACTGGAAAAAAATCTAAACCAAATTCAAATTGTGAACTACAACAAAGAATTAAAACTACGCCATGATATTCTAAAGGAAACAAGGGTAAATAGAACATTACAAGAAAAATACGACCAGTTCGAAAAAACTTTAAAAGCTATATCACTTAAGCATATCTTTAAAACTCAGGAAAGCAAGAAAGAACATAAAATTTCAGTCATCACACAAGATATGATAAAAAGAAGAGAAGTCTTAAGAAAAATTGGAAACATTTCACAAAACGAAAAGATGGAGCTGAGAACCATAAGAAAAGAGATAAGAAAAAGAAGCAAACAAGAAATAAGAGAATACAATGAAAAAAATATTAAAAATATTTTGGAAAGTACTAAATCGATTAAAAAAGTTAAACAATCAATAAAATTAGATAAAGAGAGATAAAGAGTGGGTTTCAGGTGTAACAAAAAACAACAAAAAGATTCGCAATAGAAAGAAAATAAACGAACTTGCAACTGAATTCTACAAGGACTTATACTCCAACGATCTACAAAGTACAAACTTCTTAGACAACAGAAATCTAGAGCAGAGGTTGAGTGAAGAATTTGAAGAAATTTTACCATTCCTTAAAGAAGAATTAAAAAGTACTATAATAGAACTTGGGAACGAAAAAAACAAAGGTAGTGATGGGATCGAAGCCGAAATACTGAAATTTGGAATTGAAACATCTTCAGAATGGTTAAAAGTGATTTTCAACGAAATAGTAGATACAGGAGAAATTCCAATTCAGTGGACAAAGTCATACATCACGCTGATGCATAAAAAAGGTAAAAAAGATGACATCAACAACTACCGAACAATAAGTATAATATCAAATATTTACAAAATCTTTGCAAAATGCATCTTTAGAAGGCTGGAAGTAGACCTAAACCAACATCAACCTGTGGAGCAAGCAGGTTTTAGGTCAGGTTTCTCAACTATGGACCACCTTCAAGCAGTTAATCAAATCATTGAGAAAAGTAAAGAGTACCAATTACCTGTTTATTTTGATTTTATTGATTTCAAAAAGGCCTTTGATACAATCAATCAAAACTTTATGTGGAATGCACTTCTCAACCAAGGTGTAAATAGTCGCTGGGTGAAAATTCTCAAAAACATTTATGACTCTTCTACTGCGCAAATAAAAACTGAATTCTTTGGAGAGCCATTTAAACTGCAAAGTGGAACAAAACAAGGAGATCCGATCTCACCACCTTTTTTCGCAGCTACTCTAGAAGAATGCTTTCGAAAATTAGAATGGGAAAACATTGGAATAAAAATCAATGGAAAATATCTTTCAAATCCGAGGTTTGCTGATGATATCATTCTTATGAGTGATAACCCTGAAGATGTTCAGAAACGAGTTAATGAACTTTTGGCTGAATGTTACAACGCAGGTCTTCACGCTAACATTAACAAAACAAAAGTTATGACAAATGTGGTCAGAACACCTATATACCATAATGGAGAGACTTTGGAATACGTGGAGGACTTCATATACTTGGGACAAATAGTGTCATTCGAAAGAAGAGAAGAGAAGGAGATCTGTCGAAGAATAACGAACGGTTGGAGGCAATTCTGGGACATTAAACCTATGCTGGACTCAAATATCTCAAAGGCTACAAAAAAGTATATCTTCGATTCAACAGTATTACCAGTGCTTACTTATGGGTCTCAAACATGGAGTAACAACGAGGCGTTGAAAAAAAAGCTGGCAACGACTCAGAGATCGATGGAAAGAGCCACCCTAAGTATCAGAAGATCTCAGCGGATAAGAAACGTTAACATACGAAGATGGACAGGGTTTGAAGATGTAGGTAAGAAGACAAAGAAACTAAAATGGGATTGGGCAGGACATGTCATGAGAAAACTGGATGGGAGATGGTCAAAGGAATGCACTGAGTGGACACCTTTATATGCTACCCGACTAGTCGGTCACCAACCAAAAAGATGGAGAGACGACCTAGTTGTTTTTGACAGACTATGGTTCCGGAAAACACACGACAGAAACGATTGGAGAATAATGGGGGAGGCTTTTGCCTGTGCATAATTGTATTTATACTATTTAAAACAATTTTTACTTAAAATTTGAAAAAAAAAAAAAAAAAAAAAAAAAAACCAAGAATTGTATCTATATATTAATACATAATGAAAAACCAAATTGAAATGTAATTAGTATTAAGGCAGTATAGCTAATCAAAAATAATAATAACAGGTACAGCTCAATATCGCCTTACTGGATACAGCTCAATGATGAAGGTTTCAACTTCGGAGGCGTTTCACCGTCTTTAACTCAGTAACGTATTACAGACTGGTCCTCATTGACGTATCAATAGATTAAACTGGGTGATGTATCGCCGGCTTTCACTCAGCAACGTATTACTAGCTATGCGCAATGACGTATCACTGACTTGTATTATTGGAAAAATACCTCTTAACCACTGGTGGGGGGAAGTCTAATGTTTAAACTTAATTTTTTTGTATTTATTTATTTATTTATTTATTTCATCTACCAGCTGAAGCTTAACAGATTACATGATATTTAAATTAAATTAGATAATTAACATACGTATCATACAAATTTTTAATCAATAATTTTATCATACTAGGAAAATAAACTGAAAAAAATGTTTTTTGAAACAGTCCCTTGAGCTATTTAAGTCTAAACTCTGATTTACTTCATTAAATGTTGAAATACATCTTGATATCGGTTCGTTTAGACCATAGAGAGTTCTATGTGCCGGTTGATAAAGAAATTGCCTAACCCTCAATATTGGAACTGGAGCATAGATTGGTATCATGTATAAAAGTGAAGGACTTTTAATATGATAACATAACAGGTCTCTTACAAACAAAGCATCATGGGCCATTCTTCTTGTCTTTAGCGGCAGAATACCCAGAAGTTTGCACCTGGCTTCATAAGAAAAATCCCATCTCATTTTTCTAAAAATATATTTAGTAAATCGCCTTTGTATATTTTCCATACGATTTGAGTGAATCTGATTAACCGGATTCCATATAATATCAGCATACTCAAGAGAGGATCTTACTAACGATATGTGCAATGCTACCAATGCATACGGATAGTTAAATTCTTTTGCATTTCTTTTGATAAATCCTACCATTGAGTTGGCCTTTGCAACTATTGTTCAATATGCAAATCATATTTTAATTTATCATCAATGATTACACCAAGATGAAACTCTGATGAAACTCTGGGCAAAGGGTAACAGACAGGCTTTTTACATTCTTTGTTGCGGGTCGGCATTCAGATCTAGTCAGGAAAGATGACCCATTGCTTCCTCCCGAGCATTGTCGTTTGAGGATGAAAATCCTCACCAGATCTCCAAGAACAACAATGTCGTAATTCTTGAGTTGAATTACCTTTAAATGGGTTTTTATTTTTCTGGTTTGTGGATGTAGGTGTATAATTATTGGGAGTCGGGTTTGTTTGGTTTCGGGAGTGTGCTAAACGTAAACGACAATCATTCTCAGTATGATACAACTTATGACAATAGTTGCACTTTGGGGTTGATTCGTTTTTAATTTCGGGTCTAAAGCTTGGGAAGTTTGTATTCCGGTAACATGTGGCAGAAGTGTGACCTGTTTTATTGCAGGTCTGACAGATTTGCGCTCGATTTTGGTTGGATCTAGTGAAACATGAAGTTGCTGTGTGACCAAATTTACCACATTGCTGACAAGTGACCCTTGTGTCTGTATTTCTGTATGAGTTCTGTTCAATGTCTAGGCGAGGAGATTGCGCAATGCCATAATCAATGGCTGTTTTCAGATCCATGGCATTAAAAGCTTTTACTAATAACCTTAGTTGCGAGTTTCTAAGTCCGTCTTCGAAGGAACGTAAGGCTATTTGTCTGTTTTCAGAAATAAGATAGTCCCGTACTGCCTGGTCGGTCGTACTTTGGTATGTCGCCCTATCTAATTTCTGTAGCAAACGTGTTAGCCGTTCACCGTAGTTTTTTATGTCTTCCCTCGGGTTTTGTCGCGCGGAAATTAGCTCTGTTTGAGTGTTGGAACGTGAAATTCTTTCTTCAAATTGTCCTTCTAGTTCGGCTACTAGTTCGGCCCATGTGTTTAATGTTTTGTACTGGGTTAGCTCGAAAGCTACCCCTTGTAACCTAGTCTTGACAATATTAACAAATAAAGCATGTTGAGTGTCGTCTTTGATGTATGAAAAAAGGACGTTGCCGCAAGCGACAAATTTATTTAATTCGTCTGGATTTCCATCGAACACAGGAACGATGTTATTAACCTCATTTAAGGATATTTTTACTTCCATTTTTGAGTGGATGGATAGAGGTGTAGATTCACAAATAGGGGTAAGGTGTTTAGCCCCAGAACGCCTCAAGATTATATCTTGTTATTTGGTATATTTGGTAGGGGATTTTGAGTAATCCCACCGCTGCCACCAAAATGTTGTAACGCCTTATGAGCCATGCTTTCGTTATGGGAGAAGAGCTCGAAAAGCGGACAGAAAATAAAAGATTTTTGTTTTAAACTTTAAATACTTAAATGGCCCGCTGTCTTTAGCTAGGCTGCGACCAAATAAGTTATGTTTATTTCCAATTTTGTTCTGTCTCGAATTTTAAATATTCCTGTCTTTTTATACTATTTTAGTCTACAAATTCTAAACCAATACACTTACACTTTTCCAACCATATATCCATCAACCGATAATTACATAATTTATTCCAATTGAAAATATTTCCTTTATATTGTAACCTAGTTGGAATCATTTAATATAAATATTTCCCAACTGTTCTTCACAAAAGTGCCGCCGCATCATATTTCACATGTATTCACTCATAGCGCCGCTTACCCCTGCTAAGGTGCATTCTCAGCATTTAGTATCAATGTCTGCAATTAATGCATTGGATTTGTTTACAATCCGTTGGACATTGGATATTCATTACTCATAGCAGTTTATGGGTTTTGACGTAACTATGGCGAGTGAGCATTATGATGGCCTGGTGACGATTTATTTATGAGTCAGTATTTTATGGTATTTTATTATTGGTGCAGTATCGGTGGTGGAAGTGTTTTGGGAAAATGCGTGGAAATAGAGCAAAATGTATTGGTTGGGAGGCTGGAATGTAGTGCGATCACTACACCTGGTAGTATCGGTCCTTCACTGGTTGTTTATTGTTGGCGGCTTTGAAGTTGATTTAACGTATTTAGCTGTCCTACTTTTCTTAAGGCATTCGTCACTCTGGGTGTTTGGATTTTTGTTGGCTTTTTTCTTGATATTTGTACTTAGTTACAGGTACAGGGCTCAATATCGCCTTACTGGATACAGCTCAACGATGAAGGTTTCAACTTCGGAGGCGTTTCACCGTCCTTAACTCAGTAACGTATTACAGACTGGTCCTCATTGACGTATCAATAGATTAAACTGATGTATCGCCGGCTTTCACTCAGCAACGTATTACTAGCTATGCGCAATGACGTATCACTGGCTTGTATTATTGGAAAAATACCTCTTAACCACTGGTGGGGGGAAGTCTAATGTTTAAACTTAATTTTTTTGTATTTATTTATTTCATCTACCAGCTGAAGCTTAACAGATTACATGATATTTAAATTAAATTAGATAATTAACATACGTATCATACAAACTTTTAATCAATAATTTTATCATACTAGGAAAATAAACTGAAAAAAATGTTTTTTGAAACAGTCCCTTGAGCTATTTAAGTCTAAACTCTGACTTACTTCATTAAATGTTGAAATACATCTTGATATCGGTTCGTTTAGACCATAGAGAGTTCTATGTGCCGGTTGATAAAGAAATTGCCTAACCCTCAATGTTCGAGCTGGAGCATAGATTGGTATCATGTATAAAAGTGAAGGACTTTTAATATGATAACATAACAGGTCTCTTACAAACAAAGCATCATGGGCCATTCTTCTTGTCTTTAGCGGCAGAATACCCAGAAGTTTGCACCTGGCTTCATAAGAAAAATCCCATCTCATTTTTCTAAAAATATATTTAGTAAATCGCCTTTGTATATTTTCCATACGATTTGAGTGAATCTGATTAACCGGATTCCATATAATATCAGCATACTCAAGAGAGGATCTTACTAACGATATGTGCAATGCTACCAATGCATACGGACCGTTAAATTCTTTCGCATTTCTTTTGATAAATCCTACCATTGAGTTGGCCTTTGCAACTATTGTTCAATATGCAAATTATATTTTAATTTATCATCAATGATTACACCAAGATCTTTTATTTTTAATTAATATGTTTTTTATTTTTATTTATTGGCAAAAGACCCTAACCACTGGTGGGGAGAAGTCTGATGTTTAGTTTATTGGCTAAATTCTACTTACTTGTGTTCGGTTCGGCGGCGGAACCTGGAAAGACTATAGTTGGTTCAATTTCTTCCTTTTATATTAATTTTTACCCCTTATTTTTAGAAATACATCAGGCAAGGTGTTCCTTTGTCTCACTTCTAAAGTAGCTGTTGCAGTGAACGGTTGTGTTTTTTGAGAGCTTGCGATTTTTCGATTTATTTAATTTGATTTGAATTGTTTTAATTGGTATTGATTTGGATAGTTTTTTTGATTTTGAATTTGGACATTGATTTTTATTTTGATAGTGCGGTTGTTTTTGTGATTTTTTATAATACGATTTGGACTTTGATTGGACTTTTTTGTTAGGTGTGGTGATAATTCACTGCACAGAAAACACGTAAGTGTTTTTTGTTATTTAATATATTAAATTCTCCTTTCTTTTTTAATTTTTTCCTTAATTTTTGATTCAATTTAACTTGATTTTGATTATAATTTACCCATTTTTTGCGTTGTTTTTGTCACATTCATTCAATTTCACTGCAATATTTATTTCATTTGTTGACATTGTTTATTGTTTACTGTGTTCCTATTGGTCGGTTGGATCAGACGATTTTTGTTTTTCTAGTGGTTGCCACGGTTGCCACCTGGGGTGAAATTCAAGAAACATGGTTGCCAACTGAGGCAAAATTAAAAAAAAATTGAAAAACATTGTTGCCAACTGAGGCGAAATTATTTTATTTCGTGGTTGCCACTTTTAAAATTTATTTTCGCTTATTTTTAATAATAATTTGTTTTTCGACCTCTTCGAGGTCATAAAGGATGAGTGGTGGGAATAGTACCTCCCGTAATTTTATTGGTCCCTCCTCGGATTACGAGAGCGAGGTAGAGACCAATAAGGTTTTAAGAAGCCTTTATGCTTCGATAAGGCCAGTTTCTTAAAGGAAGAAGGGAAGCCTAGGCTGCCAACCCTAGGAGGAAGAAAATGAAGAAAAGTAAGAAGGGGAAGAAGGTGGAGCCGTCTAAAGTGAGTTCTGAGCTTGCTTCATCTGAAGCCTCTGTAGTGGAATGTTCTGCTATGGAGACTGACGATGCTGTAGCTGGAAAGCCATCAAGGAAGAGGCTGGTTGGGGAGGTTGCTAAGGCAGACTCGTCAGCTTCTGATTCCTTGGTGGTCAAGAAGTTGATTGTCGAGGCTGTTCCTTCTTCTTCGGAACAGATTGGTGATTTGATGGTGCCTCCTTCAGGTGAACCTGAAGTAGCTGCAGTACTGAGTGCGGAAGTGGTACTCTTGCCTGGTGCCTCTGAGGAGAAGAAATCTCGGGTTGGAACTGGGGTTACTTCGCCGAAGGGTACTGTGGCTAGGGCTACTGCTTCTGCAGGGGCGGCTGCTGCTACGGGCACTGGTGGGAAGCCATCAGGTAAGAAGGCGGCTGCTGTAGCTACCAAGGATGACTCCGTCACCTTGTCTGGCGTTGGTGAGAGCTTGGAGGAAACTCTGACTCTGGATAAAGTCATGGCAAGGTGCACGGAGATCAACCCAAGTAGCATTTTGTACCTTTTATGTTACAAATTTATTGTATGTCGTTTACAATTCATATACAGTTGCTGAAAAAATGTCTTGTATTTTTACATTAACTAATTGGATGATTGGTAAACAAATTGTAACACACAAAATGTTGTTGAAACAACACATCTTCAAACGTAAACGTACTGTAAAGCAAATTTCGTGAATGTAAAACCAATATCACAAAACATTTACATTTGTAGCACTTTTGTAAAGCTATTATCAAAACTTAACTGTTACAAAACGTTTACAGTAAATAGTCACAGTACATCTTCAAACGAAAACGTACTGTAAATCAAATATCGTTAATCTAAAATTAATATCACGAAACGTTTACATTTGTAGTAGTTTTGTAAAGCCATTATCACAACTTTACTCTAACAAAACGTTTACAGTGAATAGTTACATCACATCTTCAAAAGTAAACGTACTGTAAATCAAATATCGTTAATGTAAAATTAATATCACGAAACGTTTACATTTGTAGCAGTTTTGTAAAGCCATTATCAAAACTTTACTCTTACAAAACGTTTACAGAAAATAGTCACAGCACATCTTCAAACGTAAGCATACTGTAAAACAAAAATCGTCAATATCACGAAACACTAAATTTGTAGCAGTTTTGTAAAACTATTATTAAAACTTAACACACACAAAACATTTACAGTGCAAATGTATTATAACAATCACCAAACGAGATAAAGCGGCCATTATTGTTTCCATTTTTTATCAAATTAGAAAACCAAAAATATTGAAAATCTATTTTTATTGATATTTAGTAAAAACAAAGCATGTTACGGATTTGATTGAAATAGGACTTTGTAATTTATCTTACAAAATATTGAAAAATATGGTTTTTGTGGGAAAAAAATTGTCTCAAATATTTTTATAAGAAATCATTTCTAAAATAAGAAAGTTTTTACAGGCCCTTTATTTTTATCGACCTGTTTTACAAAACTGGTAGAAAATATTTCTCGCGTTCGATATTTTGCCTTTACTTGCAAAAAAAATATAATTATTGATTATTTTTATACCTCCCATATTATAATAATAATGTCAAAAACAAGATGAAAATTGTTTAAGTTTTGGTTTGTATACATATAGTAATATGATCTCAAATGGCATTACGTATTTACCTATACAGTTTAATATTTTTCTGTAAACGATTTGTACCTAAGTTAGTTTTTATGTTATTTATTTCGAAGTGTTTTTGAACGTTTACATTTGTAAACGTACAAATCAGGTACATCCAATAGAATTTGTTCATATACTGTCAACACGACATTTCATTCCCCAAAACCGTTTACATTTTGGGTACAGTGAGTAAACATTTCATATACGCCTGAAACATTACAGCTATGATGTTAACGTTCAGTAAATGTTCTGTAGCTCTGAAATGCTCCTTGGGAAGGTTGCTATGGTGAGCCTTATTTCTTGCTATCCTGATGTTGGCAGCAAGGAAGTTGAGATTTCCTCTAAATACGAGGAAATAATAATGGGTGTGAGTGGGGTAAACGAAAGACTTAGGGGGCGTCTGGAGGGTGGTTCTTCGATTCCTTCGTCTAAGAAGCCTGCAGTGGCACTCCGGGAAACTGTTGGGTAGAGTGGGCCTGCCAAGTCTTTGGGTGTCCCTGTAGGGATTAATGTGGCTGAGTGACCTTCGTTTGCTCAGATCGACCTGTTGGCTGCTGTCTCTGGCGGTTTGGTAGGTAAGACGCAAGTTTCGCAGCCTGTTGTTGAGCCTGTCAAACCGACTGAGACATGGTCGTTGGTGGTCAAGGGTGGGAAAAATGAGACCATGGATGAGGTAAAGCGGAAGGTAGTGGACGAGTTACTGCCTGCTGTGGGTGTCAGGGTGCACATGCACAATGTGCGTCCTGGCAAACAGGGTGGCGTGGTGGTCCGCATGCCTTCTTTGGCTGAGCGATATGCTTTCCTTGGTCATAAAAAGCTTGGGGAGGTAGGTTTACTGGCAGAGTCCAAGAAGGGTATGTCTCTGGTGGTTCAGGGGGTTGAGAAGAGAATCTCTCCCAATGATTTCCTGGGTGAGCTACATAAGTTAAACTTATGTAAGCTTACCTAAGAGGAATTTCAGAAGGAGGTTTAATTGTCAACCTCTTGGATTGCTGGGGGGTGCTACATTAAGCACTTTTCGTTTCCCGTGAGAGAGAAACCTTTGGTGCAGTGGTGCAATCGCTGCTTAAGTCTTGACCACTTCGTCAATATTGTATGTTGGCATTGCGGCCAGTCAGGTCACTCTAAGTGGGATTGCGCTAACGCAATTCATTGTCGCGACTGTGATTTTAGAGGAGGCCTGGCAGGACATCTCATGCTAACTATGGCATGTCCTGTTTATGCCGAGGCAGTGCGTAGTGCGGGTGCCAAACACTAAAATGGCAGTTAAATTATTGCAATTTAACTGCCAGCATGCTTGGGCAGCCATGCATGAGTTAGGGCAGTTTTTAACCAGCATGCAGTGTGGCTTTGCGCTGTTGCAGGAACCTGTTCTCGTTGCAGGACGAGTGGCGGGCCTGCCTTCGCACATGCGATCATTTGCGGACAACAGGGGCGGTGCTGCTGTTGTAGTGAATGATGTTAACATTGTGTGCTCTCTCGTCGAAGCGGGTGAGTGGGGAGTATGCGTGAATGTCGAGGGTAGCTTTGGTAGACTGTTTTTATGCAGTCTCTACTTTAAGCATGCCCTCGATATTGAGCCATACCTGGTATACCTTGAAAGGCTTGTTCGACTGGCTGGGAATGTGACTGCGATTTTTGGTATTGACGCTAAAGCAGTTTCCCCTGCTTGGTACAATAAGATGTCGGAACGTGTATCCACATCTTAATGTGCCCACAAGGGAACGCTGCTAAGCGAATTAATTATCAGGAATCGGTTGTTCGTTTTCAATGAGCCGAATGATGACCTGTACACTTTTAGTGGTCCAAACGGCAAAGTGATATTGATGTAACCCTGGCAAACCTGCCTGCTGCTCGTATTTTCAGTTTCAGTTGGTTCATTCGGAGGGCCGAAGGGGTGAGTGATCACAGTCTGATGCAGATTGTGATTACTCCACTGGAAGCTAATCCGAATGCTAGCGTTGTGCCGAATACGAACAGCTGGCATTTGCACAATGTTGACTGGTCTTCATACCGGTCAGAAGTTGCATGAGGGGTAACATCAATGTCACTTGATGCCTTTCAAAGTTTGGGAGTGGATGATAAGGTTGCCATGTTAAATGGATGCGTATGGGATGTCAATGACCGACTCTTCCAGAGGATCCGTAAGGTGAATCCAAGAAAGGTCAGGTGGTGGACATCTGAACTCCAGGAGAATTGTCTGCAGGTAAGAAGACTGCGTTCGCGGTTTCAAACCTGCAGGCGGCGTGGGTCAGCAGACTTGGATCAGTCAAAGCTTGCTTTTCGGGAAGGTTTGGCTGAATACAAAGGATGCTGGCTCAGAAAAAGATTGACGAGTGGTGGACCTTCTGCGGGGAACACCATGAAGACCCTTGGGGTCAACTTTATCGTGTTTGTCGGGGAAGGAAATCAATGGATATCGGGACCATTCATGATGGAGGGCTTGTCCTCACATCATGGACGGACTCTGCGACTGCCCTAATGAAATCCTTCTTTCCCAGGGAGGCTGGTCATGTAAATCCATCCGTGGATTTGCATGAATTGGCTCCAATGGTAACTGAGGAAGAAATTGGCTGCGCCGTTGCTAGACTTAAATCGAGGAAGTCACCAGGATTCGATGGATTGACCGGTGAGATGGTGAAAGCTATCTGGGCGGCGATCCCCGAATACCTGATGGCTCTTTACTCGAGCTGCTTCAGGGAAAATTATTTTCCCCTGGAATTTAAATCTGCAAAAGTGATTGTTCTTCTGAAGTCTTCCGATAAGGTGAGGACTAACCCCCGATCCTATCGTGGAATCAGTCTTCTTCCAGTACTTGGAAAAGTAAAAGGTTGACAGACTCATGGAGAGCACCCCTGTTCAGAGTCCATTACAGTTTGGTTTTAAACCTGGTTGCAGTGTCGAAGATGCATGGCTACGGGTTCGAAGTTTTGTTGATGAAACTACCGCAAAGTATTCGCTAGGTGTATTTATCGATTTCAAGGGTGCGTTTGACTATCTTGACTGGTCGGCTGTTGAGCGTAGGTTGATTGAGGTGGGTTGTCGTGAGATTGGTATCTGGAAGAGCTATTTTTCTGATAGAACCGCTCGTGTTGTCAGCCCCGTGGGTTCTGTCTCAGTGGATGTTGAGAGAGGTTGTCCTCAGGGGTCTGTTGGGGGTCCATATATATGGAACCTAATGATGGATACTCTGCTGCAGCAGCTTTCTTCCTGGTAGTCGTACTGTAGGTACATTGCTTATGCGGAAGATCTTCTTGTCCTTGTTGATGGTGAGTCTCGTGCTCAGCTTGAAGACAGGGCCACGGAGGTCATGCGCATGGTAGGTTTCTGGGGTGCGGATGTTGGGGTGGATGTTGCTGTGGAAAAGACAACCATAATGCTGCTCAAGGGCAAGTTGTCTTTAAGAAGGCCACCGTGTGTTAAGGTTGGTGAGGTGGGCCTAAGATACTCGACGAAAGTCCAGTATCTTGGGATTACTATAGGAGAGAGAATGAGCTTCATTCCTCACCTTCAACAAGTGAGATTGAAGCTCACCTCTCTTGTGCCAGAAATCTGCAGATTGTTGAAGTTTGATTGGGGACTTTCTGGGTCTGTACGTCGTATTGTATACAACGGACTACTTGTTGCTTGTGCAACATTTGGTGCGTCTGTGTGGTACGACTGTGCTAAGACGGTGAAAGGAAAAGGTTTGATCCTCAGTTCACAGAGGATCATGCTCCTTGGTTCACTTCGGGTCTGCAGATCTGTTACTACTGAGGCCTTACAGGTGTTGGTAGGTGTGCCTCCTCTTGACCTGGAAGTGATACGTAAAAGTATTGCTTGCAGGTTAAGGAGACAATGGTCACTCTCGGCATCTGACTGGGAGGAATGCACGGGAGCTGTTGGCATGAGTCCTTCTAAAAGGAAGGTTTTATTAAGGGAGTGTGTCTTTTCCAGGTGGCAATCTCGATGGACTGATAGCGAAAATGGGAGGTCCACCTTCCATTTTCTTCCTGATGTCAGGGTTGCTTTTAAACGGGAATGACTAGATTTCTCACTCTTCACGGGCTTTCTGTTGACCGGGCATGGTTCCTTGAATGCTTATTTGCATAAGAGGACCCTGGCTGACTCGGCAGAATGTGCGTGTGGGGCTGCGAAAGAGGATTGGATGCATGTGCTAGTGGAGTGTCCACGATATGCTTATCACAGAGATCTCACTGCGATGGGTGTGGGGCGGGTAGATGACGCTTGGGATTTCAAGCAGGTTCTCCTCACAAGAGAATCGGCTCTGAGTTTAGCCATTTTTGCTGAGCGAGTCTTCCAGATTCGGCGGCTTTAATGGCATTTTGTTTTGTCTTGATATGATGCATTGCAACAAGGGGTTATTCCGTTGGTGGATTCTTGTTGGCGGGACTTGACTCCTTGTTCACATGGAGTCTTGGTTGATCGCCCAGGATCTACGCGGCGTGAACTAACCGGTTGTAATTGTAGTATTTTCTGTTTATCCTTGTTTTATTTGTTGTGCTGCATTGTTACAAGGGGTTCTTCCGTATTGGAGGTCCTTGTTGGCAGGACTTGATTCCTTGTTTACATCGAGTTTTTGGATGATGTCCGGGATCTGCACGGAAATTGTGTGGCTGTGCCTGTGCATTCTTGGGGTCTTGCGGGTACTTTGCAGGTTGAATAACCCATTGGGTTTATTCGCAACTCCTTAATCCTATATTATGGTAAATGATTGGGCGGGATTGTGGCCTTTCGGTCTCATCGTGACCCTCTAACTGCCTGCTATGGTGTCACCCCAACGCTATTACCTACTATAGTGATGGTGCCTTTTGTTAGGTTTTGCTTGACATCTGGACTGGATCTATGGTAGTGGATTGTGTGGGGATTGGGGTGCCTGCTTTGTTTACTTGGGGGCTTTGGGATGCACAGTTTACAGTTCTGGCGCGAACTAACCGGTTGCAATTGTAGTTATATGTTGTCCTTGTAGTAGTTAGGCCATATCGTCTGACTGGGGTTCTTTAGCAGGGATGAGTGCCATGTGTCATGTACTCGTCTTTCCTCAATTTAGGTTTTCTCTGTGGTCTTGTTTCGGATTTGATTTCGTTGGGTCTTCTAGGTATTCTCGTTTGGGTTTATTTTGTTTTCATGTTGTTTGTATGTGCGCCTGCCATGGCATTTCTACCTTGGCTGGTGGTTAAGTGTATATGCTTGAGGTTGCCAGTCCTCGGGCATTGAGGTGTCCTTCTGGAAGTGACCTTCACGGTTGCGAAGCTCCACCGGAAGCTATATTCTGGTACCACGGGAGATAGTGCCCTCCAAGGCAGAGAGGTTTCTCGCTTCTATGCCTGGCTGCTCTGGCTTGGACTATCTAGTTTAGCCATTTTTGCTGAGCGAGTCTTCCAGATTCAGCGGCTTTAATGGCATTTTGTTTTGTCTTGATATGCTGCATTGCAACAAGGGGTTCTTCCGTTGGTGGATTCTTGTTGGCGGGACTTGACTCCTTGTTCACATGGAGTCTTGGTTGATCGCCCAGGACCTACACGGCGTGAACTAACCGGTTGTAATTGTAGTATTTTCTGTTTATCCTTGTTTTTATTTGTTGTGCTGCATTGTAACAAGGGGTTCTTCCGTATTGGAGGTCCTTGTTGGCAAGGCTTGACTCCTTGTTTACATGGAGTTTTTGGATGATCGCCCGGGATCTGCATGGAAATTGTGTGGCTGTGGCTGTGCATTTTTTGGGGTTTTTTCGGGTACTTTGCAGGTTGAATAACCCATTGGGTTTATTCGCAACTCCTTGATCCTATATTATGGTAAATGATTGGGCGGGATTGTGGCCTTTCGGTCTCATCGTGACCCTCTCACTGCCTGCTATGGTGTCACCCCAACGCTATTACCTACTATAGTGATGGTGCCTTTTGTTAGGTTTTGCTTGACATCTGGACTGGATCTATGGAAGTGGATTGTGTGGGGATTGGGGTGCCTGCTTTGTTTACTTGGGGCTTTGGGATGCTCAGTTTACAGTTCTGGCGCGAACTAACCGGTTGCAATTGTAGTTATGTGTTGTCCTTGTAGTAGTTAGGCCATATCGTCTGACTGGGGTTCTTTAGCAGGGATGAGTGCCATGTGTCATGTACTCGTCTTTCCTCAATTTAGGTTTTCTCTGTGGTCTTGTTTCGGATTTGATTTCGTTGGGTCTTCTAGGTATTCTCGTTTGGGTTTATTGGGTTTTCATGTTGTTTGTATAGGTATGTGCGCCTGCCTTGGCTTTTCTACCTTGGCTGGTGGTTAAGTGTATATGCTTGAGGTTGCCAGTCCTCGGGCATTGAGGTGTCCTTCTGGAAGTGACCTTCACGGTTGCGAAGCTCCACCGGAAGCTATATTCTGGTACCACGGGAGATAGTGCCCTCCAAGGCAGAGAGGTTTCTCGCTTCTATGCCTGGCTGCTCTGCCTTGGACTATCTTAGAGGTAGGCCCCCTTGTGGGAGTATCGTGGTGGTTATGGTTATCCAAGCGGAAACAAATTGGCATTTGGATGCAAGAGGTGTTAGATCGGCCTCGCTCCTCAGCAAGGGGTGTAGACATTCCTCAAAATGTTCACAGAATCGCTACTGGGGTGTTAAAACCTCAGGGCGGTGGTCAACGCTCAATTTGACTCTGTTATGTGGGTAGGCCAACCGTTGGGTAAAGCCTTTATTGGTAGATATCCACGTTAAATTAATTTTCATTCTGTTCCTTTGTCTATTTATATTAACAGATAATAGAAACTCAACATCGAGGTACTTAGTCGTTGATCATTGTCTTGTCATCAGTAGGCGTCGTATTGCTGATAAGCATTGCTGGCTAATACTCACCACACTGTATGCAAATTATTGTTGGTTATTGCTGGGCAGTGGGAAGAAATGTGATCTGTGTGTGCTAATGGTGTGGTATTGAAGGAGGTCGTGCGGTCGGTTTTTATCCATCTAAGTCATGTAATTGTATGGAACGAACAGGCATGTGCATCAGGTTATAGTTTTATGCAAGATATGGTATTAGTGCGGTATATTAAATGTTGTAGTTTTCTTGTTTACAGGTGAAAAAAATGGGGTAGAGAATTTTAATGCATCATTACATTACACATGTGAAATTTGGTTGAAATCGTTAGAGCCGTTATCGATCAAAATACAATTTTCGATAACCGTTATATGGCAGGTACCGTTTAGACTTACAGTGACCTACAAAAAATGGTCTGCCTTCACCCGGTTAGGCTGTAGGTGCCGAGACAGAATTGCCAGAATTTTTGATTGTTATTTCAAAACTTTTTTTGCACGAATCCATGAATTGCCTTATAGTACCAAAAGAGCAAGTTAGGCCGTATGCGAACAGCGTTAAAATTTTATGCATTGGCTAAATTATGACACTAGTGTGGTGAATATAAACTTAAAAAATTTAGCCTGCTCTGGAGCAGGCTAAAATTTTAGCCAGTGGATAATTTGCAATACTGTGTGCAGGATTGAGAAAGACAGTTCAATATCTGCTTTACAACTCAACTGTCTTTCTCACTCCTGCATACGAAATAATGTTTTTTTTTGTTTGCATTTGTCTTTTCGTTGGCTTTGGTAACGGTTTGTGTTTCGTTGGTGGCGCGCGTGTTTTGAATACATTGAAGGTTAAATATTTTATATAAAATGAGCCAAAAAAAAGGAAGAAGTAATTAAAACTAAACAATGTTTTCATTAATTTTTGCTTATTTAAGGGACTCACGCAGATAAAATAAAACTTATCAAAATCAGGATTAGCTGTGACAAAATGTTTGTGTCCAAAAATGCAAATATTAACGATGGTTGGAGGTATGTATGTTATTATAATTGTGACCATAATGCAGTTTTATTTATAACAAGTTGCTGAGATTCTGGGGGATCCCTCCAAAGATATAAAAGCCTTCAGGCAACTTTGGAAAAATTTGACACAAAAATATAAGTAATGTTTACTAGGTACCTACTTTGAAATAACTTATTGTTTTTGACTTAAACATTTCAGTTATTTTTGAGCAACACACGGGAGACGGAGCAGGCGATGATGCTCCAATAGGAAAAGATGAAAAAGAAAATTGGCCCTATTTTGAATTGATGCACAAATATGCGTCCTCCAAGGACAACTATCATCTCCCATTTCTTATGGATAGTTCGAGAGGAGCATTCTCGATTGCTTCGTCTCCAGTTGAAAATGTTCAAACAATGGGCCCATCATCATCAGGAACCCAATTGCTTTCCCCGTCAACGTCATTTTCAATTGAGTATATAACTGATGACTTTGACTCAACATCATCAGTATCCTCACAAGTTAGTCCGTCTAGCCCTACATCACCAACAAAATTTTCGCCCATCCACCTCTTCCCATAATATCTCGTCCACACCAAGAGTCCGTTCGTTGGCAGCACCTGTTTCACGAAGAAATTTGAAACAATTTTCGGAATATGAAAAATATTGCATAAAACGGGACAAACAATTGAGTCGGAAAATGGATAAGATGATGTCTGTTTTTGCCCAGATGGTGTCAAGGGAATCCCCCGATATAGTTGTCGACAACCTCTTAGAAGTCTCATCTTCAGATGAAGAGTGAAAAACTTAGGTAAAAGACCTAGTTTTAAAATAATTGTTTATTTCGAAAGATCTCTAACAGAATTTTTTTCTTTCAGATTTATGACTGTTTTTTTATCTTTTTACACTAAATGAAGTCAAGTTTTATTTTTTTTTTAGTTTTTTTATCAATGAAAATTTTTAATGCAAACAATTTCCGAATTCCAAAATTAAAATTTTGTACCTATTATAAATTGAGTTGGAGAAAAAAACTCTTCTTTTGTATGCTTCTGGGCGAAAATGTCACTATTCTTCTGAATGCTTCTGGGCGAAAATGCCATTAATTTATTCCAACATACATGCACATTGGAGAACTGAACTGTCAACAATACAATCAAGTAGTAAAAAAGAAGTGTAAGTAAAATAAATTAATCTGATTAAACCACTTATTTTTATTTGTTTAATATTTTCCAGAAAAAATGTTATCACATCAAAATTTCATTTGGTTGAATTGACTGGCAGCATGCTGAAGCATTCACCACTAAACAAATTGACCTAAATTATCCTAAATTATCCGAATTTGATCCAGCTGCAACAATAGCAGCACCAACCCCTGTAGTTGTTCATCGATCATCACTCCCAGATCCGACAACATTTTTCGATTCATTCAGTCTAGTACCAAGTTTGGGAGTTGCAGCTCCTCCCCCCGAGGACCCGAACAGTCAGCGGATTCAAAACTTCTTTAACAATCCCCCACCAAAGGAACTCGACACTGTGGGTGACCTTAACTACAATTTGGTTGGCAGTGGACTATCCGTTCAAAATTTATAAATTCGTTCACTGACACCGGCTTCAAATTTAGCTGAACCGCCTTCGTCTTCTTGTTCGGAATTCTCGGAACTTAATAGTTCTTTGTCAGCTGCCAATAGGCAGCCTTTGATTCAAGCTGCAGATTCGACAAAAGTATCACCCGAGGAGGAGGCTGTCTTTGAATCAACAGAATATCAAGATTTACCCGAGGAGATAGTGAACGAGCTTAAAATGGCCAACAGCTTATTAGGAAACAATAGTCTAACGAATGAGGTTTGTTAAAAAGAACAGCCTCTAAGAAATTCAATAAAATTATCCTTATAAATTCCATTCCAGGCGTACAAGCCAGCTGTGAAACATTGGTTCTACAAGAGAAAGCTTGATGTCAAGTGTTTGTGGACTCCTTTTTCTTACCACGATTCAGCTCTCCTTGAGGAAGCATTCATGAAAGGAGATGGGTACTCAAAACAGTGCAATTTTAGGTTTAGTTTCATGGTAATTTTTTTTTTTGTAGATTCCAATTTGGTCGCCGTTGAAGGTGGAAGGTTCGATGTTAACATTACTGAACGAACGAAAACTCCAGTCTATTGGGAAGGGGAACCAATTGAAGTGAAGCGTTGCTTATGGTTCTTTAAAGCAAGTGACTCAAATATTTGTCCTTACCTTACACTACATACCTATAAAATCCGCATTCAAATATTTATTATATGGATTGACGCCGATTTACTGGCAGAAAAGTAAGTGTCAGATCATTACATTCGTTTGTAAAAGCAATAAAAATAATTTGATCGAACTTGTTTCAGACTAATGATAGCTGCTACCACTCGCACGTCTTCGTTTGACGATGACAACGATGAAGAAGATTCATCTGATGAATATGCCGACGAAACCGAGGAGGAGAAAGGTTTGTTTTTGTTTTGAAATATGATAACATTATTATGGTCTATCACTTTTCATTATGGAATTTTGTTTCTTCTTCTTTTGTCCTTGTACAGAGTCACCCTCTGATTTTAGTCGTTAACTGTCGTGACAATATAATCAAAATCCAACGTACATATTCAATTTATTCGTGTGAAAGTAAACAATTTGTATTTAATTTTGTTATGTAGGCGGGGATTCGAGAATGCTGCGACATGTTGCTTTGGCTTTGGCTGTGGTTATTGAAGTATATTAAAAGAGATGTGTGCTGTTTGATTGCCGGTATAATAATGATTTTTATTTGTTCTCTCTTACTTACTACTAAATGACAGTTCTTTGTTAATTACATGAGGTTGGGTGCGTTCACTTTATTATGACATACAATTCAATGTGTGGTGTGTTTATGAATACATTACAACTCCCTACTAAAGTTTGTTATATACATAGTTTCAAATTAACTAAATTATGCCATACAAATTTTAGACTAAATTATTTCGATATTGATCAGCAATGCTCGCTTTTGCAATGCTTGCAGTCTCTCGAATTGGTCGACTTGATGATGGAACGTTGCGCGTTTCAATAACTTTTTCGTTTAAATCGTCGTTCGAATCAAGTGCATCGTTGACTGGTTTAACTACCTCTTCCCCTTTCGATGGCACTGCATGAACATCTTTTGTATCGGAAGTACTTCTCCTTAAATTCGTATGTTCTCGTGTTTGCTGAGTCTCCTGTTTGATGGCCAATGTACTCAATTCAGGTGTAACATCTTGACTTCTTGTACTTATTTCGCGAATTTGATTCAAATGTCTTTTTATTTCTCTCCCGTTTTGAGTAATTACGCAACCATAATTTCGAGGACCAAATTTTTCTTTAATTTTCGCTGGTGTCCAGCTTGGCTTGTTGGGATTGGTATAGTCACGAATGTATACTTTATCACCAATCTCAAATGCTACTTCTCTTTTACCTCGAAAATTCGATATATTTTTCTTTTGGGCTTCAAAAATGCTTTCCTTTACCAAAGGTGGTTTCAACAATGTAAAACGTGATTTTAATGTTCGGTTTAACATGACTTGTGATGGAGAAACTCCCGTTGTGCAATGCACACTAATGCGGTAATCGAATAGAAATATATTCAAAAAAAAATCGAAATCGATTGGTTTTTTGTCTTCCAAGTTGGCTATGAGTGACTTTTTTACTGTTTTTACAAAATTTTCTGCTTGACCATTTGTAGCTGGATGGCCAGGTGCAGTCAAAATATGTTTGATATGATTATTTTTAATAAATTCCGCAAATTCATTTGACGTAAATTGCCTTCCGTTGTCACTGACAATTATATCGGGTAAACCGTATCTACAAAATGTTTCTCTCAGAAAATTGATAGTACATGCCGATGTAATCGTTTTTGTTTTGAACACCTCAATCCATTTTGAAAAAGAATCAACAATTATTAGCAAATAATATCCGTGAATTGGACCTGCATAATCAATGTGAATTCTTGACCACGCATGATCCGCTGGGTTCCAAGGAATCAATACACTTTTTTCTGGACTGGGCTGGTGTAATCTGCATGCATGACATGATTTAATTAAATCTTCAATGTCTCTATCGATTTTGGGCCACCAAATGAATGAACGGGCTAATGCCTTGGTTTTGACTATGCCTAAATGGGATTTATGTAAATCCAACAAAATTTGTTTTCTTAATTTATTAGGGATAATGCTACGGTAACCCCATAATAAACAATTGGATTCGACCGATAATTCATTACCCTTATTTTTATACGGAATAAATTCATCACCTGTTAAGGTCGACACTGTACCGCTTTGAACAGCGTCTATCAATTTGGACAAAACTTTATCTCTTCGTGTTTCAATTTGAACATTTTTGAAACTTAATTGAAGTTGATTATTCGAATTATTAAAGTTAATATAATTTGCCTGTTCAACATCAATAAAATTGATAAATTTATTTTCGCTCGTGGAATCATTTTCAAGTTTGAGCTGTGGTATGCGTGATAAAGTATCAGCGTGATTCAATGAACCCTTTACATGACGTATCTTGAAGTTAAAACCAGACAAAATGAATGCTCACCGTTGCATTCTTGCCGCCGCCATCAAAGGAATGTGCTCTCCGAATATTGAAATTAATGGTTTATGGTCAGTTTGCAAAATGAAATTAATGCCTATCAAATATTGATATAATTTAGTTACGCTAAAAACGATGGCAAGGGCTTATTTTTGGATTGTACTATAATTTCGTTCTGCTGGAGATAATGAACGTGAAACGTATGCTACTGGTTTGAGCTCACCATTTTCAAACTCATGTGATAAAATACCAGCCACCGCTGTATCACAAGCGTCGGTTGTTAAAATAACTGGTTTTTCTCTATCAAAATGAACTAAAACTTGGTCTCCGGTTATCTCCTTTTTTAATAATTCATATGCAGAATTCGTGGCGTCATTCCAATGAAATTTAGTGTCTTTTCTCAATAACTTATAAAATGGCTCCATTTTTTGTGCAAAATTTGGAACAAATTTTGAGTAAAAATTTACCATTCCGATGAATGCCTTAACTTCAGATACATTTGTTGGTATTGGTGCGTGAAGCACGCTTCTAATATTGCTGTCGTTTTTCCTTAGGCCATTTTTGTCAATGGTAAAACCTAAGTACGAAATTTTTTTCATAAAAAATATGCATTTCTTAGGGTTCAGTCTCAATCCAACAGATTGTAATTTACCTAAGACGATCATTAATGTTTTGCTATGACTATGAGTGTCAGGCCCGGTGACGACAATATCGTCCATAAAATTTATGCAGTTAGGTATACCACGTAACAACGTTTCAATGGTTTTTTGGAAGATAGCTCCCGCTGGTTTTATACCAAAAGCTAACCGCTTTACTCTAAATAAGCATAAATGTGTACTAAGAGTACAAAGGTTTTGGGATTCATGGTCTAATTCTAACTGATTGTACGCATTCGATAGATCCAATTTACTGAACAACTGTCCACCCTGTAGCGAAGCGAAAATCTCCTCGATACGGGGCAATGGATATTTGAAATCTACCAAAAATTTATTAAGAGTGACGCTAAAATCACCACAAATGCGTAAATCACCGTTTGGTTTCATCACTGGCACAATCGGTGTTCCCCAATCGGCGTTATCGACTGGTTCCATCATACCAGAATTACAAAATTCATTTAATTTTTGTTCAACAATTGGTTTCCATGCTAACGGCAACGCACGCGGTTTCCAAAAAATTGGTTTCGTGCCCGGCATGACCTCTAAATGTACTTTCGCGGTGGTAAATTTACCTAAACCTTCATCAAAAACTTCACTAAAAGTCGTTTTTAACTTTTGAACAATTGTACTATAAACGTTTGTATTATCTAAATTAGATGCAAAATTTTGGAAATTGGAACAGGATTGACTGAATTCTTTTGATTTGAAACGGTTGAGCTTGAACTTGAAATCGCGTTAACTTGTCTTAATTCAAAGTTAAAAACCCGAAGAAAATTTCTCCCCAATAAAATTGGTCGATTAACATTCGTGACTACCATTTCTACTTCCTCAGTTTGATCTCGATATTTTATGTTTGGTAAAAACTCACCGATAATTTGTATTCCATGACCACCGTAGTCATCGTATTTGTCTGTGTTTTGCTTTAAATAACGCGTGTCAAAATGCTTCCTGTATTGAGTTAAGGGCATCAACGAAATCGGAGATCCAGTGTCACATTCCACATCGAATTGGATACCGTTGATGTACACAGTTAAATCGAAAGTACCTGACTTACGGTTCCCGGAAATATTAAAAATGGAGTACCAATCCGTTCCACCACCACATGTCGGTCCAACTTGAGTACCTGTGTTAACGAAAGTCGAAAAATTAGCATTAGTTTCTTGAACATGAGAAATAGTGTGATTTAAATTAACAAAATTTGTCGATAAATTCTTCTCTTTTGAGCGGCAAATCGGCTTTAAATGTCCCTTTTTTCCGCATTTATCACAAGTAGCGTCTCTAAATTTGCAAGGTTGTGATTTGTGTGTCCTCCAGCCACAATGTTTGCATGCATCCCTTTTCTGGTGATTTCCGTTAGATCGCCTGTTGCGTTGAGTCTCGTTACTGTTGTTGCCTCGGACAAAGTTAACCTCAGTTGACATTGAGTTACCCTTGAGTTTCACCTCGTGTATGAGCGCCTTCTTCAATGCCGTGGCTATCGTCAGCTTCTCGTCCTCTTCGCAAAATTTCTCAAACAATTTCTCGTTGTTGGCCATTCCCATGATAAATCGGTCACGTACAGCTTCGTCCAAATTGGCAAATTTGCATTTCAGTGCTAATGTTTTAACGCGTGCGTACCATGAATTGACTGATTCATCTGAATTTTTCGATGCGGTGTAAAAATTCAATCGTTCTCGATAAATCATTACCGGTGGCATAAAATGCTCTTCCAACAGCGTGCACAGTTCGTCGTATTTTTTATCGCTTGGCCTTTTTGGATCACAAAGTGCTCGTAACAGTGAATACGCATGTGTACCGATACTTTTCAACAGCGTTGCTTTTTTCGATGGCTCCAATGTCACATCAATGTCGGTGAAATGGATTTCTAAGCGCTCTTTCCATTCAGTAAAACTGTCTGTTTCTGGCGAAAATTCCGTCATTTGAGACGCTTGAAAAATAGTCATCTTTTGTTCGATTTTTGATGTATCACCGTTTGGCATTCTTATATGACTTTAATTTTACTTTGCGCGAAAAAAAAAATTTACTAATCCTCGTCGCCAATTGAAGTATATTAAAAGAGATGTGTGCTGTTTGATTGCCGGTATAATAATGATTTTTATTTGTTCTCTCTTACTTACTACTAAATGACAGTTCTTTGTTAATTACATGAGGTTGGGTGCGTTCACTTTATTATGACATACAATTCAATGTGTGGTGTGTTTATGAATACATTACAGTTATTTTTAATGATATATAAATACGTATGTTCTTGCTTTTGGTTCGGTTGGTTTGGTCGCATGGTATTTGTTTAAATCGATTTCGTGTAATCGGTTGAGAATTGCATTATTTGTTGACACAGTGGAAATGTTTAGCTGGTGTTATTTATTGTGTTGAGTAATCTTTTGTCGACAGTTCGATTTGTAATTTGTATGCACAAGAAATTCTAAAGATTACATCTAATGGAAATTAATCGGCTAACGGATTTAAGTTATAAACAAGCATAAGCTTTTACGGAATGTTTTTTTCTCTCTTATTATTACGATGAATATAAATAAAGCTGACATCACGGTCAGAGTTCTAAGCTAAATTTAAGCACACGCATTTCTTTTTGAGTTTCTTGACGTTGTCGTCTGAAAACTCACATAATGTATGGTCGAAGTTTAGGGCCCAACGTCACTAAAACCGTTTCTTTAGAATATCTCATTTACATTTTCTTCTTCCTATGATGTTTAAGTTTAAAATAAAATTTATGATTATTTTAGATGGCACTTACAGTCCATGATGGACTCCGTCCTCAACTAACAAAGCTTTCCAGTCAGCTCTGTTCCTAGCTAGCCGACATCCGGAAACAGTTGCATACTGCAAGTTGACTGAGTTCGTTTAACTTTTGCTGCGTACTACATGGTAGATCACCTCTATTTTCAAGCTTTTGATCAGGGAAATGATGCTGTTTGTTTAATCTTCTTTCCATACTTTTTCGATACACACTGGATCAAAAATCAATAAGAAAAAATCATTCTTTTCAAGCAGCCAATCAAATTTTCATCCAAAATGGTTAGGCCTATGCTATAAGGGTTTTGTATCACGTGTCTTTTGTTTTCATAAGAAAGGGCCTTACTAAATAAATGCTTTCTGAGCCCGACAGAATATCCATTGGCAAGAGTAAATGTTCGTTTGATCTTTGAACTGATTTCATTTTCCGTTTGTAATAGTGAATCTCAGGTAGACAAAGTTCTTGTGTACTTTGAAGTTATATCTTTGTATCGTGAAGTTTTGCTCGAGTCGATGATATTGAGATTAATTTCTTGTTGATAGCATTTTGTTTTGTTTTCGTTCGTTCGAAAATATCCATGTCATTTGCATAAGCAAGTAGTTAAAGGACTTTTGATAAATTGACGCGTTACCTTGCCTCAGAAGTTTCTCAACATCAAACGGTTCTTACCGACTTTGACGGAGCAGGGAGATTTTTTTATTGTCATTTTGCAAAAGATACGTCCCTGGCCACGCTAATCAAACACGACTTTAAAATCAATGAAAAGGTGGTGTAGGTATATCGATCTGCAGTTCCTGTTCTTTTTTTGAATACATTTGATCTACGGTTGACAGTTGAAGGCAGCCTTATACGATTTAAGTATGTCAATCGGTAACCACTCTTTATTAAAGTCGAGTGGACGTAAATGCTGGCCATCATCGTCCAAGTTAAATGGAATTAATTTCCTAGCAGTAGAGTGTTGGATAAGTTTGTTGTTTAAAATTATTATATGACGAGTACATAATATATATACTCTAGTTGGTTTAGTCTATGGAAATTAAAAAGGTTGACAGTTTATAATGAGCTATGTTTTTTATTTCATACTATCTTATTTTCAAAATTATGTTGGTTTTTTTGATTTATGGTTGAATTTAATGTAAAACACATAAATCAATGAATTGTAGAGAACTTTGAAAACATTCGAGTTGTTTTATCTTATCAGATTTAAAAATGTAAATATGTTTGGTCTCTAGTCGATGTCAAGATTGCTTTTCTGTTAAAGCATAAATATTTTTAGGGACATTATGTAATGTTAATGTAGACTTATAAAGTTCTAAGTTCAAGTTTTGCTCATTAGTACTAAGCATGACTCTACTAAGCCTATGACTCTTCAATGATTCCATTTTGTTCGCAAATCTACAAAGATTTGTCACTAAAAACTGGGATAGCTTTTCAATGGTGCCAAAGAAGTGTTTCCCTAGAGATCTGTTTCTTAGATTGCAGAGACCGAGCATAGCAGACGAAATGGGTTTTATCCATATATTCAATGTTCACCGTTTTTTTACATCATGTCTCTTCCCTGAAGCTCCAAAATCATCCTTATTTGAAAAATCTTCTTTTTCACATAAAACAGCAGACAATTACACGCCCGCGTGTTGTAAAACGAGACCTTGATGACTTTAATATCGATGAAGGGGAATCACACAAAGTTGATCATTTACTCTTCATGGTTCATGGTATAGGATCAGCATGTGATCTTCAAATGCGATCTGTCAATGAAGTTGGTACGTTCACTTGATTAAATTATACAAAATATAAAAACTTTAATTTATAAATATTTCAAAGAATTATTGCAAAGAAATCTCACCGTTCAAGGTGGAGTATCTTTAGCTGGTCACAGTTTGGGATCTTTAATAATGTTTGATTTGCTTTGTCATCAAAGTCCACACAAAGAATCTGAGGACAAAAATATGGTAACTATTTCCTCGCTCAAGTTATGTGTAGTTTGTAATGATTCTTTTTTTTATATTTTCCATTTCTTAGGAAAATCCTGATGAAATGACAACCGGCGTTCCAGTTGATTCCAATCAACTCAATGAAGAGGCATCAACTAATATTACATATAAAATGGGACAGGCTGGAACTGGCCAACCTTTTATAAGCTATCCACAGCTTTTAATTGTTTCAACCGAAAAAGTTTTTCGCACTTGGATCTCCAATTGGTAAAGAATATACGTTTTAATTGTAAGCTTGTAATTTCTTAACTTTTCTGTCATACAGGTATGTTTGTTACAATTCGAGGAATAGACAAACTTGGCCTTGATTTCCATTTACCAACATGTCCAGGATTTTACAATATATTTCATCCTTATGATCCTGTTGCGTTAATCCCGACATGGCAGGAATCAAGCCAGTTCTAAATGAATCGAAACGTGTTGACTACGTTCTGCAAGAGGCTCCTTTAGAGTTCTTTAATGAATATTTATTTGCTTTGAGCAGTCACGTTTGCTATTGGTAATTAAGCAGTTTTTTTTTGTATAATTAAATAGAAATTTATTTCAATTTTGATTTATTTTCAGGGAATCTGAAGACACTATTTCGAAAATGCAAACAAACAATTATTAAGATACGCTGGAGAGTTCCTATATGCAGCGTCTCGTTCAAGCTAGTGTCATTCCAGACAATTACACGCCCGCGTGTTGTAAAACGAGACCTTGATGACTTTAATATCGATGAAGGGGAATCACACAAAGTTGATCATTTACTCTTCATGGTTCATGGTATAGGATCAGCATGTGATCTTAAAATGCGATCTGTCGAAGAAGTTGGTACGTTCACTTGATTAAATTATACAAAATATAAAAACTTTAATTTATAAATATTTCAAAGAATTATTGCAAAGAAATCCCACCGTTCAAGTTGGAGTATCTTTAGCTGGTCACAGTTTGGGATCTTTAATAATGTTTGATTTGCTTTGTCAACAAAGTCCACACAAAGAATCTGAGGACAAAAATATGGTAACTATTTCCTCGCTCAAGTTATGTGTAGTTTGTAATGATTCTTTTTTTTATATTTTCCATTTCTTAGGAAAATCCTGATGAAATGACAACCGGCGTTCCAGTTGATTCCAGTCAACTCAATGAAGAGGCATCAACTAATATTACGTATAAAATGGGACAGGCTGGAACTGGCCAACCTTTCATAAGCTATCCACAGCTTTTAATTGTTTCAACCGAAAAAGTTTTTCGCACTTGGATCTCCAATTGGTACAGAATATACGTTTTAATTGTAAGCTTGTATTTTCTTAACTTTTTTGTCATACAGGTATGTTTGTTACAATTCGAGGAATAGACAAACTTGGCCTTGATTTCCATTTACCAACATGTCCAGGATTTTACAATATATTTCATCCTTATGATCCTGTTGCGTTAATCCCGACATGGCAGGAATCCAGCCAGTTCTAAATGAATCGAAACGTGTTGACTACGTTCTGCAAGAGGCTCCTTTAGAGTTCTTTAATGAATATTTATTTGCTTTGAGCAGTCACGTTTGCTATTGGTAATTAAGCAGTTTTTTTTTGTATAATTAAATAGAAATTTATTTCAATTTTGATTTATTTTCAGGGAATCTGAAGACACTATTTCGAAAATGCAAACAAACAATTATTAAGATACGCTGGAGAGGTCCTATATGCAGCGTATCGTTCAAGCTAGTGCCATTCCAGACAATTACACGCCCGCGTGTTGTAAAACGAGACCTTGATGACTTTAATATCGATGAAGGGGAATCACACAAAGTTGATCATTTACTCTTCATGGTTCATGGTATAGGATCAGCATGTGATCTTAAAATGCGATCTGTCGAAGAAGTTGGTACGTTCACTTGATTAAATTATACAAAATATAAAAACTTTAATTTATAAATATTTCAAAGAATTATTGCAAAGAAATCCCACCGTTCAAGGTGGAGTATCTTTAGCTGGTCACAGTTTAGGATCTTTAATAATGTTTGATTTGCTTTGTCATCAAAGTCCACACAAAGAATCTGAGGACAAAAATATGGTAACTATTTCCTCGCTCAAGTAATGTGTAGTTTGTAATGATTCTTTTTTTTATATTTTCCATTTCTTAGGAAAATCCTGATGAAATGACAACCGGCGTTCCAGTTGATTCCAGTCAACTCAATGAAGAGGCATCAACTAATATTACGTATAAAATGGGACAGGCTGGAACTGGCCAACCTTTCATAAGCTATCCACAGCTTTTAATTGTTTCAACCGAAAAAGTTTTTCGCACTTGGATCTCCAATTGGTACAGAATATACGTTTTAATTGTAAGCTTGTATTTTCTTAACTTTTTTGTCATACAGGTATGTTTGTTACAATTCGAGGAATAGACAAACTTGGCCTTGATTTCCATTTACCAACATGTCCAGGATTTTACAATATATTTCATCCTTATGATCCTGTTGCGTTAATCCCGACATGGCAGGAATCCAGCCAGTTCTAAATGAATCGAAACGTGTTGACTACGTTCTGCAAGAGGCTCCTTTAGAGTTCTTTAATGAATATTTATTTGCTTTGAGCAGTCACGTTTGCTATTGGTAATTAAGCAGTTTTTTTTTGTATAATTAAATAGAAATTTATTTCAATTTTGATTTATTTTCAGGGAATCTGAAGACACTATTTCGAAAATGCAAACAAACAATTATTAAGATACGCTGGAGAGGTCCTATATGCAGCGTATCGTTCAAGCTAGTGCCATTCCAGACAATTACACGCCCGCGTGTTGTAAAACGAGACCTTGATGACTTTAATATCGATGAAGGGGAATCACACAAAGTTGATCATTTACTCTTCATGGTTCATGGTATAGGATCAGCATGTGATCTTAAAATGCGATCTGTCGAAGAAGTTGGTACGTTCACTTGATTAAATTATACAAAATATAAAAACTTTAATTTATAAATATTTCAAAGAATTATTGCAAAGAAATCCCACCGTTCAAGGTGGAGTATCTTTAGCTGGTCACAGTTTAGGATCTTAAATAATGTTTGATTTGCTTTGTCATCAAAGTCCACACAAAGAATCTGAGGACAAAAATATGGTAACTATTTCCTCGCTCAAGTAATGTGTAGTTTGTAATGATTCTTTTTTTTATATTTTCCATTTCTTAGGAAAATCCTGATGAAATGACAACCGGCGTCCAGTTGATTCCAATCAACTCAATGAAGAGGCATCAACTAATATTACATATAAAATGGGACAGGCTGGAACTGGCCAACCTTTTATAAGCTATCCACAGCTTTTAATTGTTTCAACCGAAAAAGTTTTTCGCACTTGGATCTCCAATTGGTAAAGAATATACGTTTTAATTGTAAGCTTGTAATTTCTTAACTTTTCTGTCATACAGGTATGTTTGTTACAATTCGAGGAATAGACAAACTTGGCCTTGATTTCCATTTACCAACATGTCCAGGATTTTACAATATATTTCATCCTTATGATCCTGTTGCGTTAATCCCGACATGGCAGGAATCCAGCCAGTTCTAAATGAATCGAAACGTGTTGACTACGTTCTGCAAGAGGCTCCTTTAGAGTTCTTTAATGAATATTTATTTGCTTTGAGCAGTCACGTTTGCTATTGGTAATTAAGCAGTTTTTTTTTGTATAATTAAATAGAAATTTATTTCAATTTTGATTTATTTTCAGGGAATCTGAATACACTATTTCGAAAATGCAAACAAACAATTGTTAAGATACGCTGGAGAGGTCCTATATGCAGCGTCTCGTTCAAGCTAGTGTCATTCCCATCTTTATCCAACCCGTCGAAAACTACCCGTAATTTGTTGGTTACAACAGCGTGATGTGGTAAATAGAAAATCTTCCCATTGGTAGGCTCAATCTCATTTTCGGAATACGTTTCATATGACCTTACTCCTGGTAAGTTTTCATAAAACGACAATTCTCCAAGCGAAGGGTTTATTGGCGGGAAAAACGGCGTTCTATTACATACAGCCTGGTCAAGGCTTCAGAGAGTGTGTTACTAAAAGTAATATCCTTTTGCCGAAAAGGTGAGTCAACAATATATTTTTTATCAGAGCCACGAGAAAATGTTTTACAGAAGTGACTGTCTGCGAAATCTCCAGGGTCAAACGAATATTTATTTTTAGGAAGTTCTTCAATATCGCAAAATGACATATTGTCATTGGAGTCTGCTTGTTCTAATGAGCTGCCAGACATAAACCAAACTACTCTATCCCCACCTCATGTCGCTGCTATTGTTGATGTTGATGTTGCTGCTGCTGTTATTAATGTTAATGCTGTTGATGATGTTGCTGTAGATGCTGGCGCTGACACTGCCGGTGAAATTTTATGATGAGTAGTTTTTATTTTTATGTACCTACGTACCTACGTTACATAAAAGAATAATCTCTAAATTTGTAAAAGCAATCATCAAAATCCATTTTATCATTTTAGTGTTGACAATTTGAGATTACTTTTTGTTTTAAACATAATTGTTTTTATTTTACTATCGATTGGGATTTTTAATGCAATATGTGTTTTCATTATAAATTTACTCTCTCTACAATATAATTTCCAATTTAAATTAAATTTTTGCGTTGCTCAAAATATTATGAATCAATTAGCTATTTATATTAATATAATAGCCATGATTATTTCCTCTATTCATCTTTTAATTTTTTTTCTTTCATACCTTGGTTGTTCTGATGTGTGTGTGGTGGGCTTTTTTGAATACTGGTAGCTTGAAATCAAAGCATACTGTTTTGCACCAAATGCTCGGCACTTCGAAGATGGATGTTGTTATGATATCGGAATCCTGGCTCAACTCAAACATCTCAACAAAACTTGTTTCAATTCCAGGCTTTTCCTTATTTCGCAATGATCGAAACAATAGGGTTGGCGGGGGGGTTTGTTTATATGTAAGAGATAATCTGTCGACTAAAAACGTTTTTTTTGTCTTCACTATCTGCTATAGAATTTATATGTGTTGAAGTTAAAAATCCATTTGAAAAGTGTTTGTCGGTGACGGTGTATTGCCCTCCATGTAAATTCAAGGAAGATAACATAAAAGAGTTTGAAGACGCGCTAACTAGATTAAGTCCATTATATAGTAAGGTTTTGATTGGGGGGGACTTTAACGTAAATATTTTAGAAAATAATGGCACAACTCAACTATTTCAATATCTATGTGATAAATTAGGTCTGGTTTTTGTCAACAGGAGATATCCAACTTGTTTTCAATCAACCAGGAATCCATCGTTAATTGATATGTTTTTGACAAACTCAGTTACTCAAATAAATGGGAATGATCAGTTGCGGCTTACGTCAGATTTTATTCATGACCTTATCTATTGTTCAGTAAATTTCAACATACAAAGGAGTTTTTTCAAAAATGTATATTTCAAGGCGGTAAATCAAACTGATTTGTACAATTTGTATCAAAATTTAAACGCTTTTGGCTTAAGTCACATCTACACTACTGCAGATATTATTTCAAAAGTGTCAATCTTAACAAATGTCACAAATGAACTCTATGAAATATATGTACCAGTGGTATCAAAAGTATTGAAACCACACAGTTGTCCATGGTTTACCCATGAAATCGAAGTGCTGATTCAAGAAAGAGAACGTTTTTTTAGAAATTATAAAAGAAACCGATCGGATTATAATCGCCGTCAGTATATTATTTCCGGAAACAGAGTTACAATTTTGATTCGTAACGTAAAACGTAAATTTTTTATGAAGCGCTTAGATCCCAAACTAAATCCGAAAATCCTATGGACAAATATGAAAAACGTTGATGTTATTGAAAATGAAAAGCCTAAATGCACTTTTAGTCCTACTGTAATGGGTTCAGTTTTCGTACCAAATTTATCGAATGCGGTATCGTTCGATTTTGATGAAACTCACTACATTGACGGTTTTGAATTCAGATGTGTGAACGACTTGGACGTTGAAACGGCAATTCGCTCTGTAAAGTCAAATGCAACTGGGATTGATGAAGTATCACCGACATTTGTAAAATTAATCCTTCCAAAACTTTTTCCTTTTCTAGTGCATATCTTTAACTACTGTATTTACAGCCGTAAATTTCCCGAAAAATGGAAAAATGCCAAAGTAATTCCTACACCAAAAAAATCAAAACCCACTAGTCCATCAGATCTTAGACCAATTAGTTTGCTTTCATTTTTATCAAAAGTTTTCGAAAAGATATTAGCCCAGCAGATTCAAGAAGATTTTGATAGGCACGACAAGCTATCTAAGTGTCAGTCAGGGTTTAGGAAAAAACATAGCTGTGAATCAGCAGTCATCAAAGTTACCTCAGATATAAGGGCAGCCATGGACCATGATAAAATCAGTATCATGGTGATGCTTGACTTCTCTAAAGCATTTGATAGTATTGATCAATCAATTCTACTGCAAAAGCTCAAACATGAGTTTCAGTTCAAACTTTCTGCTCTTGAACTTATGTTCAACTATTTAAGAAACCGCTTACTAACTGTTGAAACCGATAATGGAATCTCTAGTCCTTATCTTGTCAGTAAAGGTGTACCCCAAGGATCCGTTTTAGGACCAATCTTGTTTAGTGCTTACATAAATGATCTGCCAGATTATATTTCTAATAGCCAACTGCATATATATGCGGATGATGTTGCTTTATACATATCGAGAAAACCAGGTTTATTGGATTGCGTCGCCAGAGTTAATGAAGATTTGTACAATATTCATTTGTGGGCTGAGTCAAATAAAATTCTAATAAATCCAATCAAATCATTCGGCTTAGTTTGTTCAAGACGGAATATACCTTTAAGAGACGTCCCTACGCTTGTTTTAAACGGCATTACTTTGCCCTATGTTGAACATGTTAAATATCTGGGTTTTACAATCAATAGAAGAATGAGCTGTTGTGATGCTACGTCGGATACAATAAGAAAGGTCTATACTGGTTTACGTGCCCTAAGAACATCATCAAACTTACTATTTCCGAAAATGAAATCGCACTTGGTAAAGTCATTGTTGCTGCCATTCTTTTCCTACAATTGTTTGGTTTATCCTTGTTTGGACTATGAATGTAGGCGTAGGACTAACGTCGCTTTCAATGATTGTTTGCGGTACATACAAAACTAACCTAGACATATGAGTGTATCGCGTTTTAAAACTTCACTATTGGGTATGAGCTTGGATGAATTTTACGAGTATAAGTCAGTTATAAAACTTCATGACATAATCCATAATGGTTGTCCCGAGTATTTACATGAGCATCTTATTTTCTGCAATCGCCAAGAGGACTAAAATTAGTAGTTCCGCATTTTACACATACCGTGGGAGAACAATCTTTTTTTGTTAACGCAATTAAGTTGTGGAATATTCTTCCACATCGATTGCAAAGAATAATTTCGTCACGGGGGTTTCGGGAAGAGCTGCTCAAACACATATCAGAAAGAACTTAGGTGGAACTGAATTATTTGTTCAAATAATATAATAATTTAATTTTATTCTTTAATATTACTTTTATTTACTTTAAACTAACATTATATAAAAATTCCAATATAAACATATTTTTTTTGTTTGTTCACATTTAATCATATTATAGTTATAGTTTATAACTTTAATTTTTATTTTGTTTAATACCGATATAGAAATGTAATTAAAATTTTGATAGGTACTTATTTATGAGATATATCTTGAAGTACAATGTGTAACTTTAATGCAGAAAATAAATGAAATGCATATGATGATATACTACATCATACATAGTACATATTAGTATGATATACTAATATGTACTAATTCAATAATAAAGTAAATAAGTTTAACGTATTGGAATTATTATGTTAGACTAATATGACAAAGTATATAAGTATAATAATACACAACTTTACCGTTTTTATCGGTATGACGACCATCAAGGAAAATACTCCAGGCTTTGTCAGATCTCAGCAAAATATCAATAGGCTCGGGAGTGTTGAAACCTGGATTGGCCAATATCAATTCATCCAACAGCAAGGACTTATCAAAGGCAAAAGGTAGTAGGAGGGTTTTCGAAGTTATATTATTTAAAATGAAGGCTTCAACTTCGACTTCATTTGAATCAAAGGTAGATTTAATGTTAAGGTTCGCAACCCCTTGCGTAACACCAGTTTCAAGCGAAAAAATTCTTCGAGATGTCTCTGTCCTTGATAATAAATAAAGAACATCAAGATCAAATCTCAAGAAGATATCAAAAAGTTAAATAAAAACCTTTTAATGACAGTCATTAAAGAAACAAAATCAATTAAAAAAGCTAAGACCGCAGTCTAAGAGTATAACTTCAGAATATAAGTATATTGCAAGGTGACATAGAAATTTTTCGAACTTTTAGTTCAGTCAAAACAATTAAATAGTTATAAATAGACTTTCAGTTTAGTCAAAACAAAATGATAACAATCGACGTTAATCAAAATCAAATAGACACTAGAAACTCTCATTAATAATTTTCAGTCTGTGCGATGAAGCTTCCGAACAAAAGCGTATCAGCTGCATCCAGTTATAACTACCATTTAACCAGCTGAGGACATTGTCTTCTCCTATGGTGTCAATGCCGAAATGTGACCTCCTTATTTCTTTCAAAATTGGACATTTACCAAGAAAATTGGAAAATATCTTCTCTCTCGTGTAAATAAATTACATAGACTGCAAATGATAGTTATTTCTGATCTGTGCGGCATAAAGTTGAGACGCAAGAGCTCGTCTCTCATTTTGAATATAAGACCGATTGCACTGCATGACAAATCCGTGTAAAAATAGTTTGATTGACATAGATTAAAATTCAGCCTAGAGTAGTATATTCGCTCCACTGATCTCAATATATAACTGGATAGTGGATAGACACCAAAAAATTGTGCCTATTTGAAGAATTGTTATACAGATAAACAAACCAAAATCGTTTGTTTATCTATATAACAGTATTCCAGTTTAGGACAGTTTCTCAACCGCCAAAATGGTGGGTTGTTTACTTTTGTGCTCGTGGTATTAATAAGTTTTTAATTTTGCTTTTTTATTTTTTAAATTCGCTTAATGTTCGTTAATACTAGTGCTAGTTCTTATTTTTCTTTAATAAATTCTTTAATAATTTTACTGTGATAACAAATTCGAAATTTTCAAATATATTGTGGTATTCCACAATTATTATGAATAATAATAATAGCCTTAATAAAAGAAAACGCCATTTTGTGACCGGCTGATTTTCACCAACCGACAAGAAATTTGTAAAAAAAAAACAATATTTGAGAAAAAATCTCGACGTATCTTGATTTGTTTTTACGTTTTAAAGAACTCATTTGTGGTATGTGATTGTCTATAAATAAAAAAATATTCTTAAAAGAACAGACATTTTAAATATACTCATTGAATACCTTCCACCATCAGAATTTATCAAGGACGAACCAGATTTTGAGGAGAGCAGCAGCTCAACAAATGATGATGAAGAGATCATTATTTGATTTCCAAAATAACAAAAACAGAAGAGGTGTACATATATTAGGGCACAAATACAAAAAGACTCAAAACTTTGCAAGAATCTTGCAAAGACACTGAGTATTGACAGCAAATGGGAAAACCTAGCTAGACATCTGAAGTTGGACCATTTACTCTGTGTCTGGTCAGATGCAGAAGCTATGCAATTTTAGTTGGTGAATATCCAGCTAGCGAAACTTATGTTTCAAACAAAATTAAGGTATACAATGAATCAAACTTATCGTTTAATAATTAATTTAAAAAGTTCTTATAGGCCGCTAAAGAAGTTGGCATCAATAGCGTAACCAAAAGATTACCAGCTGATACCAAGGAGCAGGAACTTCTTGACTTTTAAGCTGATATAATTGTAACGGCAACAGGAATACCTGGTTTAATAAAAGCAAACATGGTTAAACAGGGAGCATGTGTGATTGACGTAGGATTAACTAGGATCGCAGGCAAGGATGGAAAGAGTAAACTTGTTGGCGATGCTGATTTCGATGGTAAATTTCTACTCTACATTACTGGACAATATTTTTGAAATTTCGATTTTGTTTTATAGAAGTGAGGAAAGTTGCTGGGCATATAACTCCTGTACCAGGTGGGGTTGGACCAACGACTGTTGCTATGTTAATGAAAAGTACAATAATAGCAACAAAGCATCTCGCGAAAGCTAAGAAAACAAATTAAACAACAGAGGCTACTTCGAAGTATTAATAAAAGCGATTTTTTTAGTAAACAAGATACTTTTATAACAAACTATTAAAAATAAACTATTAAAAAGAACAAATTTTTGTTTCTAAGCCATTTCAGTATGTATTTTGCAATAAAGATTCAATGATTTCGTTCCAAAAATATGAATCAATTAAGTTGTATTTATAGTAACGGTATCAAGCTGACGGTCTTTATTGAGTTCGATTACAAGACCAAAATAAAATATAATACATAAGTGAAGAGAAAATCGTTGAATAGGTTTCTGGACAGAGTTGTACCTGGTTATTAATCATTAAACTTTCAGATAAACTTCCCCATCAATCCATGAGTGTTGCATATTTCATCAGCTATTGCTGATACATATTATGTTTTTTGGTAAAGCTATCCATATGTCATATTAGAGTGGACGTAAATGTAAACAATCTTTGGTCAACTACCACATGCACAAATGAAAAATGGAGTGTTTTTTTAATGATCCCTTGGATTCATATTTCTCTGCTCTTCGGAGTGAAACCACTCGAATATGACAATAGTAAAAGCTCTGAGTTCTCGGTATGTGTATTACAAATCACCTCCTGTGGAATGATCACATATTTGAAGTTGCGAAAAACGTAGCAAAATGCTAAGGTTTCCTAAAAAGATGCAAGCAATTTTTCTCCCCTTCTAATCTGGCTACAATTTATAAAGCATAAAGCTTGAATACAACTCTCATATACTCCTAAACTCATTTGAATCTACTATACAGAATCCGAAAAGAGCCCTAAAACTTATTGGAGACAAATCCATTACTTAAACTTTTGTTTCCTTAGAACACCGCCGAAATGTTTCTTGTCTTACATTATTTTATCGCTTCTTCTATAGAAACAGCCAGTTGCATTCCTATACCTTTAAATATTCCGCTGTAATACCCGCTTAGCTATGAATGGTCATCAGTTCACCCTTGATCCTAACTTCGGACGTACTGTTAAATAGAGAGATTCTTTCTTTAGCCGAACATTACGTTTGTGGAATGCCTTGCCTCACAATATTCCGCTGTAATACCCGCTTAGCTATGAATGGTAATCAGTTCACCCTTGATCGTAACTTCGGACGTACTGTTAAATACAGAGATTCTTTCTTTAGCCGAACATCACGTTTGTGGAATGCCTTGCCTCACACGAATTTTCCCTCTAATTTTAATGTTCAGGTATTCAAGACCAATGTGCATCGGCATCTCCTTTTAAATCCTCTCCGCATTCTAAACGCTTCTAGAGTGCGCGCTAATTATATATAAAACAAATATTCTGCAGGAAAAAACATCCTTGGTTACAGATTGCTTTTTATGGTTCAAGAGCAATATGCCGTCCTTTTTTGGTAAAGAAGTGACCACAAAATACGGCGTGCTCCATCGGCACAAACACAACCAATACCGGAAAATAAAAAAAAGGTTCTTATCACTGCACTGATACGTACTCAAAATACAGCTAGAAGATGTATGTTTGACAATTGCAATAATTTGAAGTTACGCACAGTACCAATTACACTCAATCAAGGCATATTTTCTGATGTACTATGAACCATACATTAACACATAGAACTATTCAATTTTGTGGTATTTTAAAACAAACCCCATGTCTAACGTCGATAACTAAATTTTTTTTCATAAAAAAAAAACACTCTGTTATTTAAAAAAAAAACTGTCATAGCCAGTCCCGGGAATAACTTTTTAAGAAAATAATACCATATTCGTTTTTATCGACACTGGGTTTTTTGCCCATACATTTTTGGGCATTCTCCTGTGTTTATTACTAAACTTTTTTAATTTTCATCATCTCAACAAATTTTGTAAAAATACCAAAAGAACAGAAAAATGAAAAATCAAATTGGTTTCACGTTTAAAGACGTGAATGTGTTAAAGAATTTTAAATGAAGTGGCAAAAACTTTGAATTTAAATTTGACAGCTTTACCGTATCTCAGACAAGAACTTCTACTGAACACAGACTTTCATGATTAAGAAATAATTTTACTATGCAATTGTTGAATATAATGTAGTACAAAGTCTATTAATTGAGTATAGTTTAAATATTGATAAATTTATTATCCAAAAGAGATGCAACTACTCACAATCAATAATTTGTTTTGACAAAGACGGCTTAAATAGGGAAAATAAATTAATCCAAGATAATAACATCAGTCTCGCCACGTTTACCTGCTCCCGATGATGAGTTACCATTACTACTGCCTCCTGACTTCTGCGCGTTCTCATTCATCTGCTGATTGGCCTTCTGCTTTTCTGCTGATTTCTGTTGAAGAATTTTAACTGGACTTATTTGCTGTAAACCCGGTGTAGTAGATGGCGGTGGTGTTGGTATTGGTTTTGTTATTCTCCCACTCATTGACATTGATGGCAGCGGTCCGACTGAAGTTAGAGTTGCAGGAGAACTGTATGTTGGCATGGTTGACGGTTTTGCTTGGCATAAGGACGCTTCTGGCATAGCATTAGAAATTGTTGAAATTGGGAAATTTGTGCTATTTGAGACATCATTGTTGTAAGTGATAGCTTTGGCCCAACTGCCACACTCTCTCCTGCCCCCGCTGTCGTTGTCAATTGTGGTCCGCTAATTAGCCAGCCTTACTCTGTTTATCTTGATTTTTTCGCAAAGCAATGTCCTGAAGACATAATTTTATTGCCAAATCCAAAAGATTTAAATTTTCTGGCATTTTAGCCACTTTGTCTTGAATATAAAACTTATAAACATCAACAAGTAATTGAATAAAGAGCGGTTCCTTTTGATTCATATATTTGATGCATTTTTTATGCGCTTTATAAATATCAATCAGAAGATTCAAAGTTTCTTCATTGTCTCGAGTCTCCGTTATGCCCTTGAGAAGGTTGCGCATTATTTGAACACAAAATGTCATTCCTTGCTGATAAAGTTCCATTCGTTCTGAATCTTTGATGTAACGTCTAAATTAAAAGTTAATAATTAAAAAAAGTTAAAGACTGAAAACAAAACCATCCAACTTATCATTATCTGGATTCCGATATAATTGTAATGCGACATTTATCAGCAGCTTATGATTATTTAACTTCCTTAAAACTTGAATTAGAATACTGACACATTCCACTAAATGCGATGAGAAGCTTCCTGGACGATCGATTTCAGAGGATCGATTTTAGAGTATTCAAACTTCCCTAACTTACTTAAAACTTGAATTAGAATACTGATACATTTCACTAAATGCGATGAGAAGCTTCCTGGACGATCGATTTCAGAGGATCGATTTTAGAGTATCGATTTTAGACTATTCAAAGCCACACTCGTTAGCAGGGCATCCCAACTTCGCCATATGAGTAACCATATGCATTTTAAGATCGTTTAAATTGGCAAAGTCCGTGTTGCAACTGCCACACACCCAACACGCTTTATTATTATTTTCATAGTGAATCTGATGCAAATGGGATCTTAATGGAATGCGGAACACCTTCCAACACGGCATTGATAAGATCCTGGAAAACAACAAAATTTATTTTATAGTAAATAAATCAAAAAGTTGGTACTTTCTTACCATAGTCAATTGCAAGTGGTATTTTGGTTATTTTTAAGAGATGGCTTGATATGTGAACTGATATGTGACCAAATATTGTGGATGAAAGTGGATGCGAATGCTGATGGTGCAGACTAAGTCCAGATGTAGAAGGCGACGAAAGTGCCATATGGCTCCGTTGCTTCAATTTACAACAGGTTCTCAATTACTACCAGGAGGATTTGAATAGCTTAGTCCACAGTTTCAACTTTGAAGTGGAATGTATTAGTTCGTTTAGTTGTATCATGCATTCCTTGAAATTATAGTTTCACATATTGCCATTGTTCACTGAAACTGCCACCATCAACAAACTCATCATTTTTTTCGGAGATTTTAATAAGCCTAATTGGAACCAAATTATTTTTTACTCAAGCGCACTATTCTTAAACTTAAACTATTTTCATCACACAACAGATTTCTTAATTATTAATTTTATTTAATCAAAACATAAACTTTTAGCACTTTTACCTATGTTTCTCGAAATAAAAAACAAACAAATGGCGCAATTCTTAGTTGTTTTTTTTTTTTTTTTTTTGAGAAGAGACGTCAAATAAAATAAAAAAACACCTAAATGCTACCTTCAAATGAGCACACAAAAACTGTTATACTTTGTATGGGATACACTATCCAGTTATATATTGAGATCAGTGATTCGCTCTGTAGAAGCTCGGGCCCGTTCTATAAATCAATACCTTTCGTTTTCATCTGTGGTTTGGATGATTTCATAGAGAAGTTTCTTAAGCTGTCTAGAATTGTTCCCTGCCAGATTGAAGGTGAATCCGCAGTCCGCTGCAAGCTTTCTCCAATTCTCGTACCACATATTTTTATACTCAACAGCATACATCCAGAGTTTTTTTTGGCACCCTAGCATTTTCCCTGTCCGCAATTTTAGATATGTAGGGGGTCATCCTTCGTACAGTTTTTACTTTTTATTTTTTAGTTATTTATTTACTCACTGCAGCTTCGAGTTAATGGACTGTATCTATAATACATATATATGTATATTATTACACTTTACGAAAAAAATTTACACTGCTAAGTCAAAGGCTTAAATAGTTATAGCCATTTTAATGGGATAAGATTTTTGTACGAATCCTCCCCACCCGTGTGGTACCTTCGTACAGCACATGGGGCACATTCGTACGACATGGGGAGGATTCATACAGGATATTTAAAAAGTTAATTTGGCTTCCTTTTTATTTGTCAAATACCAAATACCGTGTTTAAAACATTTACTTACTTATTATTGATTCAACTTGACCCATTGTTACCTCTAATTCTGCTTAAAAATAAAGAACTCAAAGTTTGTTTATATTAGGAAAGTATGAGATCTTTATTTTTTTAAATAAAGGTAATTCATTTTGACTCATTTAAATATAACAAAAATAAATAAATAAATAAACTCTTCTTTAACAAAAACAAACAAAAATACTTAATTCTTAGTAAAATATAAATTCATATAATGAGATCGTTAAACTTATTCAATATTGAAATGACTAAGGTCGGTTGAAAAAGTAAAAAGTTTTGATGTCCTTGCTGTAAAATGTGGCCTTGGTTCAGGATCAGGCAGGATCATTGTGACGTCAATAATAAAGAGAGTATGAATGTCTTCTACTTCGGTAAAGACGAAAGACATTGATGATCCTGGTTTCTTTCGTAGATACAAAACCTTGAGTTCTGTTGGTGAATAATGATTCAGAACTTTTCCGACGTAATAGACAACAGATTTTTCTTATTGAAATTTTGCCAAAATAAAAGTGTTATTTTTTATATTTTCTGAGGTCTTTTCCACATTTGTGTTTGTATTATTTAAATCATAGTCAGCCTCGTCGTCGCTTTCTACATTAAACGGCGATGTGGAGCTTTTCCGCAAAGTTATTTGCGATGTTTCGGAATCATCTGAATCATCAACATTTTCAATTTTTTGTATTTTTTTTTTTGAGTGGAACTAACCTCGGCGAAATTACGTTTAATAATTTTAGCTTTTGCTTGTTTTCCTGCTCTTCTTTTTTTATTTCTTTTTGTCTAAGCCTTTCTTCGAGTTCATTTTTCTCAGGAGTATCTGTATAAATGCGCGATTTGCCAGGTTTTCTTCCTTTGTTGGTTTTCTTGCTTCTTACGATTTTCGGATACGGTCTTATGGCTTTTGGTGTTATAGGAATATATGTTTTTGTTTCCGATGGAGTCTCAGCTGCAGAAGATGTAGATGGGTTGGAAAATGTAGCCTGAGCCTCTGGTTGTGTGATAGCTGTAGAATTAGGTGGTTGAAAAGATTCTTCGATAAGTTCATGAAGACCTTGGAGCAAGGATGTGGGTGAGAAATCAGAAGCATCATTGGAACGAACAAGCGGATTCTGTAAATTTATGTTAGTCATTGGAGGAGACAAAGAAGTTTGTGGTTCTAATACAACAGAATTTGTTTCTGGGTTCGGTGGAATATTGTTCAAAGTATTCGAAGACAAAACGTCAATTGGAGCAAAGTCTGTATCGCTAAAAGCCATTTCATTAAATGGCCATATACCTGGCCTAGAAAATTCACTTATAATATTCTTCGCTGTAAAAGATTCTAAAAATGGCAATTTAACGAGTTTGGGAATAGTGTATATGCTGATTGTTTTTCCTGGATTCATCATGTGTCAGTTATTAAACGCTTTTTTCAACTAAGACTTAAACGGCCCAAAAACTCCAACATCCGAAGGCTGCAAGCGGTGGCTTTTGTGTGGAGGAAAAGTCAAAAAAGTCATACCATTATCTGGAGCAAACATTATGGCTTGTAGGCTGATGTGGCTTTCATGATTATCGCATAGCAATAGGATCGGATGTTCTTTCGAGCTAAGAGTGTGCTTTTGAATATGTTTAAGCACACTAAAAAATATATCTGAATTAATCCATCCACTCCTGTTCGAAGCCCCGATGCTTCCTTCGGGTGAGCCATCGAGGAAATGATCCTTGTAATGCACACGTGGGAATACGAATAGTGGGGGAATTGTGTTTCCGCTTGCAGAAATAATCGCGCCAAAAATTACGAGTTCGCCCCCCTCTCAGCGGAGACAATCTGCCCTACTTGTCTTTGTGTTTTTGGTGCCAAAACTTTGGGTGTTTCCAGGACAGTTGACACCCCTGTCTCGTCAAAGTTGAAAATTCTCTCCGAGGGAAAATTATGTCGTGCAAGAACGTCAGCCAAATTCTTATAAAACTCTGCAACTGCCGTTTTGTTAAATGCGAATGAACGTGCAATACTTGTGTTCTCAGGCTTTCGCAAGCTAAGATTAGGATTCCGTTCTCTATATTTGCGTAACCAATCTCGACCAGCCATTTGGTTGTCATTCCATATCGTTGGGTATTTCAAATTTAAGGCTTTTGCATATTCAAATGCGAGTTTCCGAATTTGTTGCGTTGTGAGTTCATAATTCATTTTGCAGCAATTAATAATGTACTCATTTAAATGCTCTTCTTTTTGCAATGAAAATACTTGTAGGCTTGTAAACTTGGAGTGAAAATTTCGTGAAGGTTTATCATCAGAAAGGGCTTTTCTATATTTCTCTGCATTGTAATGTTGATTTTTTAATGCCGCTTTTCTAAAAGACAAAGTCCTTTCCGCTACTTCGTCAACTGCTAATTTAACGGATGCCTCGTCAACTCCTTCGTTTCGTGCACCTTTTTTCTTATATGTTCGCACCATGATTCTAAATGCGAAAAACTAATTTTAAAGGATTAAATTTCATTTCAATAAAACTGTAACTTCGTGTTTAGATTGTAACCTGCTCAAAAACCGATTTCTCAAAAACTGTAATGAGATTTTGCAATATTTATAATTAAGACACAAATTTAATACTTTTATCAACAATTCTTCATCACTATTTAGCCAAAAAGCATACAAAACTTACTCACAATATTACATCAAACGAACACAAAAAAATTACTCAGAGCACTAAAAACACTGAACGTCTTGTCGCGACCGCATCTGTTGCACTTATGATTTAAAATTTATTGAGCAGCTCGGCGCCTACTATGTCTATGAACATTAGTAAGCACGTGTTTGAATACCGTTTAGTTTTAGTTTTATGCTCACTGTACGAAGGGTGACCGTGTACGAAGGGTCCTTATCTGCATTCTTTTTCAACGACGATATATATAGTGTCTGCAGGCCAGTTTCTAGGTAGTACATAAGTTATCATCATGCATCCTCATATAAGATGCCACCCAAAAGTGCTAACATTTCAACTATATTTATTATCCAAATCAACAAAGCACAATCCAAAGATAAAGAATGCGACATCCAAACACCCACTCATCGATTCACCATCGATTGCACCACGATTTATTGGAATATTATATTACAGCTTCCATCCATCCAACCATTCGTCGATTCAGCATTTCCTGTGTTGGCGATCAATGCATCAATTAGGTTAATTATCTTAAGTTGAATTTTGGTAATGTTTAGTTAAAATATAGACCTGAACCCGAAAGGAACAAATTGTGTTTCGAATAAATAAAAAATCTTTTAAGTCTTTTTTAAAAAGACAATTAATAAAAGAGAATATTAATTGGCGCCCAACGTGGGGCAGGTTTGAAAAAAGTTTTAACAAGAGTTATATCTAAAAGCGGTCTTTAAAAAAAAAAAAAAGAAGTGCGTTTAAAAAAAAAGTTTGAACAAAAGTTATATCCCAGTGTTTAAAAAAAAAAAAAAAGAAGCCGTGTTTGAAGAAAAATAAAAATATAAAAAAAAGAAATTATATAAAAAAAACAAGCAGTGCGAATAAAAGAAGTCGTGTTTAAAAAAAAAAAAATAAAGATATAAAAAAAGGTAATTACATATATATATCTAAAAGCAGTGTTTAAAAAAAAAAAAAAAAAAAAAAACAAGCAGTGCGAATAAAAAGAAGCCGTATCTAAAAAAAAAAAGTGAAAGTGACTCTGAAGAACTAAACAAAAAAAAAAACAAAAAAAGTTTAAAACAAAAAAGTTTTTAAATAAAAAATTTTTAAATGTCCCAAACAAGGCAAATGTAACGTGCCTTAAACTATCTCGAACAACTCGAAGAACAAAGATCAGTGTCGGAATTAAATATTAAAGAAATAAAAAATCGCACGAACAAAAAAATAAAAAATGGTGAAATAATAGACTCTAATAGAACTAGTGAAAACAACCAAGTGCAAATAAGCACTAGAATTAATATGAACTTCAACAATTAAAAAAATATATAAAACTATAAAAATACACAAAATAATAAAGAGGCAAAAGCAGATTGAAGCAGAAACAGAAATTATTTTAAGTAAGAAAAAAAAAACATATGATTTAAATAAAAAAACATTATAAATGTAATGAAATAATTTTTTTATTATTTATTATTATAAGTGTTCAAATAACAGTGAAATTTTTACTTTTAAATAAAACTGGAAGATTTAATTGATAAATTTAGTAAAATGGCTACGAGTAGAGATGAAGAAATTATTTCTCGTATAGTAGCTTCAAGTACAGCTTCTCTTAAAGAAGAAATCGATAAATTAAAAAAACAACTCTCTGTTTTGACAGTTAATTGCAATGTCACAGAGCATGAACAAGAAACTATAGACGAATCTATAGCTTGTGTCGAATCACTCGATGTTATCAAATCATTACCCGAATTTACAGGTGATGAAAATACATATGTTAGCTGGAGAGAAGCTGCTAACAATTCGATGACTCTTTATAAAAGAGGTAGTCGAAGGTATTTTGCGGCACTTACAATTTTAAGAAATAAAATCATTAGAAGTGCAAATGATACACTTACGAACCACGGAACGGTTCTAAATTTTGATGCAATTTTGAGTCGTCTCGATTTTGCATATGCAGATAAACGTCCAATCCATATGATTGAACAAGAATTAAGCATATTGAGGCAGGGTTTCTCATCATTAATTGATTATTATAACATAGTCAATAAAAAACTAACTCTTTTAGTTAAGAAAACAATAATGACACATGGTCAAGACAGTTTGACCAAAGAGCTCAACGAAGCTCACCGTAAAAATGCCTTACGTGTTTTTATTACAGGGCTTAACGCTCCACTTAGTAATATTTTATTTTCATTAAGTCCCAACGACTTACCTAGCGCTCTTGCAAAGGCTCAAGAACTAGAATCAAATTATTAAAGGGCTCAATTTGCCCTTCAATTTAACAAAAACAATACTAATGGGCCACAGGTAAATAATTCAAACAATAATCTTACATTTCCGAAAAGATCTGTTTGGGAACCAAACCCAAACCATTATCGTCAACAACAACCGCAATCTTCACCAATGGTACTCGGTAGTTCAAATATGAAAATGCCTAATCATAGGCCAAATTTTAACAACAATATGAGATCATATAACAATAATATGGGATTTAGACCCAATCCATTCAGGCAAAATCAAAATAACTATAATAATAATTTTCAAAGAAATCCATATGTAGATAAAAGACCACATAGTGCACAAAACAGTGCCCAACCCCCTGTAAAAAATCAAAGAATAAATAATATAAATGAAGATGCTTTTTTAGACGATCGCCGTGTCAATTACCCTTTATCACCCGAAAGCACGCATCAGGTAAGCAACTAAAAATTTTAATTGACACGGGAGCAACTAGTTGTTATTGTAGACCGAACGTTCTACAAGATAGAAAAGAATTAGCAATAAAAAAAAGAGTTCGTACAGTTAATGGGCATTCAATTATAACTCATTATTATGTTGCATATATATTTGATAGAGATGTTGTATTTTATGAAATTGAGAATTTAGAAAGTGATCTATTAATAGGTTATATTTTACTGAAAGAAGCTTCCATAAAATTAGATTTCAAGGATGGATTCCTTATCTATAATAATAAAAGGGAACACATATTTTTTTCAGAAAATAAAAATGACGTCAGACAAGAGGTAAAAAGTTGTGAATTAAATAATACAACAGAATCAGAAGATTATAATGATAAAATAGAAAGTAGTGAAAACGTAGAAGCATTAAAGAAATATATGATAACGAAGATGGGAAAAATACATTTTGATATTAATTTGAACTCATTATTCCGAACGGATGTAAAGGCAGAAATAAGGACTACAGTCGAAACTCCTATATGGAGCAGACAATACCCGTACCCACTGTCAGTAAACACATTTGTTAATAAGGAAATTAGAGATTTATTAAAAGCAGGTATTATAAGACAAAGTAAAAGTCCGTACAATTCACCGATTTGGGTTGTACCAAAAAAAGTTACCAATGATGATGGTACTCAAAAATTAAGAATGGTAATAGACTACAAAAAACTTAATGAAAAAACGATAGCAGACAGATATCCTATACCAGAGAGTAGTGTTATATTATCAAATTTAGGGAAGTCAGAATATTTCTCTACTATAGATTTAGAATCAGGCTTTCATCAAATACAGATGAAAGAGTCGGATATTGAAAAAACCGCATTTAGCGTAAATAACGGAAAATATGAATTTTTAAGAAATCCTTTTGGTTTAAAAAACGCTCCAAGTATATTTCAAAGAGCAATGGATGATATATTACGTGAATATATCGGAAAAACATGTCATGTTTATATGGATGACATAATAGTCTATTCTAAAAATATAAATGAACATACTGTTCATCTTAATGAAATAATAAACATATTGAAGAAAGCTAACATGAAAATATCCTTAGAAAAATCGAAGTTTTATAAAAAAGAAACAGAATTTTTAGTTTACATAGTTGCTTATAATACAATTAAAACAGACCCTTTAAAATAGAAACTATAAATAATTTCCCATTACCAAATACGCTAAGACAATTAAGAAGCTTCTTGGGTATGACTGGTTACTATCGGAAGTTTGTAAAAAATTACGCTTCAGTAACAAAGCCTTTAACTAAATACTTAGCCGGAGAAAACGGCAGAATATCCAAAAACTTATCCAAAAAGGCAAAAATAACACTTGATGACGAAGCTATTTTAGCTTGTAGAACTTTAAAAAATCTTTTAATAAACCAAATAGAATTAGTTCAACCAGATTTTAGTAAAACATTTATATTGACAACTGACGCTTCTAATAATGCTATAGCAGGTGTCTTAACTCAAGAGGGAAAATCCATTACATTTATTTCTAAAACGTTGAACAAAACAGAACAAATTTACGCCACCAACGAAAAAGAACTATACGCTATTGTGTGGTCTTTAAAAAATTTAAGAAATTACCTTTACGGAGTTTCTGATCTTGAGATCCATACGGATCACCAACCGCTTACGTTTGCAGTATCGGTACGAAACCCAAACGCCAAAATGAAACGTTGGCATGCATTTATTGAGGAGTTTGCTCCTAAAATAATATACAAACCAGGGACTACAAATGTAGTTGCTGATGCTTTGTCCAGACAATATTTAAACCACATTTCTGATGAAGACTCTTCTAGTACTGCTACACAGCACTCCGCCGAGAGCAGCGACAATATAGAAATTAAAGAAACAACAAAACCCCTAAATCAGTTTAAACAACAAATCCTCTTAAGTCAGGGATTATTTACTGCTCATGAACAAATAAACAATTTTAATAAAACAAGGCATTTAATTGAATACGATACACCAGACAATTTGATAATAATCTTGAAACAATACTTACGACCCGGAACTATTGCAATTCATTGCACACCGGAAGACCTTTACAATATTAAACAAAAATTAAAAGAAACTTTCAATAATAAATTTCTTTATACAAAGAACTTTCCCATTGACATTACGAACGAAGAAGACCAACAAATGACAATAAAATAAATCTTAAAAATGTACTTAAAACCAGTGCTCCACGCTTTTAGTTCATGTTTTATGTATTTTGTATTGTTAAAATATATGTTTTATTGTATTATAGTGCTTGTGTTATTGTAGTTATTTGTTTTACATTACTAACAACTAACACCAGCACTAAGTGATGAGCCAGTGGAACACATATAATGTGTTGGCAAATCTTTGTTCATAAGCTGAAGCTTGCTCTAAGCTCCTTATGAACAGGATCTGATAGTGTAAAAAAAAAAAAAAAAAAATTATAATAGAACAAACACACGTTAGAGCACACCGTAGCTACCAAGAAAATTTAAAACAAATTTATACAGCATATTATTGGCCACGTATGACCAAACAATTTAAAGAATTCGTTAGAAATTGTGAAATTTGTAACCGTAATAAATATGAAAGACATCCTTTCATATCTCCAATTGGCGAGGCTCCAATTGCTAAGAAAGAGGGGGAGCAATTACACTTAGACATTTTTTCGCCCAAAAATTAAAATTCCTTACTTGCATAGATTCATATTCCAAGTTTTTAGTTATTAAGCTAATAGACGACAGAACAAAGCTAGACGAAAAAGTATTAGAACTTTTACAAAGCTTCCCAGAAGCCAAAAACCTATGTGTCGATAACGAACCTGGTTTTTCAACACCCCAATTTAAAACATTGATGCAAAGACTAAGCATACAAACATTTTACTGTGATCCAAAACACAGCACTTCAAACGGACAAGTTGAAAGAGTACACTCCACACTGATAGAAATAGCTAGATGTTTAAAAGAAGAATTTCATTTAATTAGTGATTTAGAATCTATTTTTAGAGCCGTACAGCAGTACAATAAAACAATTCACTCAGTAACTAACAAAAGACCTTTCGAAGTCTTATTCAATAAATTAGAATATGAAGATTTAAGACCAAAACTTTTACAAGCTCAAGAAAAAATGTTAAAAAGAAACAAACCTAATATACAGATAAAAACATATAAGCAAAACCAAATAATATATGAAAAAATTGTAGGAGTTAGAAATAAACTTCAACCTAGATATAGAAAACAAAAAGTAAAAGAAGACTTAGGTAACAAAGTACGAATTTATAAAAACGATCGAATCGTTCACAAAGATAACATTAAAATTTAATCTATTTCAGGAAGATGACTTTTCAAGTAACAGTTGTTACAATAATACTAGCAACACTAGTACATAATGGACGATTTCAACGACTTGACGTTCAATACTTAAACGACGGACAAGGATTCACTATTATAAAAAGTGAAGAACTTCAAATTATTGATCACTATAGAAAAATTTTATATTCAATAGACTTAAATTCATGGAAGGACAATTTAGAATTGATAAAAAATAACATAGCAAACTTTAGTTTTTGCAACCATTACAAATCCATGTTACACAATTTTAATACATTAGAAGAAGAAATAAATAGTCTTCTACCTCACCACACAAGAGAAAAAAGAGGGTTATTCAATATTATAGGAAAAGGACTGAAATTTATAGCAGGGACAATGGACGCCGACGATGAAATAGAAATCAGAAAACAATTAGATGTAAATGAAAAAAATAATAAAAATGTTATAAATAGCCTAAATGACCAAGTAAGAATAAACGACCAGTTTAACACTGCAATGCGAGCAGTTACAGATCACATTAACAATCAACAAAAACAAATTAACGTTCAGTTAACCAACCTCCTTGGAAGAACATCTAGGGATTTAACCATAGAACATATGCAACATATCTTTCAAATTCAGTATGACATTCAATTACTTAGAGAGCAAGTCAGAAAAGTAAAAGAAAATTTAATGATGTGTAGATTAGGTGTACTGGGAAGGGATATTTTGACCCCCCACGAATTTAAAACATATAATATAACCCTTAAAGATTTAATGTTTATCCAAAGCTCCGCCATTTTACACGACAACAAAATTATGTTTAATAATGATACCATACTTTTGCAATCAAACCTTCCACAAAATGATACTTGCACCAGTACCAAATAAAAATAAATTACAATTAGACACACCTTATAGAAAATTAATATTAAGTAACGATACATGGTATAAATATACCGAAAATAAAATTATACTAAAAAAACATTTAAGAATAATAAATGATGATTGTATTGAAAAATTACTAAAAGAAAATCCAATATGTAACTTCATACTTAATGAAGCAGTCGAAACAAAACAGCTAAAAAATAATATTGTTATAACAAAAAATGTTCCGAAAACAAATTTAATACATAATTGTAACACATACGAAGTAATGTTATATGGAAACACCATAATAAACTTCGAAAATTGTAAAATTGAAATCAATAACAATGTTTATGAAAATATAATTGTAAATGAAAACTTTATCCTTCCGATTTTTAAAGATAAATATTATTATTAAAGATGTAAAAATTAAAAACATAACTGTAAGCATAAATTTGCCCGAACTTCATTTTAAAAATATTGAGAACAGAAAAATTCTTGAAGAAATCAAATCTACAAATTTTGTAACCAATAGCATAACATTCAGCACGATTGCAATAATCATAATCGCATTAGTCATAATGTTTACTTTTTTCTTTTTGAAATCAAGACCCATAAGGCATATCATAAATGATGAAATATTCATAGATAGAATAAACAAAAATATTCAACGACTCTCAGAGGAAACTCAAGATGCGAGACGCATCATTTAAGAAGGAGGGGAGTTATCATCATGCATCCTCATATAAGATGCCACCCAAAAGTGCTAACATTTCAACTATATTTATTATCCAAATCAACAAAGCACAATACAAAGATAAAGAATGTGAAATCCAAACACCCACTCATCGATTCACTATCGATTGCACCACGATTTATTGGAATATTATATTACAGCTTCCATCCATCCAACCATTCGTCGATTCAGCATTTCCTGTATTGGCGATCAATGCATCAATTATTTTAATTATCTTAAGTTGAATTTTGTAATGTTTAGTTAAAATATAGACCTGAACCCGAAAGGAACAAATTGTGTTTCGAATAAATAAAAAATCTTTTAAGTCTTTTTTAAAAAGACAATTAATAAAAGCGAATATTAATTCATATACTTGTGTGTATTAATTGGTAGAAAAAAGATCTTCCTCAAAAAGAAACACAAAAGATTGTGTTACAATTTTTCCCGCACGACGACTAATGAACAAAATACCAAACGAGGTATATTATTATTAATACTAATATATATTATTAAATTATTTAAACTATTAATTTAACAACGCGAACACTAAATAGAATATTACAAAGGTACGCACGACCGTGACGACGAAGACTAAACTAAAACAATTACCAAAAAAAGTAGGTAATTGATGCGAAGATAAAAAAACTGGTTTTTCTTGTTGAAAATGCAATTACAACCAGGTCGCGTGTCCTGCAATCTCAGGATAAATGCGACGCAGAAGTCAACCGAAAACAAAACTCAATATGAATCGTCGCAAATAAACAAAAAAAAAACTGTGTACTTATCTGTACCAACTCCAAAATTTTCCTTCCTTTTTCTCCTGTCTGCCTAGAATTTTCACTAAAGCCACTTTAAATTAAAATATCTAATTTCTCTACTAATTTCACTACTCTACTTTACTTTTAACTCTACAAAATAAAAATTTTCAACTTTCAACAATCTTTCTTTTTTATATTTATAATTTTTTTTGAACCTCTAGTTCGTTTGCTAGTCACTTAAGAAGTGTGCTTCCAAACTTTCACCATGTTTGGAAAGCATTTTCTTTTTTTTTGTCCCCTATGGTTTCGGCCAATCAGTACCCGCTAATCTCGATGACGAGATAATGCAGCAATCACATAGCATTATTTGCGAATATGTGCTGTCGTCATTGAAATTCAGCGGTCCTGCATACTCCCATATAAAACCCAAGCTTACTGCATATTCATCATCGAATTCGCCGGCCACTGATCTTCTTACAGTGAAGAGCTATTCGATGAATGCATTCAGCCCATATTCCCACATTTTTAAAAAAGAAAAATAATTGGAAGCTGAAAAATCTAATGTCGGCTTACAATCATTTTTCCCCTCAAAACTAATACAATGCAAAAAAAAACAAAACAACAAAAAATTCAAGGCAGACAATATAAAACCATTCGAAGGGAAATATGGCAGTTTATATCTCCTATTTGTGATTTTAACTACTTCTGTGGACTTCTGTTCAGATTTGGGGGATTGGGGCTAGCAGATAGCGTTCCATCTTGTACAAATTATATTTAAATTTATGACGGGCTTTCGGGAACAAAATGTCATCCGTGTTTATCTTCATCAGTATGCCCTTCTGGCTAGGCAAGGTTTATGGTTTCGGAGAGTAACTTCAGCCTTTATGTCAATGTTACAGTAGTACGTCCAACTACTATTTTGGTTCTTGGCTCACCAAATCAATGTTTTAATCGCATGACATCCGAAGATCTGTTTCTTCAAAATACTAAGAGATAGTACCGATGTCTGATGGACCATGGTTGCCCTACTCTCTCTCAGTAGATTGAAAGAAACATCTGAGAAGATAAAAATTAGTAGGAAGTAATGCAGGAATAAGGAATGGGACTGAGATGTAAAGAACAGTTTTTGTAACGGTAAATTTTACCGTGACAAATCCCACCCTTTCCTCCTTGGAAATGTCTTACTTTTTTTTTATAAAAAAATATATATAAGTCATTTCCTACGGCTCGATCTGGTAAAACAGCACAAACAAAGTAATGGATCCCATCATGCCAAATATGGCAGTCTTTCAAGCAAAACAAAAAAACAAAATTAAAATTTTAAAATTACCAAAAAAAAAATAAACAAAATTTTATCATATAACTCAACTTTACTCTAAAAGGGACTTTTAAGACTCAATAATTTTCGGACAATGAAGTGAACGGTTTTAGATCTTTAGTGTGCCAAGTGCCACGATTTATCATTTACCATTTTCATCTTCAAGGACATATGTCCAAGGGGACAATCTTTTTCTTACTTTAAAAGGGCCCACAAACTTTGGTGCCAACTTTGCCGCATAAAAATTTGCAGCGTCTGAAAGGACAAAATTTCTCCGCCACACAACGTCATTTGGAAGATATTGAACATCTCTCCTCCTGAGGTTGTAGGCTTCCGACGATTTTTTGAATGCTGCCTGAATTTTGGCAGCGATTTCTATTCTTAGTTTTCTAAATCTATCTCCTACATCGCTGCCTGAATCTAAACGACTAGTTCTATCTACAATCTCATCACTAAGCTGTACTACATTTTGCCCACTAGTGGACATCTCTCTACCAAAATTAGCATAATAAGGACTAACTCCTAAAACTTCATGCTGCGAAGTGCGGATGGCACAAGCTACTTTTGCAAGCTGAGAATCCCAAACTCTGTGATTCTCAGATACATAGGCCCTTAATGTTGTCTTAATAATTTGATTGATTCTCTCCGCAGGATTAGCCTGAGGATGATAGTGTGGAGTAAATCTAATCTTCGACGAATATCCATCACAGAGGGCCTTTAGTTCACTACTCCTAAATTGGGGTCCGTTGTCGCAAATGACAACTTTTGGAACACCAAACAACAGAAAAACGTTGTCTTCTAACTCTTTACACACTGCCTTTGCAGTGGCAGATCTCAATGCAAATAATAATGGAAATTTGGTTAAATAATCTACTACTGTGAGGATATATATGAAACCCCTACTGGACTTGGGTAATGGACCCACTAAATATACACTAATCATCTCCCACGGAGAAGAAACACCTATTCTCTCAGTCATAAGACCGGCTGGCTTGTCTTGTTGACACGTACTACATTTTCTTTCATATTTATCTACATCTGATCTCATTTTTGGCCAATAATATTTGGCAGCTACTCTAGCAAATGTTTTTCTAACCCCCATGTGTCCAGCCAATGGACTGTCATGACACTCTCTAAGAATAGCTAATCTATCTTTTCTACCTACAACTAACTTCCATTCTTCGTTAATTTCATGAACTACTATATGTTTGGATTTGACAAATTTAAAAAGTTTTTCACTATCTACTCTCCACGACGGATAAGCTAACGGGTTTAATTCAACTGCCGAAATCATTTTAGCCACCCAATGGTCTATATCCTCATCCGAAATACCAGCCACTACTAGGACTCCCCGAGATAATATGTCGGGTACGACATGTTCTTTTCCCCTACGGTGAATTAAAATATAGTCGAATTGCTGTAGCCGTACGGCCCAGCGCGCTAGTCTACCTTGTGGGTCTTTGAGGTTACTCAACCAAATCAATGAGTAGTGATCAGTTACGACCGTGAAGTGAACACCTTCAATGTACGGTCACAACTTCTCAATTGCCCACAAAACTGCTAAACATTCTTTTTCAGTAGTTGAATAGTTCCTTTCAGATCTATTCAAAGACCTACTGAAGTAACAAATTACTTTTCCCCTCTGGAAATGTTTGAGATAACACGGCACCGATGCCGTAATCGGACGCGTCAGTTTGGAGCACAAATGCAATACTGAAATCCGGACATGTCAAAATAGGAGCCGTTATTAAGCATTCTTTAGCTTTTCTTAAACTGTCTTCACATTCTTGTGACCAGACGAACTTTTTGCTCTTTTTCAGCAAATCTGTTAATGGACTAACTAACAAAGCGAAATTTGGTACGAAGCGTCTGTACCACGAAACTGTCCCTACAAAATTTCTCACTTCTTTTACATTTTTAGGTGCAGGAATTCTAACCATACTATCTACCTTTTCTGGATCCACATGTAACCCATTCCGATCTACTACAGAACCTAAAAATTTAAGGGATGATCTGAAAAAGTTGCACTTCTCCCGACCTACTTTTAAACCTGCCTCACGCAATCTTTTTAAAACCTCGTTCAGAATTTCGAGATGTTTATCGAAGGTATCTGTAACAATAATAATATCGTCCAGATAAACAAAAACGAACGACTCCAACTCAGGCCCTAAAACGCTATCAATGAATCTTTGGCAAGTTGCAGGAGCATTGTGTAAGCCGAATGGCATACGTTTAAATTGAAAAAGACCCCTACCCGGTACTGTGAAAGCAGTAAATTTACGAGATTCCTCCGACATTGGAATCTGCCAATACGCGGATTTTATGTCAAGTGAAGTCAAAAATTTCGCGTTTCTAAGCTTATCTAAAATAGCTGAAATTCTCGGAAGTGGATACGCGTCTCTCTCTATTACCTGATTTAACTTTCTATAATCGACGCAGAACCTAAAGGTATCATCTTTCTTTTTAATTAAAACTATGGGAGATGCCCAAGGGCTTTTTGATTTTTCAATCACATCATCATCGAACATTTCCTGAAGGGATTTGTCGATGTGGACCTGCACTGCCGGAGAAACCGGATAATACCTCTGTTTGATAGGTTCTGACGACGTTCTAATCTTATGTTCTACCATTGTTGTCACCCCCAGCCCTTCTGGCATACCCCTGAACAAGTCATCAATTAAAATGTTTAATTTCGCCGTTTGAATATCGTCCAACTCAGACTTTTCTGTGATAGATGTAGTTTCTATCGAAGCCACCATATACTGGCTTGAAAAATTCCACATGCGAGAACGAAGATCCGGGACGATTCCCGATAGTGCCCAAAAATCTGCACCGAGTATCATCGCATGTGGGAGGGAAGGTATAACTAAACATTCAATCAAAATTGATTTGCTCTGAACAACAATGGGTAGATTTAAAACCCCTAAAATCCCTACACCTGCACCATCTGCTAAAATTACCTGCCTAACATTTGATTTATCTAACTGTAGCCCTAAATCTTTCAAAATTCTCCACGCGTCTCTACAAACTATTGTTCGCGATGCCCCAGAATCTAATAATCCCAAAAACCTAATCCCATAAATATTTACCCCTAAATATGGACGTCTATCGTCCCTAAACGTGTCTAACGTGAAACCTAATCTAACTACATTTACCAGCTGGTCGTCAGCAGGCGACCTAGCTAATGACGAAGGCGGCTTTCTTGCCCTGCTGGCCCAAGAGTCCGCCGCCCGTTTCCCAAACAGCGTCTACAATTACGCTGTGAAGTACCCAAAGTACCACAGCCAAAACAACGCCTAGGAGCGGAACAGGTATTTGAAAGGTGACCTTCGTTATTTGAAAGGTGACCATACGTTGCTTTAATTGTAACAGAATTAAAGCAACGTATGGTGCGATTGGGTGGTGGGTTATGATTAGGAGGTGGGTTACGATTAACTGTAACCTCTTCCTGAACGGAAGCAACATAAGCCACGTCAGGCTCCAAAGACTGCCTAGGGCGAATATTGGGAGGGGAACAAAAGGTTCGACGTTGGTTCTTATCGTCTCCAACTTTCTACCCAACGCAACAAGTTCGCTGACTGATTTGATTTCAGCCAGCCCCAGCTGCGTTTGGTAAAAGGGAGTGATGTTCTTCATGAGAATAGACAATTTTCTACTCTCACTCAACGGTTCCGAAAATCTTTTGAAAAGTGTCTGCATGAGTGCAATGTACATGCCCATTGACTCATCCTTCCCCTGGGTGCGCCGCCTGATCTCATCCAATAAAAGATCATCATAATTGGGTGGCAAAAACTCCAATTTCAATTCTCTTACTAACTCTCTCCAAGTAGAAATGCTGTCCCTAATCGTCCTAAACCAAAGAAGTGCCTTCCCAGAAAAGAGATCCACCGCTGATTTATACAATCGAGCCTCAGAAACATCTCTGGACTCGCTTAGCTCTTCGACTCTCTCCAAAAACATGTTCACTGATGAGCCCGACCGCTCACCAGAGAACTTCACGTCCCACTTCTCAATTCGTTCGGAATTTCGTTCACAGGTATGAACCGGTGGAGGCAATTCCAACAATTCCGGTGCAGGAACAGGTGCAGGTGGCAACGCGACAATGCCTGTTCTCGACGAGCTGGATTTTTCTTGAGGTTCTGCTTCTTCTCCTTCGATCAGTGCGGCCATCAGCAACAGCAACTCCCCCCTTAAATCTGTGACCCCATTTACCTCATCAGAAGACTCCGCCTTTGCCCTACAAATCCTACCAAGACACCATTCAATTTTGGTTTGAATCTTTAAAAACTCTGCCGGCTTTGAATTCTTCGGCGGGGTTTTTAAAAGATTCTTGATTTTTTAAACTTTGGCTTGAACAGCCTTGAAATCCTCTTCAAAAGAAAAAGGGTAGTGAGGGTACTCGGCAGGGATGGAACCAGCACGCTCAAGAACTCTTGAGGATCTTAGCGTGGTTCTCATGGTATCCACCGTACCCTCCTTAAGACCACGGGCCTGCAACTCATAGAGAAGTTCTTCTTTGGATAGCCGATTAATATCCATTTTAAAGAAAAAAAAAAACACAACTTTCAAATTAAGCGCAAGAAAAAAAAAAGAAATCTATCAAAATCCACAAGCTCACCAAAACTAAATAACGCACTGCACAAAAAAAATGTAACCAAACGATTGTAAGCAAAACAAAATGTTGAAAATCCAACAAAAAAAATTAGACCAACTAAAAAAAATCGACAAATAAAACCTTGGTATGGTCACACCAACGAAATTCTAATTGAACATACAATAAATAATTGAAAACTTAAAAAAAAAATAATAATATTATGTATCAATCACAATTACCTACTCACTCGCTTAAAAAAAAATTAAACCCTATAAAAACAAAACAAAACAAAAGAAAAAAAAAACTGCACAAATTTAATTTACTAACAAATTTGCAAAAATAATCCCGATATTAATTTGCCGTCGACAGTTATTAATTCTTTATATATAACACAAAAAAAAACTGCGAAAATTTAATTTACTAGTAAATTTAAGAAAAAAAATACAACATTAATTTGCCGTCGGCAGTTATTAATAGTTTATATGCAAAGTATATTTTTTTTTCACTCACAACTTGATAAAAAAAAACTTGTTAAAGGAAAAATCTCTTTGATATCGAAGATTTCTTCCAAAACTAAGAATTAAGTAATTCACAAAAAAAAAAAACAAACAAATTTTGTTTTTCAACAAAAAAAAATGTACTCCCAAAAAAAATTGTTAGGTAGATAGGTACACAAATTCAGGAAAAATTAATTTTCCGTCGAAAAAAAAAATATTATGCAAAACTACAGCAAAATAATGAAACTCTTTCGTATAAAGAAAGAAAGAGACAAACTAAAGGGCCGAATTTATCGAAATTATAAAATGGAAAACAAAATTAATTTATATATGTACCTACTATGAATTAACTTAAAAAACAAGATATTTATTTAATGTATATTAAATTATTTAATTTACTAAAATAAAAATAGAAAACTAAACAAACTCACTTTAAATCCACGTAGGTATTTACTATATGTACCTCACTTATGCACAACACTTTGTTTTCAAATTATATAATTATATGGATGTAGATATTTAAGTACCGATGTACCTACATATGTAAGACACCAGCAACTGCAATTTATTTTCCTTCGATAGGGACAATTTAACTAAATATGGGAGAAAAAAAACACAGGCAGAGTAAACAAAATAACAAGACTATAGCATAAAAACGTCCCTATTATAATATTATTAAAAAAAATATCACTAGGGGGATTTTATTGGCCTTTCACCGAATCAATCACAAAAACAAATCACTTTCACAAGCCCCACGTTGGGCGCCAATTGTTACAAATTTTCCCGCACGACGACTTATGAACAAAATACCAAACGAGGTATATTATTATTAATATTAATATATGTTATTAAATTATTTAAACTATTAATTTAACAACGCGAACACTAAATAGAATATTACAAAGGTACGCACGACCGTGACGACGAAGACTAAACTAAAACAATTACCAAAAAAAAGTAGGTAATTGATGCGAAGATAAAAAAACTGTTTTTTCTTGTTTTATGGTAAACAACACGGCGAATACAAAATTGTAACCAACAGCAAAGATGATGCTGCTTCCTCAGCCTAGCTCAGCTGGTCGTAGGTTCGCGAATTATTTAATCGATAAAAAAAAAACAAATCAATGATAACAAGAAAATATAAAAAGGAGGTATAGATACCTATTTGTACTTACTTGGTATACGTATGCTAATGCAGGTACGTATACAAGAAAGGCAAAAGGGTAAAGGGCGCCAGAAATTTTTTTTTGGAAAAAAAGGAAATTTCAAACCTTTAAAGCGGAACAGACGGTGAAAAGCCAAAGTAAAAAAAAATAAAAACAAAATGAATAAATATTTTAACTTCCCGAGTAGGGATTTTAATTATTCTTTATTTAGCCCAGGAAACCTTTCAAGTAGGATTAAAACCTGAGATATTTTAAAACAAACAAATTAATAATTTAAACAGGTAGGTATTCAAATTAAACTAAGATGAACCACTATCGCTTGGTCCCGAAATATAGAAAATGCAATTACAACCAGGTCGCGTGTCCTGCAATCTCAGGATAAATGCGACGCAGAAGTCAACCGAAAAAAAAACTCAATATGAAACGTCGCAAATAAACAAAAAAAAAACTGTGTACTTATCTGTACCAACTGCAAAATTTTCCTTCCTTTTTCTCCTGTCTGCCTAGAATTTTCACTAAAGCCACTTTAAATTACAATATCTAATTTCTCTATTCCGTCAAACAGTTAATCATCATATGTAGAGATGTGGGCGACTCAGCTAAGATCAATATATCGTCCGCATACATAATGACTTTTATATGCATGTTACAAAATCTTACTCCGCATGGCAAATATTCAGACAGGTCATCCAGAAAGAGCGCAAACAGCATAGGACTTAAATTGCACCCTTGCCTAACAGTACGATGCACCTCCAGCTTGATCGACATATTTTTTTCATCAAAAACGTACGCCTCTGTCTGTTGCTAAGGCTTTTCGAGAGCTTTAACAAATTTAGAAGAAACTCCCATATTGTAAAGCTTGTAAAAGAGCGCATTCCTATCAATGGTGTCAAAAGCTGCTTTAAAATCCAAAAAGGCGTACAGTTTTTTGTTGTGACTCATTTTAATCCTTGCCAAACTGCATAACACAAAAAGATTATCTGCTGTAGAATATCCCCTTCGAAAGCCTGATTGGAACTCACTCAATTTATTGTTCCATTCTTCCCATTTCGTTAGCCTACAACAAAGGAGTGAAGTATACATTTTCAAGTCTGCGTTTCGAAAGGAAATGCCCCTATATTTGTTTGGATCCTGATTATCATGTCATACAAATTATCATAATTATTTTGCCATTTAGAACAGTTTGAATATATTGGGATAATGAACATATTTTTCTGATCGTTTTTAATTTCAATATAAAAAAAAATCATTTAATTGCTTAACTTCATAATCTATTTTTAGATTTTTTTCTGCTGCCAGCAGTATACCCCCACTAGCTCTTCATTTGATCACAGTCTTCTTTGCAGTAATCCAAAAACAGTTATAAGACGTGAAATATTTTTTTAAATTTGTTATTTTTTCTTCCACAACGTGAGTTTCCAAAAGACATATAATATTGAACGTATAAAGATAATTAATAAAGCATGTTCAAATCCATTTATTGTTGAGTCCACCCACATTATACGTGACAATATCAATTTTCAAAACATTTTTTTATTTTATCCGATTTTTTATTTTATCCGATTTAGTACTAATTACTGCGTCCATTCTACGAATTTTATTCGTGGTTTTCAGTCCCGAATAGCTTTCGTAGAATATACTCATATGCGTACATGCTACAAAAATTTGAAATCGATTGGATAACGCTAAATGGTGCAAATAATCGCTCAATTTTGAAAAAAAAATTCTAGCAAAAAAATTATTTATTACCAAAAAATGTGGTTTTGTTTTATGGCATTTAAGATGTTGGCATTATTGAAAATATAAATAAAGTTGAATGTTGGCATTATTAAAAAATATAAATATAGTTAGATGCATCCAGTAATCGCTGCCATGGTGACGTCATAGTCTCTAACATTCTCCCCCCTCCTGGGGTCTACGCACCTAGTTAAATTGTTCTTCCTCAGATTTGCTTGACATTGTTTGTTTGCCTTGATTTTGACTTTAGGCTGGCAATTCTCATCATCAAGACATGAAAAGAGAATCAAAGATTAATTAATTTTCTTTTTTAACAACAATTAGGTAGACCAAAAAAAAACGAACGATAACCAAGATCAATATTTAGCAATTTCGATTTCGATAATGATCACCGCTACTCATGTTCCCGTTGCGTTGTCATAAACTAAATGAGCATAGCAGCTTCAATCTGGTGTTTGTTTGTCTACTTCAACGAGGGCATCTCTTTTAATCATTGCAATTCTGCAACCTTTAATATTGAGGCGTAGACCGGAGGTTTTTTATCGATTGAGATTTGTGTTTATTTGTTGATTTTAAATTAAAATTCTTTATTTTTTTAAGAAGTGGTGATTATAAATTCAGCTTATTTTTTTTATTCTGATGTAGTTTGATTGTGAAGTGTGTTCAGTTGAATAGGTTTTTTTCTAATTTGGGATTGCCCAAGCTTTGGTGTCTGCTCTCGATGGGTTCGACCAAGCCGTTTGCAATTTATAATGTTCACAGGAATACGTTTGCCTTAATGGGATTGCCCAAGCTTTGGTGTCTGCCATCCAATGGGTTCGACCAAAAACGGCAACTTAATGCCGACAAGGGGTTGTATCTTTTCCTTTGCCACCAGACTACACTCAAAAACACTTTATTGGTTTTTTGTTTCCTTTTAGTTTCTTTTATTTCACTAAACAACTTTACTTATTATATATATTGGGCCATATTCATAGATGTTTGACAAGTTCTTATTAAGTTGTTTTTAAGCTAAACTCGAGTTTTTGCTATGCATAGAAAATTTAAACCCAAGTCCAAACTAAAAACTCGAGTCTAACTTTAAACTGGACCGAACCCATGTTTAAGTTGTATTTAACTCTGATAAACGTCAGAAATAGGTACACATAAATGAAATAATTTGTTAAGGGTCGCGGGTGATTTTCTTTTTCTTGCAAATAAAATGTTGGTATTTATCACTTTACGAAAAAAAAAAAAAAAAACAAATACTTAAATAGATAGTAATATTTCTACATATACATATCTACCTACCTACAATAAAACAAATTTCAGCGGAAAATAGGTAGTTTATTCAAGCAGATGAGGATATAATTGTGCAATAAAATAATCGAGATGGAGAAACTAGATACTGCGGCATTTTATCAGACATTTTCTTAATTTTCATTTGATATTCTTCAAATTTTATAATTTTCTGTTCCTAGGCAAAAATTATCAATAAAAAAATATCGTAAACATCTGGAATGTATTGTTTTCAACCTGTCATGCATTCTTTTCACCCCTTCTTTTTCTTACTTACTAAAAAAACAATCTATCCCACTCACTCCATATGTGGAACCCAAGTTTGGGACACGTTCCACTCGTGTTTTACTAAAAAGAGCTGACAAAACATCTATGCATAACAACTGTGTCTAACCTGAGTGTTAACATTAGACTCCAGTTCAGAAGAATTTGAGTTTACAATATGTCTATGAATATGGGCCATTAACTTTAATTTATTAATAATGTTTTCTTTTTTTGCGTAGGGATGGGGTCTGGTGGTCTTTTTCTCTTTCTTTAAACTTTTAACTTTTAGACAACTGGCTCGGCTGGGTGGTAAACGAAGAATGAAATATTCTAGATATTTCTTATTTGACGTTTGCCATTCGGCTAGCGGCTCGCGCGGCAAATAACGAACAGGGTGAAACATAATGCTTAGGCAGCAAGCTCATTGCGCATAGTTTGGTGCGGCATCATATTTTCACCCAGAACATTACCGCCCGCCTTGCAACCTCGGATGCAGCCAATTAAACGCGTGAGCAAGAGACCACTAGACCTTTAAACCATCTGATCATGAATCACTCAATTAAATAACATATTCTGTTAATGAAAGTTAAATGCTAAAAGTACAAAAATAGTTCAAATTTTACTATATATTTTTTTTTTTTTTTGATATGAGAAATATAAATGAATAGATTACAGTGTAACTGTGGCAAAAATTTATAAGGACATTAACAAACCTTTTCTAATATATGAGCATTTTTATCGACTGTTATGGACTTTTTGAAATTGCAATTTTGCTGAAGAATAAAAGGAAACAAATCTTGATACGAACGATGGTGATTCGCGCTTCCTCGGACACCTTTGTTCTAACAAACTCTTTCTATTTATTTGAGTTACAATTAGTTAGGCGAAAAATATAAAGTATTTGGACTTATTGAGGAAGAAGAACACAAAGTTTAGCGATTGATCGTGTGACGATTCCCTTTTCAGTTTTTACCGCGGCTACTCCAATTTTACTATCATTTCCGGCATGTATTTTGACGACTCGTCCAAGACGCCACTCGTTGGGGGGCAAATTTTTATTACGAATAATAACTAGATCATCAATTTGAAGATTTCGTTGCGGATTTTTCCACTTATAACGCTTGTGGAGCTCCTTCAAATATTCTTCTTTCCACCTTGCACAAAATTGATGATGAAGAATTTGCAACTTTCTCCATCGGTTCATCACACTTAACGATTGATTTTGAAGTGAGGGTTCTGGCAAACCTAATAGCAATCCACCAGTCAGAAAATGACCTGGTGTAAGGGGAACTATATCCGACACATTTTCGGACATGGGTGACAAAGGGCGTGAATTTAAGCTGCATTCAATTTTGGCGAGTAAAGTGGTAAATTCTTCGAAAGTGAACTTTTCATTACTAGCTAACTTTCGGAAATGCAACTTAAAACTTTTAACACCCGCTTCCCATAATCCGCCCATATGAGGTGAGCCGGGAGGGATAAAATTCCTTTTTATATGTGCAAATTGATGAACCGGAGCTATAGGGCAATGTATGAGATATTTGTGGAAGTCGTGTAGAAGAACTTTGGAAGCGCCGACAAAGTTTGTACCGTGGTCTGAAAAAACTTGTTCAGGGGTACCTCGACGTGAAACAAAACGCGTAAATGCCGCTAAAAACACTTGCGTAGTTAGATCACTAACCAATTCTAGGTGCAGGGCTCGTGTTGCAAAACATACGAAGATAGACACATACCCCTTATCTAGGCGACATTTTCGACCGTAATAAGTCTTTATCAGGAAAGGTCCTGCAAAATCAACTCCTATATTTGTAAAAGGTCGACTTAATACTGTCCGTTCTACTGGTAACGAACCCATTAGTTGTGTTTGAACGTGTTTTTTGTATCGCGTACAAATTGTGCATTCAAAAATGCATTTTTTGATAAGTTTTTTCAAACTAGGTATCCAATACTCGGATCTTATCATACGCACCATGAGTTGGATTTCACCATGCAGAGAAAGTTCATGAACATATTTCACATAAAGTTGTACATAAAGAGAATTGGCTGGTAATAAAAGTGGAAACTTTTCATTGTACGGCAATGTTGAAGACGATAATCTTCCATTTGCACGAACGATACCTTTTTTATCCAGAAATGTATTAAATTTACTCAACCAACTTTTTTGAGCTACCTGTTCTCCTTTTGTTAATGCCCGGTATTCAGCACAAAAATATTTCTTTTGAGTTAACATAATCAATTTCTGTTTTGCCAATAATATTTCTTCATATGAGAGCTCTGCTGTTCGGTTTGTTGTTCTCTCAGCACTTTTTGCTGTGGCATGGTAAAATCTCAACACATATGCTGTTACACAAATAACCTTATGCCAATTGGAAAATTTGCAAATATCATTTTCGAAGTCGTGTGGAATTTGATTTATAAAGGTTTTAACTGTTTTGATCTCTAGCAATGCTGCGTCAACTGGTTCACATTTTGAACTAGGCCAATTGGATTCTGGTTGTGATAACCACTGAGGACCCCCCCCCCACTATAAATCAATTTGTTTTAAATCTGAAGGATAGACCCCTCGTGTGGCTAAATCAGCGGGATTTTCCGCTGAAAGTACGTGTGACCAATTGTTGACTGAAGTATTTTTTAAAATTTCGGCCGTTCTGTTTGCCACGAACGTTTTCCATGAACTTGGATGTTTTTGAAGCCATGCTAGCACAATAGTGGAATCTGTCCACAATTTGATCGAAGATATATTTCTTATATGAAGAGAAGTCGAAGCGAGCTGAATCATTTTTGATAAGAGAACTGCACCCTGTAACTCCAACTTTGGAAGAGAGATCGTATTTACAGGAGCGACTTTCGATTTGGCCCATAATAAGTGGGCATTTATTTTGCTTTCCTTTTGCACGCGAAGAAAAATACAAGCAGCGTAAGCCTTTTCCGAGGCATCGCAAAACCCATGTATCTGCGTTACGGAATCGGGAGTATATTCCACCCAACGCGGAATATTCAAGCTTGAAATTTCTGGCAACTTGGACACAAAAATTCTGCAACTTTGTTAGGTCGTGGGAAAAAAACATTTATCCCATTCGGTCTTGTCTTTCCAAATTTGTTGCATTAATATTTTTGCAATAACCACGATAGGGGCCAACCACCCTAACGGGTCATACAACTTTGCGATTACAGACAAGACTTACCGTTTTGTAATGAGATCTGACTGTGGTACATTTTTTTGAACCGAAAAAGAGAATGTGTCCTGGTTTGCCTGCCACTGTATACCTAGAGTTTTGACTGTGCTTTTATCATCGAATTGAATTTTAGAAAATCCTTATTTAAGAGTGAACCTTTGGGTAGATGCCTCAACAACTCAGCAGTATTAGAAGCCCATTTTCGTAAATGGAAGCCAGCCGATTGCAGAACAGATATCAGCTCCGATTGTGCCAAGATAGCGCTAGAAATTTCATGAGCTCCTGATAGGACGTCATCCACAAATAATTCTCGTAAAAGAACATCAGATGCGAGCGGATGAGACACTTAAACTTCCAGGGCCAACTTTTGCAACGTACGGATTGCTAGATATGAAGAACACGTTACTCCAAAAGTAAGTGTTAACATTTCAAATATTGTTAGGGGGTCTCCCATATTTTCACGATAAAAAAATCTTTGAAATGGCGTTTGATCGGGATGTATTTTAATTTGTCGATACATTTTCTCAATATCGCTGTTGAACACGTATCGATAAAGCCGCCAATTCAAAATTAAAAGGGTGATTTCTGTCTGCAAAGCTGGGCCCGGGTACAAAACGTCATTTAAGCTCTTCCCGTTTGAAGAAGCAATTGAAGCATTGAACACCACACGTACTTTTGTTGTGAGGCTATCTGGTTTTATGACCGCATGATGGGGCATAAAGTAAGACTTCATTTTATGTGAAAAAGCTTCGTTTCCTTCGCATGGAGTGGCTGGCTTCATGTGACCTAGGTCAAGGTATTCCGACAACACAGCATCGTACTCTTGTTTTGCGTTGGGATTACAGAGAAGACGTTTTTCATTCCTTAAGAATTGCCTTTGTGCGCATCTAACCATGGATTTTGAGAAAATCTTCTGTAAAAGGCAATCGCACTACGTACCGGCCCGTGTCATCTCGGTAAGTCAATTCTTCAAAAAGAGTCTCGCAATATTGTTCCGCAGTCGTGAGTATGGGGGTTTGTGGAAGTTCTTCTTGCTTCCAAAATTTTTCAATTTCTTCCTCTAAGGTTATTTCGATAAAAAACGATACCGATTTTGTGAACTCTGATTTATTACTAGTGTTTTGTTTCTCCAGAGGACCTAGCAATACCCACCCAAATACCGCATTTTGTGCCATAACCCTTTGAAACACTTTTGGTTTTAATCCATCTCGGATAACAAAGGGGTACAAATCTGCACCAATCAGTAGGTCTATCTTTGAACTTCGATTAAAAAATGGATCCGCTAGAGGAAAATCAAAATGTTGTTGACAATCTCCCACCTCTATGGAGATTGAAGGCAAATTGTCAGCCACCCTTTTCAGAACCAATGCTTCGACCGATAACACAAAATTTTTATCAAGCCTTGAACTAAGAGTGAATGAGCACAACTTAGAGGAAGTCGCGGTTACCGAAGAATTAACACCTGCGACCGTGGCTCTAACTGCTTGGGTTGGCAACCCTAACTTTGCCTGAATTTCTTCTGAAACGAATGAAACTTCAGAACCCGGGTCGATAAGAGCTCGCCATTCAAAATCGGTTTGATGATGGCAGATACGAACTATCGCAGAGGCGAGAAGGGCAGTGCATCTTGTTGTTGAAAAAAATGTTTTTGTTACAACGTTGGGATTTTCATTCGCATTTGAAAACTGAGCCGTATTCGAGTTCTCACTTGGCGAAGAAAATTGAGCATTGGGATATGGCACTGGGTTTATGGTCTGAAAAGAGTTGTGACTTGAACTTGGAACAAAGCTTGGAATGGCATTTAAGTTAAAACTTGATTTAAAATTTGAAGGGTACCTTGAAGTGGACTGTATTTTTTGGGATGTATTCCCTGACACCGGTGTCATTTCAAAATGTAGGAGCGAATGATGTCTTCCCTTACAATGGAAACATGTGTTCTCACTCTGGCAGGCCGGTACCATATGAGTGAATGCTAGACAATTATAGCAATATTTGAGTCTTCGTACCGTGTTTCTCCTTTTAGAAACATTCATCTTCAAAAATTCTGGACATAGTCTCAGCGAGTGATTTCCTTGGCAAATTTTACATTGCGAACCCATTTGTGCATGATGCGTGCGAACACGAGGTGAATTATGTGTGCTTGTAGTTGGATACTGTGGTTTGGTTGACGGACGTGGCCCTTTACCTCCCTGTTGCATGTCAGCAACATTCTCTAATACCTATTGGTAAGGAAAGTGTTCATGCTTCCCCAAGTTTGAACTTCTGTCGGTTTATTTAGCGGTCCCAAAGCGGTAGAGTTTATGCTGGGAGGCGAGTAGCACACAACTATGTGATTAAAGCATCCCATTTGTCAACTTCAATGCCGTATGAACCTAAAGCTAAAAGCGCATCATTAATGTTGCTCTGCATTTCTTTTAATGCCGAAGGAGATTCAACCGTAATATGTGATCGTTCGAGCAAAATATTAAGATGGCTGTTTACTAACACGCGTTTGTTTTCATAATGCTCTTTAAGAGCTGACCAAGCTGCCGCAAAATTGTCATCAGTAATTTCAAATTTAGAGACAATGCTTAAAGCTTGATCTTTAGTCCGAGCACGCAAGTGAAAAAGTTTTTGAACGGGACCTAATCTTGCATGCCGGATGTAAAGAGCTGTAAACATGTCCCTAAATGATGGCCATTTTAAATAATCCCCACAAAAAATTTCGGTTTCACATGGAGGCACATGCATACTATGCGTTACTAATTTTTCTACATCACCCGATTGGAAATCTTCAACATTAATTTTCGACTTTACTTCATGCGATCGCGCGAATTCTAAAATTTCACTAAGAAATTCTATATAAGTATCGGAGGATTTCCTATACTTATCCCGTACCTCAACGAGTGACGCCTTGAGCTCGTCATCTTCTTTTGCCGCACGAATATATAGACTGTATTGCTCTTTAACGTTGAGCCACAGTTCCGTAAGTTCAATGCGGTATGCCTCCGCAACTGACTTTGAGACATCCTTTTGTTTTTCTTTAAAAGACGCGTGGAATTCAACAAGCGTATCGCACGCCAAAATTAATTCTTCCAAACTCATGCCTTCAAATAAAAGTCGCACTTTGTTGGCTTTAATTTAACCGAATGCACCGAAAAAACCGAAATTATCACCGTTGGCACCCTGCAAAATGTTCCCCTTTAATTATCATTAACCACTAGAAAATACGCGTACAGTTAGCACCGTTTCAATTTTACCGTATGCTAACTGCACCGTTTCAGCGTTTAAAATTTGGTAATATATAATGTAATTTGGATAATATACGCGTACAGTTAGCACCGTTCCAATTTTACCGTATGCTAACTGTACCGTTTCAGCGATTAAATTTGCTTATTACACAAGTCAATCAAAATTCAAAATACTCAAAAATTAAAAAAAAATTATTTTGTACCTGTACAAATTCTAGATTTATGTTGGCTGCTACTGTTGACTCGGCTGTGTACAATGATGATGGATTTGCTGGCGCTGGCTGGACAATGATTTAATGCAATAACGCTGGCTCACTTTGCCAGTAATTGCAAATAAATTAATCTGCGCACTTTACTAGTTTTTCACAAAAACTATTCGGCCGAATGGACCAAAATGTTCAGTTGAATAGGTTTTTTTTCTAATTTGGGATTGCCCAAGCTTTGGTATCTGCTATCGATGGTTCCACCAAGCCGTTTGCAATTTATAATGTTCACAGGAATACGTTTGCCTTAATGGGATTGCCCAAGCTTTGGTGTCTGCTATCCAATGGGTTCGACATAAAACGGCAACTTAATGCCGACAAGGGGTTGTATCTTTTCCTTTGCCACCAGACTACTCAAAAACACTTTATTGGTTTTTTGTTTCCTTTTAGTTTTTTTTAGTTTGTTTCCTTTTATTTCACTAAACAACTTTACTTATTATATATAATAACTTTAATTTATTAATAATGTTTTCTTTTTTTTGCGTAGGGATGGGGTCTGGTGGTCTTTTTCTCTTTCTTTAAACTTTTAACTTTAAGACAACTGGCTCGGCTGGTTACCACCCAGCGAAGAATGAAATATTCTAGATATTTCTTATTTGAAATATCATATTTTCACCCTGAACAGTGTATGTGTGTGTGTGTGTGTATGTGTGTGCGTATGTATATATATATATATATATATATATATATATATATATATATATATATATATATATATATATATATATATATATATGTGTGTGTGTGTGTGTGTGTGTGTGTGTGTGTGTGGGTGTGTGATTGTGCTTGATATGCTCTGGTTTGTGGACTGTATGGTTTAATGGCTTTGTTGACATTATAGTTTTATAAAAATCTTTGTTTATATCTGGATAATTGTTAAATTATGTGACGATTTTGATGTGTGAAACGACGCGACGATTATGGAAATAAACGTGAAATATTTGGAAAACATTGTAAAAATATTGGTGTGCAGTGCTGGTCAATTTATTGGTTGGTAGTGGACACAACTTAGTTATTGGTCGACGAAATTCTCCCAGTTGAGTGTTTACTTTCACCAACCTGATTAACTGGTGTGCTCCAAAATATGATTCGGTGATTCGACCAAGGTTCCATCGCAGTACCATATCACCTACATATAATTGAGGACATATTTTATGCCACTTTGGGCGCTGTTGCAGACGGGCAAGGTACTCAAATTGCCATCGCTTCTAGAAGTTTTGCAAATGTAGCTGCAGAGTTTTCCATCGAACTTGATAGAGTATCTCCCATGAGAAAGTGTGTTGATGTCAATGCTTGAAAATCTTCCGGGTCTTCTGATAATGGGCACAGGGGTCTAGTGTTCAAGCACGCTTTGATTTGGGTCAAAAACGTGGTGAGCTCCTCAAGTGTTAGAGTCCCATTCCCTACGATCCTATTGAAGTGGTAGTTGACACTCTTCACTCCAGCTTCACACAACCCTCCTAAATGGGGAGAAGCTGGTGGAATGAAGTTCCACTTTGTTCCCTGTTCTGATAAAATGTCAGCGATCTCCTTCCAATCATGAGTTGCAGATTTTAAAAGACGTCCTAATTCGGCATCCGCTCCAACAAAATTTGTTCCACAGTCGGAGTAGACTTGGCTGCAAACACCTCTTGTTGCTGCAAATCGACAAAATACTGCGAGAAATGCTTGTGTCGTCAAATCGCTAACAGCTTCCAAATGCATTGTTTTAGTGAGTATACCATTTTCTGGTACTCTAGCATGATCAACATGTATAGCTACTTTGTCTTCTTCCGTACATAAATTCAATGGCTGGTCAGGGATTGTAAACTTCCAATTTGACAGCAGAAATGCAGGGCCCTGCACCAAAGGTTAGCATGTACCAATAAAGACGGTAGCACTCCTCGTGATGTTTAATCTGCTGGGTTATGTTGCGAAGGGATGAAGTGGCGTGAGAACTCTGCCATCTTCTGTGACCGAAAAATGCCCCCTAAGCTAAAAGGAAAACTCTACACATCAGCAGTCCGTCCAGCGCTTACATATGGTTCACAATGTTGGACAATGTACAAAAAGTATGAGAGCAAATTGACGGCAACTGAGATGAAGATGCTCCGCATGACAGCAGGAGTAACAAAGCTAGATCAAATCCGAAGTAAAAGGATCCGAAGAAGTCTTCACGTTAAGGATACCATCGTCGATAAAATACAGCACGACAAACTCAGCTGGTACTGGCACGTACTTAGAAGAGACGCTGAGAATCCCGTTCAAAAGGCACTTTCATACAACATTCCAGTACAATCGCGGAAGAGAGGCAGGCCGAAAAATTCCTGGAAAAAACAAATGCAGCGACATCAGCATTCAGTTGGCCTCAGACATGGAACAATCCATAACCGGGAAGCTTGCCGACATTTTCTGAGGTCAACCCGACGAACCCCACACACAGATCAGTAGGTGAAGTGGAGAAGTGGGAAATATATGATCCCATTCGAGATCGTATATAGCATCGTCGGAAAAAGGAGAAGAAGAATGTTGCGAAGGGATGTGTTTCCAGATGTTACTTGGTGTTAGTCGCTGGATCTCACCAGCACGGTTTCTAACGAAAGTTTCCCACTTCGACGCAGGTGCTGTAATCCAACTTAGGGTGATCATGTAGTATTCGGGCAGTGTTATTCAAAAGATTAGCGAGCAAAACTGCACCACAAAGCTCCAAACGAGGAAGACTTTCAGGTTTTACTGGCGCCATCTTGGATTTGGATATCATCAAGTTCATGTGAACGTTTTCCTGTTCATCTTCTGAACGTAAGTACACTGTTGCGCCATAAGCTTTTTGCGAAACATCGCTAAATCCATGCAACTCGATCTTATTTGAAGTGTTGACTGTTTGGAAGCTTTATACTATTGATTGTCTCGATATCATTGTAAAATATATTCCATTCTTCCAAAATTTTAGGTTCAAGTACCTCATCCCAAGACAGTTTCTTTATTCAAAGTTGCTGCATAAAACACTTTGCGTAAGTAATACATGGTGTAATCCATCCGATTGGATCATATAATCGAGCTGTCGTGGACAAAATGAATCTTTTCGATGGCTGTGTTTTGGATGGAAGTGTGACATGAAAACAAAACTGATCATCGACTCGTGACCAATGAATTCCCAAAGTCTTCACTTGGTTTGAACGATCAAAGGGTACTGCAAATGTGAATTCACGTTCCTCTAAGGGTATACCTTTCAGAAGTTTTTCTTATCTTGGGTAGGTGATGATTTATTCGATCTTATTCAGAAGATACTTGGTAATGACCTTGGGAGCAAATCTTTCGACGAAATAATGGAAAAGCTAAAGGAGCACTTCAAACGGAACGTACATATACTGGCAGCTAGGTTTGAATTTTCTTGCAAGCGAAAATGGCAGAGGGTCAAAGCTATGCCGATTGTGTAGCAGGGCTAGGAGGCTAAGCGAGAAATTGCAAGTATGTGTGACCAAATCCAATCTGCAAGAAGGAATTTGTGGACGAGCTCTTAAGGGATACCTTTGTCATTAATACGCCACACGATACCGTTCGTTCCTCTGCGCTACAAAAAAACAAATCCGTCATTAGAAGAGGTTCTTTTGATAGCCGAATCATACGAGGCAACAAGAAACACAGTTAGTGTTATAAAAAATGAAAAATCTTCTACACAGTTGGCAGCAACAGCAGAGGTATTTCGGATACAAGCTAATGCACGGCAACATAACAGATCTTTTAGCACGGGGGCAAACAATGCTAACGGTAAGAAGCCTCAATCAATGAAATCTTGCCAAAGCTGTAAAGTTACACATAAAAGAGAAAAATATAAATTTCGGCAGGCAATGTGCTACAAGTGTAATCGCACTGGTCACATTTCAGCTGTATGTATGAGCAATGCAGATCACAATAATAACAACGGTAAAAAAACTGGAACAGACCTCGTTCTCGAAACAGATTTACCGCAAACTCTGAGCGTAGAGTAGAAAAAATCGAGACGATTGATGTTATACCTGTATCAAATCATGCAATTGGACATGTAAATGTCGTAGGTATTGGAAACCAGTGCAAGTCCACCAAAAGTCACATGATAAACGGATGTAACGAACAACCACACAGAGAAGGGAACAAAATATTTGTTCACATAAAAGTAAACCAAATTCCCATGAAGTTTCAAGTCGACACGGGGGTGACTGTCTCGATGATCGGGTTAGATGAGTATGAAAAGTTATGTGACATGAAGATAGAACCTGCAAATTTAATTCTGAAAGGTTATGGCAATTTTATGGTCCCAGTGCTAGGGCAGTCAAGTGTTAAGGTGGAGTTTTGTGGATCTCAGAAGATACTCCCAATTTTGAAATCAAACGTACATCCAAAATTTTGCAGAGCTAGACCAATCCCGTATTCACAAATTTATGCGTTTAAAGAGGAAGCTGAACGACTCGTGGTAGCAAACATATGGAAGCCGATTAAGCAGCCCCAGTCGTCATCGTTCCAAAACGTGAGGGACGGGTAAGGATCTGCAGCGACTTTAAGGCCGTGAATTCACAACTTAATGTAGACCAGTACCCTATTCCTAGGATAGAAGAGTTGATGTACAAACTTCGAGGTGGAAAGTTTTTTTTCTAAAATTGATTTGTCTGATGCGTATTTGCAGGTAGAGCTGGACGAAGAATCGAAGCGTATCATGGTTGTTAATACTCCACAAGGACTCTACCAGTACCAATTTAGCATTTGGGGTTTCGAGCCCACCGGCTTTATTCCAGCGGTTACTCGAACAGTTAATTAGTGATATTCCAAATTGTGTTAATTACCTAGATGACATTGTACTGACAGGGACCACTGTAGATGAGCATATCAATTCTTTGAAATAGGTTTTTAAACGACTGCATGAAAAGGGCTTAGTTTGCAACAAAGATAAATGCTACTTTTTACAACCTAAAAAAATGAACTACTACAATAAATTTATTAACAATTTCCAATAGATTCCGATCGAATTTTCCACTTTTCTCGTTTAGACCCCGTATTAAAAAAAAGTTCACGGCTGGCCGGAGCATCTTGCCGAAGATAATAAAGTTTTGAAACTATATTTTGATCGCAGATTTTCGTTATTTATAGAAAATAATGTTATGCTTCTCCAAACAGAATCTGCTAGAGTTATCATCCCTTCAGCGTTACAGACCAAGGTGTTAGATCTATCGCACAGTGGTCATTGGGGTACTACACGGATGAAACAGCTCTCTAGAAGGTATTGTTGGTGGCCCACTATCGATAAGTACATCACGGATCGAATGCAAAAAACTTTTCACGTGGCCCAGGCTGGGTTCGTGGAGTGGTTTTAAAACGAATCGGTCGTATGATGTATCTTGTGTCAACACCATGTGGCACTTGGCGGCGATACCAGAAGCAGTTTAGAACACGAAAACAATGCGACACAAGTACAGAGAAGCCCACAACTGATGACAATCTTATACGAGTCGAACTCAATCAGGCAAGTATGCAATCTAGTAATGCTAACAGTAGTTCTCCTCATAATTCTAGACTATCGGAAAATATGCAAGACAACAACGCCCTGAATCCGACTCCGATGGTTTAGCAAGTACCGTCTCCTGATACACCAACTATAAGACGTTCCACCAGAACCAGAAACCCAGTTGTTCGATTCCAGATAAATCATTGATGTCTTTATAAGTTGGGGAGGAAATGTAGTAATGCATATTTAAGTACCTAGTATAAGAGAGGCGGCATTCTCTCGTCTGCACAATATGAATGCGAGAGTTACACCCTTGCCCTTGGATGATGTTTATACAGAACAGCAGCCACTCGTTCAGAGAAGTTTGCCAACCTCACATCAACCAGCAAATCTTTAAAACTATGTTAATTTTTTTTTCATAAAGTAATATTAAATAAGATTAGTATATGAAGTATCAAAGTAGTTTGCGTTTTATTACAACACTTTGCATTTTTTCTTCAGCTTCCTGAATGGTGTCGGCTCCTGAGAATAGATCGTCCACATACATCTCTTCCTGAATCATCTTAGCTGCTCTGGGATAGATTTACTCGGCTTGATAAGCTACTTCCATTAGGGTGCGTATTGCGAGATATGAAGCGGCGGCTGTTCCAAAGGTGACGGTCTTAAGCCGATATGTTTCAAATAATTTATTAAATTTATTAGTTTCCGTTTATTAAGTGCAAAATAAATGTTAAATTATTTAAAATTATTATTATAATTCAAAACAATTTATAAAATGTAACTTGACGACAAAAGTCTTAATAAATTAAACACCCCTGAAGATGTTGGCAAAAAACCAAACGAAACGTCGGAAAAATTAATGAATTAGTCTTTTAATTGCTTTAAAAACCTAGGATCAAAAAGCCCAAATTTAAAATACACATTATTTAAATAATAGAATATTGATCAATTCAAAATTAAAATCGATAAATATTGAATTGATTTAGAGGATTCTTACGCCAATATACTAATTGATAATTTGAGTCCTTATCGGTCACCCAAATCTGCCTATACAATTTTTCAATGTCGGCTGAAAAGTATAACGATAGAATCTCCATCGTAGAATAACGTCAATAACATTCTGCTGCAGAGAAGGTTTCGTAATTAAATGATCATTAAGGGAGCTCCCATCTGTTGTTTGAAAAGATGAGTCGAAGACTACTCTTAGCTTAGTTGTCGAGCAGCTTTCTTTTTAAACAGCATGATGAGGTAAAAAAATTATTGAAATTGAAAATATTTGCTGCTAGGCGTTTTTCCAGGCTTCTGAACCGTTGAATGGCTCGTTCATAGGATCTGGCTCAAATTTGGAAATGTTTTTTCTTTAAACGGAAGTGCCACCTGCTAATATCCATCATTCAACTTTCTAACATGCCTCAGATACTGTTCTTCACATTCGATATTTTCTCAAGTTTTTCAGACTGCAGCACTTCGGTTGTAGTGTCTATCATCTGTTTGATAGGTTCAGCCTTTTCTTGATTAATTGAAACCTGATTAAAGAAAGATTTTAGTTGGGTGTTCACTAAAAATCGTGCATGGTCGGGTCGTATCTGTCTTTAAGAATGGTCCACGCTTTGATGTAGTTGCCGTTATCTATACTAAGGTGAGCTAAAAGTTTTTGGGCTTCCCCTAACACACTTGATTTTAAGTAATGTAACTTCTTTTGGCTTCAGCTCCTTGGTGTCCCTTTCTTTAGTTTATTGCTTGCATCAAGCAAATCCGCACGGTAAATTACATACGAATCACATATTTTATCATATATCTCTTCAATTTTTTCATAGTAATCGACATCTTCCTCTGCGATGGCCGAAAGAAGATTTTCATGCAATTTTTTGACAGAAGCGATATCATCTTCCAACAACTCCAATTTTCCAGACTGATGATTGTTTGTTCTACAGATGGAACCAGTTTTTGCAAAATTAACATGATCTCGCACTAACTCTTATAGATTCTATCTAAGAATTTTTTTCGGCCGTGTTATTTTTGTTTTTAACAGAAAGACTTTTTACAATAAAGTTGATTTATTTATTTTATATTGTGTATAGCAATTGATATATAAGATAGAAGATACACTCACGTATGGGTTTTTTTTTTATTTTTCATAAAAGGCTGATTATTCTTTAATTTATTTTAAATCGATTTCGAAATTTCGCTGCCACACAAAACACACTTCTTGTAAAATTTTGGAATTAAGTATATGTAACTCGCAATTTTGGTGATGATTATTAAGGGCTTCGTTAGCAAGAAATGTTGGTCTGTTGATTCAGCAAGAAAGAATTATTGGTTTTAATTTCTTTAGTATAATATGGTGAAAAGGCAATTTTGGATAACAACGTTAAGTGAGAAGCAAAAATTAAACTCTAAATTGTTCAACTTTATATAAAAATGGAATGAATGAATATATTTTAATATGACCATGTGGTTTTGTTTTATGCCATTTTAGATGTTGTCATTATTGAAAACTTAATAAAGTTGGATGTTGGCATTATTGAAAAATATTAATATAGTTGGATGGATCCAATAATCGCTACCATGGTGACGTCATAGTCTCCAACAAATGAAAAACACAACCTTTGGCTACAAATCCATTGTACGAAATTTTATGAAAATCAATAGTATTTTTTACTGGAAAAATGGAAGTGTCTAAAACGCTTGTATGGCAGGTACCGTTAAAAATCTGCTTCTAAAAAATTTTTTAAAAATCGATCGTATTTTTTTCGAGAAAAATTGAATTATCTGTTACGTTTATATGGCAGGTAGGTACTCTAAAAATACAGAGTACCAAGTTTGAAGAAAATCGTTTAGGCTGTAGGTGTTTAGGCTTAAGGTGTCGATACATTCAGACTGACAGACGGACAGACAGATAGACAGACAGAATTGTTGGACCTACTATTTTCGTGTTCTTTATCATCATAATGTCATGTTTGATTGTTATCTCAAAACTTTTGTTTTTACGAATACAAAACTTGCCTTAGTACCTATAACCGCAAGTAAGAAATCATGGCGCACCTTTGATAAACCACTGCATCTTTGTCCAGTGATATAAAAAAATCGAATGACTTTTATATAGTAATCCTATTCCTTACCTGTCTACTAAAAGCTATTTCATCTCGATCGCACGTCATTCTGATTTTGTACAAACGAAAAAAAAAAAATCATGGCACCCCTTTGATGAACCACTGCATCTACATAATGTCCATCGATTTAAAAAATCAAAGTTATTTATATATATTAGTTGTTTCTCAAAAGCTATTTCATCTCGATCGAACGTCATTCTGATTTTGTACAGCCATTTAACCGTAAAAACATAGAATTCAGTCAAAAATATGTAATTTTATGTATCCCTCTTCTGCTCTTTATTATATTACTATATTAAATTCCGTATATTTTTATATGCACTAGTTAAAATTTTATAAATAAATAAAATGTTTACAACAATTTTCTACCATCGTCCATAAAGTGATTCGAGTTGGATCGTCACCGAGGGGTGCGTGCATCTTTGTTCTTAGTAATAGTCCAATTCAAGTACCTACTTACCTACATTTTAATTAACATTACATTTTGACTTTGTTTTCGTAATGGATTGCCAAGTTTGCAATAAAAAGATTGCTCGCAGTGATGCAAATAAATTGTCATGCTTTGACTGTAATTTATTTTTCCATTCCGTGTGCGTCAACTTAAATTCGGATGAGCTTGAGTGTATGAGTTCCAATGATTTGCCTTATCGTTGAAAATTAACAACAAATTCAACATCTACTAAAAAAAACTACAATAGCATCTACTTCAAGTCGCAGGGCAGCTGAAGCATCGAACAAAATAAAATCAACGCTAATACAACAGATACCTGATTCACTTGAAGTTAATCATTCGCATTTACATCAGGAGGGCAGGTCAATAACCCTTCAAATGCTTTATGAAGAAATTTTATGCTTGAAAAATATTAATCAAGACTTCTTCGATTCCGTTAAACAGTTGAAAACAACTCACTTAAAGAGAGAATTGTGTCTCTTGATGGAAAACTAAATTTGTGTGAGCAGAAGCAGTTGGAGAATGTAATTGAAATTGTAGGTGTTCCCAATGTCAGTGAAGAAAATGTATTGGAGAGTGCGCAAACGATATTTAGTACTCTTTAAATATTACTTTTTCAACTGATGATATTAAGAAGTGCTACATCAAACCAACATCGCTGAGAAATAGTACTAACTCTGTCCCTTTAGTCAACAATGGCAAAAATAGGATTGCTGGCCCTGGGATCATTTGCATTCACTTCTCTTCTCAAGAAGCAAAGCAGAAAGTAATGAAGAGTAAGAGAACCTTGAGAAAAAATCTAAACTCCTCTCTTTTTGTTGATAATGGCAAAAGTAATATTTACATAAATGATTCCTTCACAAGCTATACTCGCAAATTATTTATGGAAGCTAAAAACTTCAAAAACGATTTTAATTATAAATATTTATGGTTCCGAAACTCTAAAGTTTTAGTAGTTAGCTTTACGATCATTTGATGATTTAAGGGCGCTAGAAGGCAAGTAATTGTCTTTTGCTTATCTTCTTTATTCTTCAATATGAATAATTTTAACATAAGCCCCGATCTGTTTAGCAATGACCTGTCTATTAAAACTATAAGAAGCACAATTTTTTTTAATTTTCATTCAAATTCGATAGAAAGCAACTCTTTGTTTATTATCCATCAAAACGTACGTAGTTTACGGCAGAATTTTGATTCGTTAGTGCGCAATCTGGAAGCTTTTGTTTACTTGCCAGATATTATATTTGTTTCAGAAATCTGGATTTTCGAAATTGAAAATGACGAGTATTTTATTCCTGGGTACAATTTTAGTTGTAATACAAATGAATCATACTCGGCAGGAGGTGTGGGAGTTTTTGTTCGTGAGGATTTCGAATATGAAGTATGTTCCATTGATATGAAGAGTGCGGATGTAATAAAAATTATGTGTAAAGTAAACAATGAGACTTTTAATGTTGCTTGTTTCTATAGACTTCAATCTTGTGAAACTCATGTTTTTCTGGAAGAATTTTCAATTTTTTTAAGAAAGGAAAAGGGTTCTAACTTTATTTTGGTTGGCGATTTCAATATAGATATTTTAAACTTGAATTCTTGGTCTGAATCTTATCTAGCGTTTCTAGCTGAACATGGCTTTAATAAATTTATAAATGAATCCACTAGACCTACTTCAGGTTCTTGTCTTGACCATGTGTTTGGAAGATTTTTAAAAATATCGTCAGAGCTCTGTTACGGTGTTATCTTAGATCTAGGTATCACTGACCATTGCATGAGCGGCATTTTATTGTGTAATTTAAATAATGTAAAACGTTTTAAATACGACCCTGGCATAAATATTAGCAAGATAAGATTTGATTTGCTGTATAACGCTCTCCTTAGTGAAGACTGGTTTAATGTATTTGATGATGAAAATCCTAATTCTGCTTATAATTCCTTTGTTGATAAATTGCAAAAATATTTACTTAAGTGCACCATAAGTAAGGTATATAAAAAAAAGGTGTTAAATTGAAACCTTGGATAAATCATATTATTCTCAAGCAGATTAAACTCAAAAACAAATTGAAACGTAAAAGTAACCGGCACCCATCAAATACGAGACTTATGAACCGTTTAAAAACATTGTGCAAAAAAGTAAATAAACAAGTAAAAGTATGTCGCGAAAGGTATTATTTTAATAAATTTCAAAGTTCACGCGGCAATTCGAGAAAAGAGTGGAAAGTTATTAATGAAATAACAAAAAGGAAAGTACGCGATCCTATTAATCATCTTACTATTATCAACGATAGCGTTGAAATTGAAGATCCTAAGGAAGTAGCTAACGTTTTTAACAAACATTTTATATCTGTTGGTGTTAATAATTTTCCTAACGATATCAATTATTGTGATAACTGTGCAAACAAATACATAACCCAAAATACACCCTCAAGTGGTAGCTTCTTTTTCGAGCCTATTACTGGTTCTGAACTTCTGGGAATAATTTACTCCCTAAAGAACTCTTTTTCGTGCGGTTATGATCGAATTTCCAATTCAACAATAAAAAAATAGCCTTGTATTTGGTTGATGTACTTGTTTATATTTTTAATCTAAGTATAACTAAAGGAATTTTCCCTGAAAAACTAAAATATGCTAATGTATTGCCGCTTTTCAAAAAAGGGATGAGAAAGGATATTAATAATTACAGACCAATCTCTATTTTGCCAACTATTTCGAAAGTATTTGAGAAAGCAGTAAAAATAGAATGCTTAAGTACCTTAGTAAAAAAATAATTCTTCAATTCCGCTCAGTTTGGTTTTATGGAAGGGCTTTCAACTGAAGATGCTCTTCTCTCTTTTTGCTCGTTCATCAATAAAGGGTTAGATGATAAAAAATGTTGTGCGGGTCTTTTTGTTGACATAACCAAGGCTTTTGACATGGTGAACCACAAGATATTGTTAAATAAGCTGTTTTCTGCTGGTTTTCGAGGTCCAATGCTGAGCTGGTTTGTTTCATACCTTAAAGATAGACCTCAACAAGTTAAAGTTAGTGGATGCCTGAGTAATACTGAACTAAATAACTTGGGTGTACCGCAAGGTTCTGTCCTTGGCCCACTTTTTTTCTTAGTATATATTAATTCCATATTTGCGTTAAAGTTCAGAGGACATGTAACAGCTTTTGCTGATGACTTAGGTATTGCCTATAACTCTAATAACCCACTTGATCTCGCTGCTGATATTAACAATGATGTAAGTTTATTAGGATCTTGGTTTGCTGCTCATAGACTTGTTATAAGACACAAAACAAAGTTGATGATTTTAAGTTTGAATAACGAAAGAAGCTGCGATTTAGACTTCATTTTTCACTCATTTGAGTGCCAGAAACTTAGCTCATTCTGTTCTTGTAATTTGAATATGAATAATAATTTTAACTTTTTCGGAAACTGCTCGTCTAAGTGCTTCAAGATAGAAACTGTTAGCAATTTTAAATACTTGGGTGTGCTGATCGATAAAAATATGAGCTGGCTTGATCATATTTCTTATTTGAAACAACATCTCAGAATCGGTCTTCGTAGCTTTTACCGCCTTGAAAAACTAACAGATAACAAAACCCTTAGAACAGTATATTTTGCAATCTTTCATTCAAGATTGCAGTACGGTATTTCCTGTTGGGGTGGTGCATACCATTCAAAGCTCCACCCACTCAATGTGTTGCAAAAATGTGCTGTAAGAAAAATTTCGGGTGCAAATCGTCTAGATCATTCTATACTCCTTTTTAGAAAGTTGAGTATTCTCCCAGTGAAACATTTATATTACTATAAAGTAAGTAAAGTATTTTTTATGAAAAATGGTTTCTTTGAAAGCCCTATTAATGAAAGGCATTACCTGAGCAGTAATTCTTCTTTCACTGTTTCTATTCCTTCTCTCCGAACTACTCATTTCAGAAACTTTTGCACTGTAGTAGCCTTTTGAAGGCAGTCAATAGACTGCCTTTTGAATTTCGTGTTATAAGAATCCTTAATCTATACTTAAAAAAAATCAAGCAATGGTTCTTGCTTTTGACCACAATGAAATTGAAACTCTGCTTCCTTATGTAACTTAACTATATTATTATGCTTTCAAGTAAAATTATTTTAGTAAGACAACGTTAACTGTGCTTCTCTTTGTATTTTAAATTTAATACAAATTGTAAACCATAAAATAAAGAATAATGTAATAAAAAAAAAAAAAAAAACTCATAATCATAAATTGATTATAAAACTCATAAAATTTTGTACTTATATCCAATTATTGTCTTAAGAATTACATATAATTTCTGAAGTGATTATAACACTATTTACTTGTAAATATAATTAATCACTACTTATTCTTGATCTCTTATTGTGAATTATCTTAGTATTAATAATCTTGTTATGATCTCCGAATAATGAATAAAAAAAAAAAAAAAAAAAAAAAAAAAAAAAAAAAAAAATCAATAACGAGAGTCAATTCTTTTTACTGTATTTTAATTACTAATACATGAAAATAGTAAGGTATGTGAAACTATTTGTTGAGAAAACTACACGTTAGACATTCCATTTCACTCAGTGGAACACTCGCATTTGTTAGCTGAATCGCTTTTCAATGAAATGCCACTGATCTCACTCACTCCCTGGCAGTTTGAATTAGCGGAATATCGGCACAGGTGATAACGCCTGATTTTACATTTTTTTCAATAAATCTATAGCGATCTATCCAATGTTATTTTAATTTGCATTTTTTGTGACATTTTTGCCTTTCACTTTGTAACGAAAATTATGAAATAAAAAACCTCACTTTCTTACACATCAACGCGCCCGTGGGACCGAAACCATAAAACCATGAGAAAAATTATTATCATTTCAAATTCCGTTGTAGCGAAACTACCTTCCTACGAAATTTCGCTGCCCCACGTTGGGTGCCAATTATGTAACGAAAATTACCAATTAATAATCCTTCTTACACAACAGAGCCAATATGGCCCGAAGTCAAGAAATACAAAAGTTCAAGGAAGAAAAACTATCGTCTCTTCCGATACCATTGTAGAGGAATACTCGTTCTACGACCTTTCGGGTTTTCTATTGGGCGCTATCATGTAATAGAAAAATAATGAATTTAGAAGAAGAAGGAAAGAGAGGAACGTTATCATCAAAGAGGGAAATCTCTAACGACATCATCGCCTTCACAAAACTCAGCGCTAACAAAGGACCAAAACCTCTTAATATATATAAAGAAAGAAAACGAAAAGAATTCTTCTCTGTGTCTCGAGTGTTTGCTAGCGATCTATCTTAGTGTCAATTCTTATCATTCCACTCCGAATCTAGGTTACAGAATAAAAGTCTCATGTAAGGGAAGACGAAAGATTAGAAATCATCTTTACGATATCATCCACACGCTATCTTTTCTCATCACACAACCCCTACTCTTACCTACCTACATGAGAACTTATGTGTATGTAGGTATTATATACACTTTCTCATCGTGACTATAAATGGAGGATTCAAAATAAACTTACTTCAGAGTATTTTCTTTTTGGTAGATCAAGGTCTAACAATATCTCCCTTAACTAAATTAATTACCATTGACTACTCTTGACTATAATTATAGTACGTTTATTTTCATGAATCTACCGAGTACTCTTCTATATCTATCTAATTCTTGGAGAAAGTATTAATTCCTCATGATTCCAGAAAAGAAACCTTAGCTATTATCTATAGAAAGAACATCTTTGATCCACAATGATAACCTAGGATCCAATATACCAATCCGTTTTTACCACTCTTAATACCCTACCTGATAATAAGGCATATCCGAGCAGCGTCAGATTGGGTTAGCCAGTGCTCGACCAACGCAGTTGGCCTGATATTTGCTCGATCGCTTAGCTCGCCGCAAGAGGGGCGATCTTGCTATGGGAACGCTGACTGGTGTCACATACTATTTACAGACCATGACCTTGCTGACGTTTGGCCATTATGAATTTTGTTGAGAGCTAGGGCCCGAATTTGTGAATTAATGATTACGAAAAATCTCTCAAGAAGAGAATGAAGAATTTGTTTTTGATCTATATCGGGAGAACATAGATGATCGTGTCTCCGTGAGTAGATCATAACCGCCATGTTCCTAATTGCTCACAAAAAAAAAAAGATTAAGGAACCCTTGTGTGTGGGAGTGAATATGTCAAGTCACTCCTCAATGCCTATCTACCCAACCTAAAGAAAGTTCAAAATGAATCAAAACTAACTCCCTATGTCTTCGTCGGCATAAAAAAAAATTTTACGTAGACTCCCATAATGTAGTAAGAGTTATTATACCCCTATTACATTAATGTTGTTGTTGTTGTTATAAACGAAGCTTATCCAGTCATCTCGGATTGTCAGTCACAACCCCCGATCCGATAAGTACTTATAAATCCATTTTTCTAAATCCTAAATAAAAAAAAAAAATAAGAAAGAAAATCGACTTCCCTAAGAAAAAATGTCTCCATACGATTTCAATACCAAAGACTAAATTTTCTTTCAAGAAACCTTTTTACATGTTTTATTTCTTAACTTAACAACTAACAAAATGTTTCTTAACATCTAAGTTTTTCTAGATAACTCTAACTTCTAATTTTTTTTTCATTAACAACCTTTAGTTAATTAATTATTATTACTGACTACTTTCATTTATTAATTTCCGTAAAGTAAAAGAAAATCAAGTTCTAAACGTAAACTTAATTCCAAAAAAAAAAAATATACAGGAATATCCTTTCAAAATCTACCACTTAATAAAAGTATGATCTCGAATTCGATATTCAACTTGTAATATGTTCAAATCAATGTTAGGTAATCCAAATATTTAATTCAATATCAAATAATTGAACATACACCAGACAAAATCTATGAGAAAGAAAATTAACTCAAGATCTCGACTGTAGTCTCCGCGACTTAACAGACAAATCCTTTGAAATACTAAAAAGGACTCACGATCATTCGATCAACGACGGACCGGACTATAAAAAAAAAATTCCTAAACTATCCGATAGTTTAGAATTTCTTCAAAAGAAAAAAAAAAACTTCACAATCACACGTAGGTATAGGTAATTTCTGAAAGTAATAACTTCAATAGACATATACTTTCGCAGAAATTTCATATACTATTCGACACGACAAGGGCGAACCTGAATTAATGTTAAACAGTAACTCTATCTTAATCACAGATAACCCTTTCCCAAACCAAAATATATGGACCTTTAACCGTTTCTCAAATATGATAAACACGGTAGAAAAGTCTTCAGTGAAAATCAAAAAGGTTTAATAAAAATATCAAATAAAAATTATAATAAAAAAAAAATCAATAAAAAGAATGTAATAAGTGTTATTAAATATCAATATAATTAAATATAATCATAAAAAAGGGAAAAATCTCTACCTACAAGGGAATGCATTCACTCGATGATGGAGTTTTCAACAAAGTATAAAAGTGACAACTTTGTTGAGTGGGGTAAGTCAAATCAAAAAAAAAAAATATTTGGGTGTAAGATAGTATCTTCACAAAAGATTATAAATAGTATAATCTCTTATGGATAGTGAGTTAAAAAGGACAATCGAACAATTCGAAGGTCTTTTAGTTAAACTGTTATATCGCTTCGAAATTATTTTTAAATTTGTTCGCGATTCACATAAAACAAAAAAGAAACAAAAATTATAAGTGACCATAAAAAGTAGGTATTCAACGGAACCATTTATAAAACGTAGTCCGAAAGGTAACAAACGTAAGTATTAGATCTTCCGGAAAAATATTCACGTTTTGTAAACTATAACAATAAAGCATTAGCGCATCCTATGATTCTTTATAGTGTCATAGGTAACTTATTATTAAGTTCCCATGAGTTAACTTTCTTTTTCATGAATGTTGGTTTCGGAAATTGTTTCAAGGAAAGGACAAATAATCCGATACCAAAGTTTAACAAACCTTTATGGGGTAAGTTATTAAAATTATTAATCTGACGGACACACTGTAGGTAAATACAGGTAAGTGATAAATTATCTTTCTTCTCTTTTACTTTTCAGGTTACAATGTAAACGTCTTTTTTTACAATTCCAAATTGGTGAGTACAAGTTTTATTAAATTTACAAACGTTTTATTACATAGCGATGACCACACTATAAAACTATTCAGATCACATAAGTGAGTTAATTACGTGGAAAACACATTCCAAAAAAAAAAGTAATTTATATTACGTGAGTGGAACTTTTTTACTTGGAGATCTCACTTCAAATTCAAAAAAAAAAAATAAATTCGTGACTAAAAAAATTAAGGAGATAATAATCAAGTTTTCAAAAATAGACTAAACTTCTCATCGAGTCAAAATTATTTCTTTTCAGATTTATTCTTACGAATACTTAAATCGCACTTAAATAAATCAAAAAGTGACAGTACCTTTTTGTAGGGTTACCCCTACTTATTTGCTTCGATGATTTATAGCTAGTTCACGTTACAGTTGATTATTCAGATGTCTACTCCAACGGTGTCATTGTTGAAATTAATCCGTTATTTACTTGCTGATGAGATTATAAGTATTCTAAAGTTGATCTTTGTTAACGGCTTCCCACGATGTTAACTTAGGTTCATACTATCATGTACGATAGCTGGTTTTTCTTCAATACAATACTCCAGGACTACCATACCGACGGATATTAAGATCATGATTCGGACTCAAATCCAAAAGCAAAAATCCAAACTGTATTTACTTATAAACAGTTGTAATAGTTCTTGATTTTTAACGAAAAAGGTGAGAATTGAAGTTTGAAACTCAATCTCAAAAATAGTTTTACGAAAATTTCTTTCTAAACTTGAATTACGTTTGAACGAATTGTTAAAGAATTATGATTACTCTTGACCATGCCACAAGAATTTTAATAACGAGAGATTTCGTAATCTGATGCATAAATTAATTAACTTAAAAAAAATAAAAAATCCAGGCAGACCAGGATTTCTCCTTGGACTTGACCGTGGATAGGCAAATTTGACTATTAACGTATTGATGGATTCGCTTGTCCTAGTCGTTCTAGGTATGTATGTATGTCCTGCCTGCCTAAAACGAACGAAAAAGAGTCGTTTAAGTAAAAATTTCAATATTTCTGTTTCTAGTGAAACAGTCCTTCGAAGTTTTATTTTCTCAAACTATAATGCGTTTGTATATTACATTATCATAATGCAAATATATTTGCTTACCTGGATGTAATTTTTTTGTTTGGAATGAGGGTGGTTTTCGTTTCTTGTATGACGAGTCCCACTACTTTGATGTCATGTAGGTACTCTCGGTTTATGCACATGTGTTTCTTTTGCAATTTTACGTAGAGCACTCGTGTCTGAACAAAAAAAATTATCCAATTATATTCGGTCGGATAGCGTAAATTATATTTTCATTACTTACATTTTTATTCTCTTTCTTTTCAATTTTTAAAGCGTAAATTATTTTCTTAGAATTTTGTCTATATTTCTAGGATGATGTTTTCCGCATTGGCCATGAATTATGTATTTGTCGTGTGTTATTCGTCGTCGTCTAGCAACTCTTCCTTACCGACATGAATCGAATTTGGCTTGGCGAAGTCTCAATTCTCGGAGGGATGATTTCTTACTTTATGTTTTCGACGAATAATACTTCTTTTGGTGATTCTTCTAGCCGGATTTGGATGAAATATCGTGGTGATGGATTCTTTATGTGATTTCCTCTCCATTAACCACGCGATTCTTTGTTAGAAAAAAAAATTTCTTGGAATTTCACATTTTCTTGTCACACACAAAAAATTAAATCCATACCTTTATTATTTCTGATAGTTTAATCCTTTTTCTTTTAGCTTAGTTCTATGGATGATGTTTCCCGCATACATTTTATAAATTTTTCTGTTTCGTTGGCCCGTTATACAATATTTCTTCGACTTTGATTTTTAACGCGACACAACTTCTTTGCGCAGACAGATAATTTGAAAAGAACGTTCTGGAATTTTACATTCCCCAACCAACTTACGACAGATGTTCTGTCTCGCTATTTTGCCTTTGATTTGCGCGAGGTGAAAAGCTTTTGGAGTGAGATACCTTCCGGTGATATCTCCTTCCCGTTTTTTCTTTAACAAACTTATGCGCCCTTGGGTATCTTATAGGTGTTACTTGTAATAGTATGCGTAGAACTCCTTTTTCCTTAAGGCTACGTTCAGACTTGAATTATATTGTAAACTTTCTGTTTGATTGATGATATGACTGAAACATTATCATGTGTATCTCTTCGTGAACTAAACTATTTTAATGTCGTATTCGTAAGTATGAAATGTTTCACAATAAGGTAAGTATTAAAGTGTTCGTCATTTAATGTCATTTAGTGAGTATTTTAAGAAGAAGTTTTTGTTATAATAACGAAGATAAGTACGTATTTAGGTTCATAAATTACTATATGTATTTTGTAAATTAGTTCGTATTCGTAAAGGTAAGTATAGGTATTTCGGTCGCTGTCTAGGTAAGTACGTAAATGTTATAAGGTAAGTATTGTTTTATCGTAAGTTCGGTAAGTATAATAATTGAAATAAATATATTTTTGAGTGTTGAATGACACTGATGTGACAATCTTCACTTCGTGTTTTATTTATCTATTCGTTATAATACCAGAACCTAGACAATATGTAAGTAAGTATGTTAAATGTAAGTTCATTTTTTTAACCACGTACACAAAGAAGATGCACATGAAAATTAATCAATCGTCTTAACTACAAAAGGACTATGTTTGAGATCAGTCTTTTTCAAGACTATTTTTTTCGAATTTTTCAAGAGTTGCGTTGATTGAATTCAAACGAAGTAACTCTTTTCGATTAAAGACTAGGTTAAAAAGGTACGTTTTATATTCGATATTTCAAGAATTTGCCTCTTTTGATGACTTAATTCACAGTATTCTACTTAATCATAAAAATGTTACTTCTCAATTGTTTCTCTATCATATATTGCAACATAGATTTGCCAATTATATAATCATTTTTGTGTTTCCTACTTCGTTATAGAAATGAGTCAATCAATCTACACTTCGCTTTAATATTTTATGACTTGCGTCATCTATCTGAAGACTAGAAAACTATTTCAGTTCCTCCACTTTGTAATCTACTGGGTCGAACTTTTCCCCACTCGTTAGACGTTAGTGTTTTAAGGCATGTGTATACTATATATGCTGTTCACACAGGGTTGAATTCCCCAAGTAGCTTTTTTTTTGCCATCTTGTCTCTTTTCTACCTCGGTGTTATAGGTACTTTGGTTGTTTAGGGTCACAACGAGATGTCACCATATCTCTGGGAGCACATTTCATTTATAACACTTTAGTTGTTGAACTCTAATGAAAAATGGTTCCGAGTTGTGACAAAATGCGATGAACATTTTAGAACAACTGAAAGAAATTAATTTTTAGGACAAGTGTCTTAGCTAAACTCATTTAAGGAAATGTGTTTAAGGAAATTTTCGAGTTGGTTCGACTATTGAACAGTGTTGGGTGGTGTCGTTCCTACAGAAATATACCTATCGCAATAAATAAACAATATAGGTGTAGAAGTGTTTTTCCTACAAAGCAGGTTCACTTCGACGAAGTCTACTTCGTCGAATGAAGCTGAAAAAGAAAACGCTTACTAAAGTGTCTAACTCCTTAAATACTATCATTGCTATAGTTTATAAGTATACTCAACCCACGACCCTTTGTGTCTCATGCACAGGCTGACAAGTCGGGCTAAGATATGATGATACTTCGATGGGAGATTGAACTACGCTTCATTTTCTCAAATCTTTAGTATGCACCACAGTTTCAAAGCCATTTGTATCTTTAACTTTATACAAATTATTACCTACAATTTTAATTACTTGTGATTTGTGTTTATAGCGCTACTAACACGCTCGAGTACTTGATTCTGGCTTTGGGCCAGTGCCTCTTGTAAAGTCTTGCGGTCCTCCGCTCGACTGAATCCGACGGTGGCTACCACCATCTCCTTAATGTAATCCTCCCACTTCTCTGCTTCTCGGCTTGTGCGGTCCCTCCTGGGACTAGGGCTTCTGACTCGTGTTGGCGTTCGGTCATCTTCGTCTACCATATCAATTACTTCAGCTGTTATACGACTAATACTCGCTGCTCCAGCTTCCTCCTCTGCTTGACTAACGTCGGCAGCATAGGATCCTTCCATTGTCATGTTATGTTCAATGTCCAGTCTTTTCCTGAATCTCGTGTCATGCACATCCATAGTTGTTGGTTCGCGAGGATTTTTCCTCTCCTTCCCATCAGCTTTTGGATCTTTATCTTTTGGTTTCACCATCTTTAAGACTTCTCAATTGCAGAAACTTTTACACAACAAAGTGTACTCAAAACGAAAATACTAACAAACAAAAAAAATAATAATAACCTTAAAAATAATTATTTTTACAAAGGTTTCTTAATTTCTAAACTAATTCTAAACTAACTCTAAAACTTACTAACTCTAAAACTTACTAACTCTAAAACTTACTAACTAACTTAACCTAATATTTATGTAGGGTAAACCCTCGGCCAAAAATATTCACAAACGTAAATTCCTAACAAACTAACTTAACTTCAAAACTAAATTCCAAAACTACCTAACTAACTTCAAAAACTAATTTCAGAACTAATTTTAAAATCTAATTTCAAAAAAAAAAACTAACTAATTACATTTCCAAGATCAATTACTAAATTTCCGAACTAAATTACTGAATTTCAGAACTAAATTTCAATACTAACTAACTTAAATTACAATTGCCACCAGGCACAACAATTTTAAAATCAACAGAAGTGATTTTCAAAAATTGTCCTAAACTACAAACGCCACCAGGCACAACAATTTTAAAATCAACAGAAGTGATTTTCAAAAATTGTCCAAAAACTCAACTGCCACCAGACACAACAATTTTAAAATCAACAGAAGTGATTTTCAAAAATTGTCCTAAACTACAAACGCCACCAGGCACAACAATTTTAAAATCAACAGAAGTGATTTTCAAAAATTGTCCTAAGCTACCGTTGCCACCAGGCACAACAATTTTAAAATCAACAGAAGTGATTTTCAAAAATTGTCAAACAAACTCCAATTTCAAAATCAACATAAGTGACTTTAAAAAATTGTCAAAACTCAAAAAAAAACTACTATCTATCTATCAATTTAAATTTCAAAAATACTTAACTCAAAAATTTCTCAAGACTCTACAAAACTATCAAAATAAATAACTTAATCTCAAAAAAAAAAAAATCTATATATCATAAAAGGATTGGGGTTGCGACTGGACAATCCCGTCGATGACTACCACATCGTTTCAACAACATCATTAAAAACAAACATATAAGTTCCTAAGATTATAGAACTTCGTATTACATAACTTAAAACTTCAATAGATCAAACGAATAAAGAAGAATCTTTTCTTTCCTTCATTAGATAAACACTTCAGTCGAACTTATTCTACGTCACTACAACTGACTTAAGAGAGAAATATCGATCCCCTAACGGATAGAGCTTAAGAACTTTCTAAAAAGAATTATCCAACAAAAAAAAAATAAAAACAATCTCTATTACCATTTGTGATGTCAATATCAAATATTAATTCTTGCTGACAACATCTTCTCAATGAAGATAAAAATAAAGCTTTCGCAACTGACGTAACGTGGGAACATCGTCGACCTATTACCGGACAAAAGTCACTACTAAATCTTCGAGAAAATAACTAAATACCATTGCTAACTTCACACTAACGCTACTGACTACTAGAAAATTAACTTCCAATACGGTCATTAGATTTATAAGTTAACTAAATTTCATATAAATATTAAGTGAAAAAGGTGAAAAAGAAAAATTTTTGGAGAAAAGAAGAAAGTTAGATCCACTTACTGCTGCAGACGTGAGTCAGGAAATAAAGTTCAACTAACCACCGGTCAGTATCCAAGATTACCCTTCCACTAGACCACAAATCTCAGAAAAATCTCAACAAAAAAAAAAAACAAAAAAAAATTTAAATTTCAAAAAAATTTTTTTTTGAAAAATCAAACAAAAATCAAAATTCAATAAATCTCAAATCTTCGAAATCTTCGGAATCTTCACTAACTCATGCCCCACGTTGGGCGCCAATTATGTAACGAAAATTACGAAATAAAAAACCTCACTTTCTTACACATCAACGCGCCCGTGGGACCGAAACCATAAAACCATGAGAAAAATTATAATCATTTCAAGTTCCGTTGTAGCGAAACTACCTTCCTACGAAATTTCGCTGCCCCACGTTGGGCGCCAATTATGTAACGAAAATTACCAATTAATCATCCTTCTTACACAACAGTGCCAATAGGGCCCGAAGTCAAGAAATACAAAAGTTCAAGGAAGAAAAACTATCGTCTCTTCCGATACCATTGTAGAGGAATACTCGTTCTACGACCTTTCGGGTTTTCTATTGGGCGCTATCATGTAATAGAAAAATAATGAATTTAGAAGAAGAAGGAAAGAGAGGAACGTTATCATCAAAGAGGGAAATCTCTAACGACATCATCGCCTTCACAAAACACAGCGCTAACAAAGGACAAAAACCTCTTAATATATATAAAGAAAGAAAACGAAAAGCATTCTTCTCTGTGTCTCGAGTGTTTGCTAGCGATCCATCTTAGTGTCCATTCTTATCATTCCACTCCGAATCTAGGTTACAGAATAAAAGTCTCATGTAAGGGAAGACGAAAGATTAGAAATCATCTTTACGATATCATCCACACGCTATCTTTTCTCATCACACAACCCCTTACTCTTACCTACCTACATGAGAACTTATGTGTATGTAGGTATTATATACACTTTCTCATCGTGACTATAAATGGAGGATTCAAAATAAACTTACTTCAGAGTATTTTCTTTTTGGTAGATCAAGGTCTAACAATATCTCCCTTAACTAAATTAATTACCATTGACTACTCTTGACTACCATTATAGTACGTTTATTTTCATGAATCTACCGAGTACTCTTCTATATCTATCTAATTCTTGGAGAAAGTATTAATTCCTCATGATTCCAGAAAAGAAACCTTAGCTATTATCTATAGAAAGAACATCTTTGATCCACAATGATAACCTAGGATCCAATATACCAATCCGTTTTCACCACTCTTAATACCCTACCTGAGAATAAGGCATATCCGAGCAGCGTCAGATTGGGTTAGCCAGTGCTCGACCACCGCAGTTGGCCTGATATTTGCTCGATCGCTTAGCTCGCCGCAAGAGGGGGGATCTTGCTATGGGAACGCTGACTGGTGTCACATACTATTTACAGACCATGACCTTGCTGACGTTTGGCCATTATGAATTTTGTTGAGAGCTAGGGCCCGAATTTGTGAATTAATGATTACGAAAAATCTCTCAAGAAGAGAATGAAGAATTTGTTTTTGATCTATATCGGGAGAACATAGATGATCGTGTCTCCGTGAGTAGATCATAACCGCCATGTTCCTAATTGCTCACAAAAAAAAAAAAAAGATTAAGGAACCCTTGTGTGTGGGAGTGAATATGTCAAGTCACTCCTCAATGCCTATCTACCCAACCTAAAGAAAGTTCAAAATGAATCAAAACTAACTCCCTATATCTTCGTCGGCATAAAAAAAAAAAATTTAAATTTAAATTTTTAAAATGTTTCTTAACATCTAAGTTTTTCTAGATAACTCTAACTTCTAATTTTTTTTTTCATTAACAACCTTTAGTTAATTAATTATTATTACTGACTACTTTCATTTATTAATTTCCGTAAAGTAAAAGAAAATCAAGTTCTAAACGTAAACTTAATTCCAAAAAAAAATATACAAGAATATCCTTTCAAAATCTACCACTTAATAAAAGTATGATCTCGAATTCGATATTCAACTTGTAATAAGTTCAAATCAATGTTAGGTAATCCAAATATTTGTAATGGAAATGAAAAGGCTTACACAAACACCGCGCCAATGGGGACCGAAACCTTAAAATAATACATAGAAAAACCTATGATTCAGGATTTCGTTCATGCGAAAATTTCCGCACCTGCGAAATTTCGTGGCCCCACGTTGGGCGCCATTTATGTAATGGCTAAAAAGCAGGAACGAGAGCACACATGACCCTTTGATGAATTGAGATGAAATGAATCTACGATGTATCATACTGCCAGACGGACCAATACAACAAAAAAAAAACAAAAGAAAAATCTGAGTTCGGATTTTGATTTCGCTATACAAACTCGCATTGAAGACCTTTAATAACTTCGCTTTACTACACTCGAAACTTACATACAAGTTCCACACACTTCTAGAAAATTCATATTCACTCTACATCAAGTGCGACGTTCCCGTCCGTTCAGGATCCAAAATCACAAAAATTTTATTGAGTTCAATCGATTCGAGAAAAAGAATCTAGAGTGGAAATATCTGATAGCTTGAGGTCTCTAACCAACAAATGATTTCTCCACTCCCTCTTCCTCGCATCGAGAGAACCAGACATATTTCGGTGTTGTATACGTCGGTTTATTTCACCTAGGATCTGCCGATTACTACAAAATTGGATTTGCAGTGACTATCAATCATCGTTTGAAATTTGTATATCATTCGATTGATTATGTAGTATTTTTCCACCATCTAGGTTTATTTTATCTCAAATCTGTTAACTGTTTAAGGTTTTCTCTTTATACACGATAGCATTGGGGAGGTTTCACTTCCCTTGACCTAGAATTTCAATGTAGGCTCGATAAAAGAAAAAAAAATTAAAGTATCACATCACCTGAGATACAATTCAACCAAGGATCCTCTATAACCTATCTGTCCACGTCGACTTTTAGTACCTACGTCATACATAGGCACGTCCAAGCCCGGACAGAAAGGGTGACTAACACATTACTACTGCTTCAGGTCTCTACTTCGCCTTGGCTCAGCTCATCGGTTCAAGGAAGCGGGTAGACAGCAGAAGTGTAGTCGGGGTTACATATTGTTCGACCTGAAAGAGTCAAGTTGACGACTGACTCAAATTTTACTTTGGTAGGGCTAAGCTAATGAGCAAGAGGGCCCGGGGATGAACATGTGAATAGTTAAAACTTGGAAGAAAGAAAGTTCTCAGATAGCTTAAACTTCACTAAACTACTTCATTAAAGACTTCATTCTTATCACCGACAATGATGTTACTATCGGATGGGACTATTTATTTTTAAAGTTCAGATCTTTTCTGGCCCCAATATTAAAAATGAAAAGATTCACGAACGTGAGGAATGTAGATGGTGTATTTTCCTCGAGTGCTATTTAACCCGACCAGTAGTGAATGCTACTACCATTACTAGTATCACTAGTAACTGCAGCCATTCACCCAATGTTTCTGAACGCACTACTTTAATAACAGAAACTCCCGCTTTGTGTTGGGAGTAGTTAAAACTCCCCTATATCTATCCATTGTTGTTGCTGAAGACGTGATTGTAGTTGTATAAGTGAAAATTGTTCACCTCATGATGACTTGGATTCCGATCACGACCCTTGACCTAGGTTATTCACCACTCCATGTTGGCTATTTGCCGCAAAGTATTGAAATAATCTTCCCAAAAACTCATTCCACGAATTTTATCTAACGACAACAAAACCAAAAATCACAAAACTTAGAATCATTTAAATTCTTATTCACAAAAATTTATTTCTATAAACTTATTTCTAACAAATCTTCATATCATTAAAATAAACTTCTTTACACAAACTCAAAATCAGCTGAATTCTAAAATGCTGTACAATCGTTCTTAATATGATCCTACAAGACTTTTTATATAGTCCCAATATACAATTTATGTCTCTCACAACTTTACTTTGACTTGAAAACATTTGAACGTTACTAGAATTCTTAAGTAAATAGGTAGTAACAAAAAAAATTAATTTATGTTGAAAACCGAATTAATAATCGATAGCGAACAAAATTTTAATATCCCACGAAAGAGTGATGTTCGTGTTTAATCGATCTCCTTTTACCGATTTAAACGATAATTCAAATCAAAGAAAAAAACTTTCGCGATAGTACAAAAACAAGTATTACGAACATTCACGTTGCATCAGACTTTAATAGGTGACTTATCTTCGCGTTCGTCAAGATAATTTTCCTAATCACCTTGACTGACAGCTAACGTATTCGCTATATGACCGACGATTCACAATTACTCACAAAAACGATCATTTACTTCGGATTAAAATGAAACGCAAAAATATCAATTTGCTAAACGCGTTTCTACAATTTACATTTTCAATAAACATAAGAACGATGATCCTTCGTAAGGATGATAAAACACAAAATTGTTACGTAGGACGTCTCCAAAGAAAGAATTACCCCACCCAAAATCCAAGAAAAAATCAAAAATATAGCTTTCCACACAAAATGGGTACTTGCTGTTTCAAATAAATTTGTTATAAAAATTTTTGTAAATATATGAAAATAAGCAAAAATAAAAATTTTAAAAATGATAAATAAGTTATGTCCTGCTAAGGGATGTAAAAGTTAATAAAAAAATAATAAAATTTATATATTTAGTTATATAGGTATTATATCATAAATATAAACAGATCAAGGTAGGTACGGCGACGAAGAGAGTGCACCCTATTCAACGGAGTATCCTAACAGGTCAGATTTTAAACAGGATTCAAAAAAAAGTTTTTATATATTATTTTTTTTCTTTTCAGATTTTGTAAGGTATGGTAAAGTTTCAGACTGTGGACGTGGTTACTGCGGTAAGTATATTTTTACTTTCGATGTATCCCAAAAGATTTCGTATATCTTGGTGAAGAAAAAAAGGTAACTTGATAACTTAATCACCGAAATATACTGGATTTCACACGACCACGACTTATATACACTCGGATGTACCATTCACAAAAGCTAAAGTGTTCAAATTCATAAAACTTAGAAATTGATTTCGATGTCTTTTTCTTCTTTGTTTCAAAAGGATACAATTTAAGAAATGAATCGAAGTCACTTTCATCATACAAAAAAAAAATTTTTACTATGCTGTTTGATTTCCAGCAACTTGAACTCAAATGTGTGTGAAATTGATCTAAATTATCATAGGCAACACAAAAAAAAAATGTTATATCACAAGATCTCTAATCTTACTTGCACCAATTTCACTAAAATTCACAATTGTATCTAGCAGAAGGCCAATTAAATCTTTATTTGAAACACTTAGGCTTTTAAATGTAGGTACACCAAACTATGTCACAATACAATCACCCGAATTTTCTCGACCGCGAACGAAAAAAGGTAGGTAACCAAATTTAATCATTTATGTCACGTACAAAATTTTCTTAGATTTTCTTTTCAGATGATTTTTATCTTTTCTTTTCAGCACGCCCGCTCTTCAGTTTCGACTGCGATCGAAAATTCACTAACGAAGCGAAATCGAATCGTAGTCATCAATATTATTTTTAAAGCAAATTTTAAAATTCACTTAAGAATTCTTTACAAAAGAGGAACTTTCTTTTGTCTGATTCTGATTTGAATCAGATCATGTATTTTTTTTTTTATTTTTGTTGTTATACTCTTAGGAAAATTAGATGGATTTTCGAATGACAATTTTGGGTATTTTTACTGGTGGAATTATATTTCCACTTATTGTACGAAAACAAATGACATTGGTTTAGCAAAATTATATCGAACAATATCTTTTCGAATTTCTCTAACTGTTATACAACTATTTATACACCAATGCAATTGTAATTTAATTGGTTTGTATAAGTTTCTTTTCATGAAATACGTGTGTAAATGGAAATAATTTTTAGGCACACCCTCGTTAAATAATTTTCTCTAATTAGTTATTTTTATCCAATAAAATTTTTATAAGTAGATAGGTATATTGAATTTTTCCTTTTTAATAAATTTAAATGGATTATGTATAGACAAAAAAAAAATAGTATTCGAGAGATAATATAGGAAATATATATAAACAGTTTATAATGTGGACACAATACCTCATTTTCTGCTACTTAACACCTTGTGACTGCATATTATTTTATGTTCCCGTTCTTTTTGATGACCGCTTGATGTTCCGTTGTTGCAACTGTGCTGTTGTATTTGCATCTTGATGTACAAATTCCCTCAAAGAGATTTATGGCGTTAGCCGCATAAGCCAAAATCCTTTGGGACCTTTGTGTCGTCTTGTCCAGTGCAATGTTGAGTGTTTTATTAACACAAATCCCTCGCTGATAATTTTTCTTATGGGTGGCTGGTCATAGCTCGTATACCAGCCTGAATCCTTTTAATTTGTTGTATTAGGTTCGTAGAATTATTGATTTTGCTTCCAGAGTAGATTTAATAATTAAATTCTTAGCTTTAGTTTGTTGTTTTAAGTAGGTACATCCCTTTTTTTGATATTTTGATAATTTTTTTACTTTTTGTCCTCCTGGCTTTTCCCCTCTCTGTTTGTTGTCCGGTACAGAGGTACTTCTTGGTGCTTCGTTTTTTCAACGGTTGAATCCTGGGTGTCCAAAAAAAATCTCAGGCAGATTGGGAGATCTGATTAGCACTTCCTTGGTGCTTTGGTGGCGTGACTGAATCGTCTTGGTGCTTTCTTGCTTCGACTCGTGCTTGAGCGCTGGTGGAATGGTGCTGTAGTCCGCACTGCCAACCTGCCTAAATGTTGCATTTAAAAAAAATTTATTAATTGTTGCCAAAACTTAAAAAAAAATATCTACTTGCACTACGAAAAATCCTACAAGCTTTCTACCAAATTACTGCTATGTAAAAAAACTATTTTACAACTATCTACTAAACGTTTAATTTAAATGAAACTTAGCGTTTTTTTGCGTGGTACAGTTGCCTTTGCGACATACTGTATTTTTTTTTCATCCCCTTGCTTTATTGAGGCGTTTGAGGTTATGAAACTTTTTTTTTGTTTGCCGCTTTAATTTTAATTATTAAAATTTTTTTACCTGTAATTTTTCCGTAGCTTTATGTTGGAATCGTCTTTTCAATGTCCTGGATTTTTCCGAGCAACACTTTGGATAAGACACTTTTTGCCGTCTGTCTTTTTTTTTTTTTGCTTTTATTTTTACTTTTCGCGTTAGCTTTATATTTTCGATTATTAAACTTACTTTTTCAACTGTTTTAACAAAAAGAAATCGCGTTTGCTAATTTTGCAACTTTATGCCTCGGTGCGCAAAAATTGTTCACTTAAACTTTTTTCTTCTTCTAATACGATTTTGTATGTCACTGTTGATGTTGTGTGTGTGATTGTATGAATATTTATCTCTTTGAGATTATTGCTCGTACGTTCATATGGCATGACTTAAGGTTGAGTGCATACTATGTGTGGTTCAGGGAGATTGATGATTTTACCCTTTTTGAGCTATTTTTTCGTTATGAGTTTATGCTTTCTTTTATCTGATTACTACGTGTGTGATATTTATATATTATATACATGTCACTGCAGGTAAGTATTAATTTCACTTTTCTTTCTTATGCTTATCATCTTCAAGCAGTTTTTGTGTTCAATATTTTCAACAATATTTTTATTAGGTCTTTCTTTTCAGGTGTTTTTATTTCTTTCTCTTTTCAGGTATTTTTTTTTATTCTTTTTCTTTACAGGTATTTAGGTAAGAATTTATTTTCCGATTATATTTTGCACTCACGTTTACTTTTTGCTCTTTTATTTCTTTTTCTAATTAGTTCGTCGCTATTTCAATCGTCACGATCGGTTTTGGACTAAACTGGTTTCTACTTATATTGAATGGCTTGACTGAAGACAATTTTTTTTTTTTTTTACATTTTTAGCTAAGTGTTATATCTTTTTTCTCTTTTCTGTTTTACTACCTGATTTTATTTTTCTTACAGGTGCTGATAGACTAAAGATAACTGCCGTTCAATATTTTCTATTGTCACAAAAAAAATTATTTTCTTCATCAATAAATTGAAAATTTTGATCTTATCGTTTGCTTTATTTCTTACTGCTCAACAATTCTATTTAGAAATTACTGGACTTTTAAAAGTTTTCTACAAGTCTGATTGATTCTAGCTACATATTTTAATTGACCAATTGGTTACTTACATGCGATGCCGAAATCTCTTTTTATTAGCTAACTATTATAATCAAATTTTTTAACTGGATTTTCTTACTATATCTACTAGATAACTACTTCTACATTAGATTTTCCTGAGTTTAAACTTTTCTTACTTTGCAACAACAATACATTTTTTTTGCTCAATCTTTTGCCGATTGATGTTTTTGGGCTATTGCTCATCCCAGTGCTTACCATTCCAACTTCCACTCTATTTGTGTTCACTTACATACCTCCATTTTGCGTTTAGGTCGTATAGTCGCTTTTCTCTTGCGAGATACATTTTTGGTGTGTGTGTATGGGTGAGTTCTCTGCGGTCTGGTCAATTTTGCGCGCTTTCCATTTCATGCAGAATTACTTCTCCTGACCAGTTTCTCCTATTGCTCAACAGGTGTAGTTGGTTTATCTTTACTATAATTTATTTTGTGTTGTAGAATTTCGAAAGTGGAGGTTTGTGTCTGTGACACATTCCACTGCATTCGATTTTCTAGTACTTTGTTATTCTCAGATGTATTTATGAAAATATATTAATTTTGTAGTTTCAGTAAATTTGAAAATTTGCGAGTTGGTACGGTTTGCTATAGTGGCTTATTAGGCGTTATTATTGTTTGCATAGGTATGTTCTGTCGTGGTGTTAAAGTGGTTTCCTACAAAACATCGTAGTTGCTTGTCGTGTAAACTAGAGCAACGACGATGAAACGAAAACACTTCGTTGTGTTTTGTACTTTGGCTTGATGAATATGTAATTTTTGGGTATAAATATTTACCCACGACCCATTTGGTGTCTCGTGCTCAGACTGAAGGCCGGGCAGAGAAAAAGTATATTTACATAATTTACAAAAAAAAATTTATTTACGTAAGTCTTTGGTATGGACTATAGTCTCAAAACCATTTTTGTCCTTAACCTTATATAAGTTGTTTCCGACTAGCTTTATCACTTTCGTTTTAATAAATTTCGGGCATAGTTTTGCGCTGCGGTGTTTAGTTGCGTCACTAAGAATATGATTTCGCCTAAATAATTCATCTCCTACGTTATAAGATACTATTCGGCTTCTTAGATTATATACCTTTTCGTATGTGTCATGAGCATGACTAAGCGCTGTCTTTAGATAGGCATGTAAAATGTTCATTTTTGCAGGTTTGGGTAACCAATCAATTTCTGAATGATTGAGCCCTCCTAGTTTTTTCAAAAGTTGGTAATCTGCCCCATGCTCTATCATTCGCTGACCGAATAACGCTTCGTATGGTGACATATTGATGGTACTATGTACCGAGGTTCGTAATGCGCTACTTATTGATGACAAATGCTCATCCCACATTAATTGTTTCTCATCGATATAAGACCTAATTGCACTCAAGATTGAACGATTAACTCGTTCGCTAGCATTAGCTTGAGGTGCATATGCTGCCGTTCTTACATGAGTTATACCGAAATTCTTTAAAAGAGCTTGCAATTCATTGCTGACAAATTGTGATCCGTTGTCGGACAGTAGAGTTTCCGGAACTCCGAAAATTAGAAAAACTTCGTTAATTAAAAATTTGGCTACTTCTGCTGATGTCGCTTTCTTTAGGGGTTTTATTATTACAAATTTTGTGAGTTGGTCAACTACGATTACAATGAATGTATTTCCTTTACGTGATCTAGGGTAAGGCCCTAGGAAATCAGTGTAAAGGTGTTGGAAAGGCCTATCTACTATGTAATCTTTGCCCATTTCCGCACGAAGTGTTTGGTTAGGTGCCTTTGTTTCTTTACATGTATCGCAGTTGTTCACAAATAACTTTGTTTGTGCAGCCATGGCTGGCCAATAAAATTGCTGACGAAGTCGATACAGGGTCTTGGCGATCCCGCCGTGTGCTGCTCGAGGTGGGTTGTGTGCCTGAAGGATTAACTTTTCAGTTAGGTTCGATGGAACCCAAAGTTTCCAAGCTTGATCGTCCTGGATGGGGTTGCCTGTGTCGTGACGGATCTTTTTGTATATGAATTGATCAGATACCTGTAGATCCGGCAAACGATCTTTATTTTTCTCAATGTGCGTGATAATTTGGAGGTATTCATCGGACTTGAAAGACGGATCCTCTAAATCTATATGTAGCACGTCTGAAGTGCTGGTTTCGATGGATTCCGCCGGAGGTTCGTTTACACCTAGTGCCTCTACCTCAAACATACGTGAGAGTGCATCTGGTAGAACATGTAAACTTCCACGACGGTGCTCCACCGAAAAATCGAAGCTCTGAAGCTTCAGACTCCATCTAGCTAACCTCCCAGTTGGATCCTTCAGATTCATCAACCATTTTAAGCTAGCATGGTCGGTAATTACCAAGAACCTGTATCCTTCGATATACGGACGGAACTTGTAAATACCCATGACTGCAGCTAAACATTCACGTTCTGTAACTGAGTAGTTACGTTGCGCGGAATTTAACTTGTGCGAATAATAATAAATTGGCAGTTCATTGCCTTCATCATCCCTCTGACATAATACACACCCGATTCCAGTAGACGATGCATCACATAACAGGATAAACTGTTTACTGAAATCGGGGTTGCGAAGAACAGGTGCTGTAGTGAGAGCCACTTTAATTTGATTAAAAGCTGCCAGCGCCTCTTCGCCAAAAACAAATTTCGTCCCTTTTTTTAAAACGTCGGAAATCGGTCCGGCTACCTCTGAAAACTTCGCAATGAACCTCCGGTACCATCCAGCCATGCCTAAAAATCGGCGAACTTGTCGAACTGAGGTGGGTACCGGGAAATCTACTATGGCTGATATTTTTGACGGGTCAGCCTTGAGGCAGCCTTGCCCTACGACATACCCTAAATACTGCAGCTCCTGGAAGCAGAACCGGGACTTTTCGACATTGATCGTAAGCCCTGCTTCCAGTAACTGAGTTGCTACTACTCTTAAAATTGAAATGTGTTCTTCAAAGGTTTTTGAGATGACCAGTAGGTCATCCAAATATATAAAAACTTGGTCTCTATATTTTGACGGTATGACTTTGTTCATTAAATAAGTTAAGCTTTGAGCTGCATTGGACAATGGACAACCCAAATGGCATAACACAAAATTGATACAGGGGTCTGCCTGGTACTGTGAAGGCAGTCTTTTCCCTGGACTCTTTCTCCAGAGGTATTTGCCAGAATGCGTCTTTCAGGTCCACGCTAGATATATAACGTGTCTCTGTAAGCCGTGCTAGCAATCCCTCTATATGCGCAATTGGATTCGCATCCTTCTTTGTCACGGAGTTGACTTTCCGAAAGTCAAGCACATTCGGTTCTTCCCCGGTTTTCTGACTAAAACAACAGGTGATGACCATGGGCTTGAACTTTCTTCGATCACTCCCAAAGAAATCATGCGGTCCAATTCCGCGTACACTAGGGCTTGTACCGCTGGAGATATAGGGTAATGGCGTTGCTTTATGGGCAAAGCATCCCCTGTATCAATCTTGTGCTCCACAAGATGTGTACGCCCTAGTCCTTTCTCGACAAATGATGGAAATAGCTTGATGGTTCCTTGTAACTGAGTTTTTTCATCTGGAGTTAAAATGCACTCCTCGAAAGTTGGTTTTTCTGGTTTGTTCTCCGTGATAGGATTTAGAGCTGATATGATGTGAGGAGCTACTTTGAACATCGACCAGAAATCCACTCCAAGATAAAGTTCTTGAGTTAACGAAGGGACTAAGAACAAGTTCATATCGTGTGATTGTTCTTTGAAATTCACTTTCGCTTTTAATACGCCAACAACTGTTTGTTTTTGACCATCGGCTGTTGAAACATTTGTATCAAATTTTTTATACGGTATATTCTTTTGTTCTAACCAACTGACTGCTTTTTTGCCTAAGCAACTTACACTTGCTCCAGAGTCCAGAAGTCCCATCCAGGTTTCGTTAAGAAAACTAACTTTGACATATGGACGTGGATCATCTGTCTCGATCGCTAATTTGGTTGATGCTATAGACCTGAATAATTGTTTCTTTAGATATATCCGATTCCTTAAATTTTGTATTTTCTTCAAATGTTTAGGGTAGGTGTATATACGTTTACGGGCCAGATTGTACTCAATCTGTCTTTTGTGAAGAGTTTCCCGCACATCTGGTGCAATTCGGAGATAATACGTCTGGTTGGCCGCATCTGTAACAGAATATGCGTCTCTGTAGGTCGTCACAATCGCGAAATACGTGGCCCGTCTTCATGCAATTCCAGCACTTGACTAGTTCTGGGTTGGGTTTCGTATCACGATTACGCTCCCGATGAAACGCTTCCAAAGCCATTGACATCTCTTCATTCTGGAAATCCGTCTGGATTTCTATCTCGTGTACCTGTTTTCGAGGTGGGTTGTTGTAAATAGGTGGTGCTCGGTTCCTCGTTGGATCGTATTGTGCCAAATACCTCTCCTTATCACGGCACGTGAACACTAAATCTACTAGGCGTGTGGATTTGAAAGTTAGTAATAACTCTCCCATACGTCTTCGCACGTTTTGTTTAATAATTTCGGCCAATTCCTCATTCGGCCTGGGGTTCTTCATTTTAGAATTAATTTTCAAGATTGCATCACAGAAAGTGTCGAAGCTTTCGCCTTGAGCCTGCTTCCGTTCTGCCATTTGCCTAGACAATTCAGAATCAGTCTCCAAGCTCCTATACTGCTCAATTAACGCTAGTTTTAACGCTGCCCAGGTCGAATAAGGATTGTTTTTCATAAACATCCAATACCAAATTTCTGCTGCCCCGCTGACAAAATGGTGAAAGTTCGCAACTATTTCCTCCCACGAGGCACCGTAACTATCTTTCACCTTGTCGAGGCGAAACAGAAATTCGTCGATATACATATTTTTGGCGTTAAACAATATTCCCCACTTGTGGTAGTGTGGTGATCGTAACACAGAAGTAGCTGGAGATGGCATTGGTACACGATACCCTCGGTTAGCGGAGGTGTTTTCAAAACGAATTTGGTCTAACCTTTCGTAAAAGTTTGGTTCGTATCTCCTTGATGCTTCAGCTACTGGTGGTGATGCTGGTCTTCTTGGTCGTTCTCTGGGTAATTCCGGTACATTCTCTCTAAGTGTTTCGACTCTAGGTGGCAGGATTTCACTTCTTGATAGCTCTCTGCGTACTTCTGCAACGTTGGATCTCGTCACTGTGGCTGGGTTCGGAATTCTTTCTGTGTTATACTGGCGCGTATCAGGAGTAGGCATGTCACACAATGGAACTGCTGGAGCTGGTGGTGGTGCTGCAGGTATATTTTTCTCCAGAGCTGCTTTGATGACCTGTCCAACCTTTTCGAGAATTTGCTCTTGACTTCGCTCTATTGCCTCCTGTAAATTTTTGCGATCCTCAGCTCGTCCGAATCCTACTGTTGCTTGGGCTATTTCTTTGATGTACTCATCCCACCTGCTATCGCGTTGGTATGAAGTTTCTTGTCTCGCACCTGGTTGTCGAAACGATTGATGACTGCGTTGTTGATTTGGATCTACATCTATCACTTCTCCTAGGATTAGGTTGATTTCCTCTTGTATGTTTTCTGTGTTTGGCGGACCAGCTGCATCTTCCATTTGACTAATATCGGCAGGTGCGGCTGTTTCCATAGTCATATTATGAAATAGATTTTGCCTCCTGCGATAACGAGTGTCGTGATCATCAGGTGTAGCTGGTCTGTGTGGTCCTGGAGTTATGTTTTCTGGTGTTTTGTCGTAGTTTTTCTTATCTGTTTTGTTACCGTGGTTTTTCCCGTGGCGAACCATCATTAAATTTTTCAGATATAAAGTTTGGCAAAGCGGTAGAATTTATAAATTTATAGAAAAGAAAATTGTTTGTAAGAACCTACTCAAAAAAATTTTTTTTTTTTTTTTTTTATAACTTACTATCCTATTAACAATATTTAACTTATTAGCTATAAAAATCTTACTAACTATAAAAACTTACTAACTATAAAAACTTACTAACTAACTAAGCCTAATATTCCTTAGGGTAAACCCTCTAAATATTCACAAACTTGAATCTGAATCTTAACTTTACTCAAAAAAAAATGATTTACTTGACTACTGAATCTCTAAAAATACTAAACACTTGCTTCTATGCAAAAACTAAATTTAACTAAATATTTCTGCCTCTAGGCAATTACTTAAACTAAAAAAGATCTGCCTCTAGGCAATACTGAACTTACTAAATATTTCTGCCTCTAGGCAATACTCCAAAAAAAAAAATTCTGCCTCTAGGCAATAACTCAACTAAAATTTTTCTGCCTCTAGGCAATACTCAAAAGAAAATTTCTGCCTCTAGGCAATACTCAAAAAAAAACTCAAACTAAATCTTACTATAACTCAAACTGAATTTCTAAATAATTATCTTCTATATTATATGTTTCTCAATACTCATTACGGTTATGAGTCGTGACCGGAATTCCGTCTTTCCGTGAACAACTTCCAACAACTCACTTCTTCTTCACTTCACATATCTTCAATAACAACAAATGTTTTACTACTAGAATTCGTCTTTTGTAATTGTAGGTAACTTCCCGTAATTTTGTTTCGTCTCTCACTTCCTCCCTGCAACAGCGGACCTAAGGAAGAACAACTTCATCCCTTAGCGGAAAACAGACTAAAAGGTCAAGACCAACTAATTACACGGAATACCACTAACAACTACTTTTGTCAAATGTAGCAGATGACACAAAAAAAATTATTTTAACTGCTTATGTTGATATGCCTCTTGCGTTGTTTCAGCAATTTGGCTTCCGCGACTGACGTAGTCAGGACAAAGATCTACTAACTACCGGACAAAAGAACAAACGACTGAACTGCAGAGACTTCTCTATGTTTGAATTACTTTCGTTAGAAGCTACGACTACTGGCTTGAAACATCCAGTATGGACATCTAACTTAAGATAATTCTTCGCTTCGAGAACAAAATTCATCTTACGAGTGGAATGGTATTTGATCAGGTTGTCGCTACAGACATGATCTGGGAAATAGTTCAACCAACCACCGGTCGACACTTAAGTCAACTACCATCCGGTGTTTAATCTCAATAAGACTCTCAACTAACGCACAGCTAAACCTTCGATTTTTCTCTACAGAAAAAAAATTAAATTGCAAAAAAAAATTCATGACAAAATTCTCTAACTATCTTCTAAAATTTCTTCCAAATTTCACTATTGTTCTTTCCTCGGGCCCCACACGTCTGGGCGCCATTTATGTTATGGAAAGAAAAAGGCTTACACAAACACCGCGCCAATGGGGACCGAAACCTTAAAATAATACATAGAAAAACCTATGATTCAGGATTTCGTTCATGCGAAAATTTCCGCATCTGCGAAATTTCGTGGCCCCATTTTGGGCGCCATTTATGTAATGGCTAAAAAGCAGGAACGAGAGCACACATGACCCTTTGATGAATTGAGATGAAATGAATCTACGAAGTATCATACTGCCAGACGGACCAATACAAAAAAAAAACAAAAGAAAAATCTGAGTTCGGATTTTGATTTCGCTATACAAACTCGCATTGAAGACCTTTAATAACTTCGCTTTACTACACTCGAAACTTACATACAAGTTCCACACACTTCTAGAAAATTCATATTCACTCTACATCAAGTGCGACGTTCCCGTCCGTTCAGGATCCAAAATCACAAAAATTTTATTGAGTTCAATCGATTCGAGAAAAAGAATCTAGAGTGGAAATATCTGATAGCTTGAGGTCTCTAACCAACAAATGATTTCTCCACTCCCTCTTCCTCGCATCGAGAGAACCAGACATATTTCGGTGTTGTATACGTCGGTTTATTTCACCTAGGATCTGCCGATTACTACAAAATTGGATTTGCAGTGACTATCAATCATCGTTTGAAATTTGTATATCATTCGATTGATTATGTAGTATTTTTCCACCATCTAGGTTTATTTTGTCTCAAATCTGTTAACTGTTTAAGGTTTTCCCTTTATACACGATAGCATTGGGGAGGTTTCACTTCCCTTGACCTAGAATTTCAATGTAGGCTCGATAAAAGAAAAAAAAATTAAAGTATCACATCACCTGAGATACAATTCAACCAAGGATCCTCTATAACCAATCTGTCCACGTCGACTTTTAGTACCTACGTCATACATAGGCACGTCCAAGCCCGGACAGAAAGGGTGACTAACACATTACTACTGCTTCAGGTCTCTTCTTCGCCTTGGCTCAGCTCATCGGTTCAAGGAAGCGGGTAGACAGCAGAAGTGTAGTCGGGGTTACATATTGTTCGACCTGAAAGAGTAAAGTTGACGACTGACTCAAATTTTACTTTGGTAGGGCTAAGCTAATGAGCAAGAGGGCCCGGGGATGAACATGTGAATAGTTAAAACTTGGAAGAAAGAAAGTTCTCAGATAGCTTAAACTTCACTAAACTACTTCATTAAAGACTTCATTCTTATCACCGACAATGATGTTACTATCGGATGGGACTATTTATTTTTAAAGTTCAGATCTTTTCTGGCCCCAATATTAAAAATGAAAAGATTCACGAACGTGAGGAATGTAGATGGTGTATTTTCCTCGAGTGCTATTTAACCCGACCAGTAGTGAATGCTACTACCATTACTAGTATCACTAGTAACTGCAGCCATTCACCCAATGTTTCTGAACGCACTACCTTAATAACAGAAACTCCCGCTTTGTGTTGGGAGTAGTTAAAACTCCCCTCTATCTATCCATTGTTGTTGCTGAAGACGTGATTGTAGTTGTATAAGTGAAAATTGTTCACCTCATGATGACTTGGATTCCGATCACGACCCTTGACCTAGGTTATTCACCACTCCATGTTGGCTATTTGCTGCAAAGTATTGAAATAATCTTCCCAAAAACTCATTCCACGAATTTTATCTAACGACAACAAAACCAAAAATCACAAAACTTAGAATCATTTAAATTCTTATTCACAAAAATTTATTTCTATAAACTTATTTCTAACAAATCTTCATATCATTAAAATAAACTTCTTTACACAAACTCAAAATCAGCTGAATTCTAAAATGCTGTACAATCGTTCTTAATATGATCCTACAAGACTTTTTATATAGTCCCAATATACAATTTATGTCTCTCACAACTTTACTTTGACTTGAAAACATTTGAACGTTACTAGAATTCTTAAGTAAATAGGTAGTAACAAAAAAAATTAATTTATGTTGAAAACCGAATTAATAATCGATAGCGAACAAAATTTTAATATCCCACGAAAGAGTGATGTTCGTGTTTAATCGATCTCCTTTTACCGATTTAAACGATAATTCAAATCAAAGAAAAAAACTTTCGCGATAGTACAAAAACAAGTATTACGAACATTCACGTTGCATCAGACTTTAATAGGTGACTTATCTTCGCGTTCGTCAAGATAATTTTCCTAATCACCTTGACTGACAGCTAACGTATTCGCTATATGACCGACGATTCACAATTACTCACAAAAACGATCATTTACTTCGGATTAAAATGAAACGCAAAAATATCAATTTGCTAAACGCGTTTCTACAATTTAAATTTTCAATAAACATAAGAACGATGATCCTTCGTAAGGATGATAAAACACAAAATTGTTACGTAGGACGTCTCCAAAGAAAGAATTACCCCACCCAAAATCCAAGAAAAAATCAAAAATATAGCTTTCCACACAAAATGGGTACTTGCTGTTTCAAATAAATTTGTTATAAAAATTTTTGTAAATATATGAAAATAAGCAAAAATAAAAATTTTAAAAATGATAAATAAGTTATGTCCTGCTAAGGGATGTAAAAGTTAATAAAAAAATAATAAAATTTATATATTTAGTTATATAGGTATTATATCATAAATATAAACAGATCAAGGTAGGTACGGCGACGAAGAGAGTGCACCCTATTCAACGGAGTATCCTAACAGGTCAGATTTTAAACAGGATTCAAAAAAAAATTTTTATATATTATTTTTTTTCTTTTCAGATTTTGTAAGGTATGGTAAAGTTTCAGACTGTGGACGTGGTTACTGCGGTAAGTATATTTTTACTTTCGATGTATCCCAAAAGATTTCGTATATCTTGGTGAAGAAAAAAAGGTAACTTGATAACTTAATCACCGAAATATACTGGATTTCACACGACCACGACTTATATACACTCGGATGTACCATTCACAAAAGCTAAAGTGTTCAAATTCATAAAACTTAGAAATTGATTTCGATGTCTTTTTCTTCTTTGTTTCAAAAGGATACAATTTAAGAAATGAATCGAAGTCACTTTCATCATACAAAAAAAAAATTTTTACTATGCTGTTTGATTTCCAGCAACTTGAACTCAAATGTGTGTGAAATTGATCTAAGTTATCATAGGCAACACAAAAAAAATGTTATATCACAAGATCTCTAATCTTACTTGCACCAGTTTCACTAAAATTCACAATTGTATCTAGCAGAAGGCCAATTAAATCTTTATTTGAAACACTTAGGCTTTTAAATGTAGGTACACCAAACTATGTCACAATACAATCACCCGAATTTTCTCGACCGCGAACGAAAAAAGGTAGGTAACCAAATTTAATCATTTATTTCACGTACAAAATTTTCTTAGATTTTCTTTTCGGATGATTTTTATCTTTTCTTTTCAGCACGCCCGCTCTTCAGTTTCGACTGCGATCGAAAATTCACTTACGAAGCGAAATCGAATCGTAGTCATCAATATTATTTTTAAAGCAAATTTTAAAATTCACTTAAGAATTCTTTACAAAAGAGGAACTTTCTTTTGTCTGATTCTGATTTGAATCAGATCATGTATTTTTTTTTTTATTTTTGTTGTTATACTCTTAGGAAAATTAGATGGATTTTCGAATGACAATTTTGGGTATTTTTACTGGTGGAATTATATTTCCACTTATTGTACGAAAACAAATGAAATTGGTTTAGCAAAATTATATCGAACAATATCTTTTCGAATTTCTCTAACTGTTATACAACTATTTATACACCAATGCAATTGTAATTTAATTGGTTTGTATAAGTTTCTTTTCATGAAATACGTGTGTAAATGGAAATAATTTTTAGGCACACCCTCGTTAAATAATTTTCTCTAATTAGTTATTTTTATCCAATAAAATTTTTATAAGTAGATAGGTATATTGAATTTTTCCTTTTTTTATTGGAACACTTTTTAATAAATTTAAATGGATTATGTATAGACAAAAAAAAAATAGTATTCGAGAGATAATATAGGAAATATATATAAACAGTTTATAATGTTGACACAATACCTCATTTTCTGCTATTTAACACCTTGTGACTGCATATTATTTTATGTTCCCGTTCTTTTTGATGACCGCTTGATGTTCCGTTGTTGCAACTGTGCTGTTGTAATTGCATCTTGATGTACAAATTCCCTCAAAGAGATTTATGGCGTTAGCCGCATAAGCCAAAATCCTTTGGGACCTTTGTGTCGTCTTGTCCAGTGCAATGTTGAGTGTTTTATTAACACAAATCCCTCGCTGATAATTTTTCTTATGGGTGGCTGGTCATAGCTCGTATACCAGCCTGAATCCTTTTAATTTGTTGTATTAGGTTCGTAGAATTATTGATTTTGCTTCCAGAGTAGATTTAATAATTAAATTCGTAGCTTTAGTTTGTTGTTTTAAGTAGGTACATCCCTTTTTTTGATATTTTGATAATTTTTTTACTTTTTGTCCTCCTGGCTTTTCCCCTCTCTGTTTGTTGTCCGGTACAGAGGTACTTCTTGGTGCTTCGTTTTTTCAACGGTTGAATCCTGGGTGTCCAAAAAAAATCTCAGGCAGATTGGGAGATCTGATTAGCACTTCCTTGGTGCTTTGGTGGCGTGACTGAATCGTCTTGGTGCTTTCTTGCTTCGACTCGTGCTTGAGCGCTGGTGGAATGGTGCTGTAGTCCGCACTGCCAACCTGCCTAAATGTTGCATTTAAAAAAAATTTATTAATTGTTGCCAAAACTCAAAAAAAACTATCTACTTGCACAACGAAAAATCCTACAAGCTTTCTACCAAATTACTGCTATGTAAAAAAACTATTTTACAACTATCTACTAAACGTTTAATTTAAATGAAACTTAGCGTTTTTTTGCGTGGTACAGTTGCCTTTGCGACATACTGTATTTTTTTTCATCCCCTTGCTTTATTGAGGCGTTTGAGGTTATGAAACTTTTTTTTTGTTTGCCGCTTTAATTTTAATTATTAAAATTACAATTATTTTACCTGTAACTTTTCCGTAGCTTTATGTTGGAATCGTCTTTTCAATGTCCTGGATTTTTCCGAGCAACACTTTGGATAAGACACTTTTTGCCGTCTGTCTTTTTTTTTTTGCTTTTATTTTTACTTTTCGCGTTAGCTTTATATTTTCGATTATTAAACTTACTTTTTCAACTGTTTTAACAAAAAGAAATCGCGTTTGCTAATTTTGCACCTTTATGCCTCGGTGCGCAAAAATTGTTCACTTAAACTTTTTTCTTCTTCTAATACGATTTTGTATGTCACTGTTGATGTTGTGTGTGTGATTGTATGAATATTTATCTCTTTGACTTAAGGTTGAGTGCATACTATGTGTGGTTCAGGGAGATTGATGATTTTACCCTTTTTGAGCTATTTTTTTGTTATGAGTTTATGCTTTCTTTTATCTGATTACTACGTGTGTGATATTTATATATTATATACATGTCACTGCAGGTAAGTATTAATTTCACTTTTCTTTCTTATGCTTATCATCTTCAAGCAGTTTTTGTGTTCAATATTTTCAACAATATTTTTATTAGGTCTTTCTTTTCAGGTGTTTTTATTTCTTTCTCTTTTCAGGTATTTTTTTTTATTCTTTTTCTTTACAGGTATTTAGGTAAGAATTTATTTTCCGATTATATTTTGCACTCACGTTTACTTTTTGCTCTTTTATTTCTTTTTCTAATTAGTTCGTCGCTATTTCAATCGTCACGATCGGTTTTGGACTAAACTGGTTTCTACTTATATTGAATGGCTTGACTGAAGACAAATTTTTTTTTTTGACATTTTTAGCTAAGTGTTATATCTTTTTCTCTTTTCTGTTTTACTACCTGATTTTATTTTTCTTACAGGTGCTGATAGACTAAAGATAACTGCCGTTCAATATTTTCTATTGTCACAAAAAAAATTATTTTCTTCATCAATAAATTGAAAATTTTGATCTTATCGTTTGCTTTATTTCTTACTGCTCAACTATTTTATTTAGAAATTACTGGACTTTTAAAAGTTTTCTACAAGTCTGATTGATTCTAGCTACATATTTTAATTGACCAATTGGTTATTTACATGCGATGCCGAAATCTCTTTTTATTAGCTAACTATTATAATCAAATTTTTTAACTGGATTTTCTTACTATATCTACTAGATAACTACTTCTACATTAGATTTTCCTGAGTTTAAACTTTTCTTACTTTGCAACAACAATAAATTTTTTTTGCTCAATCTTTTGCCGATTGATGTTTTTGGGCTATTGCTCATCCCAGTGCTTACCATTCCAACTTCCACTCTATTTGTGTTCACTTACATACCTCCATTTTGCGTTTAGGTCGTATAGTCGCTTTTCTCTTGCGAGATACATTTTTGGTGTGTGTGTGGTGTGTGTGAATTACTTCTCCTGACCAGTTTCTCCTATTGCTCAACATGTGTAGTTGGTTTATCTTTACTATAATTTATTTTGTGTTGTAGAATTTCGAAAGTGGAGGTTTATGTCTGTGACACATTCTACTGCATTCGATTTTCTAGTACTTTGTTATTCTCAGATGTATTTATGAAAATATATTAATTTTGTAGTTTCAGTAAATTTGAAAATTTGCGAGTTGGTACGGTTTGCTATAGTGGCTTATTAGGCGTTATTATTGTTTGCATAGGTATGTTCTGTCGTGGTGTTAAAGTGGTTTCCTACATATTTCATTCAATATCAAATAATTGAACATACACCAGACAAAATCTATGAGAAAGAAAATTAACTCAAAATCTCGACTGTAGTCTCCGCGACTTAACAGACAAATCCTTTGAAATACTAAAAAGGACTCACGATCATTCGATCAACGACGGACCGGACTATAAAAAAAAAATTCCTAAACTATCCGATAGTTTAGAATTTCTTCAAAAGAAAAAAAAAAACTTCACAATCACACGTAGGTATAGGTAATTTCTGAAAGTAATAACTTCAATAGACATATACTTTCGCAGAAATTTCATATACTATTCGACACGACAAGGGCGAAACTGAATTAATGTTAAACAGTAACTCTATCTTAATCACAGATAACCCTTTCCCAAACCAAAATATATGGACCTTTAACCGTTTCTCAAATATGATAAACACGGTAGAAAAGTCTTCAGTGAAAATGAAAAAGGTTTAATAAAAATATCAAATAAAAATTATAATAAAAAAAAAATCAATAAAAAGAATGTAAAAAGTGTTATTAAATATCAATATAATTAAATATAATCATAAAAAAGGGAAAAATCTCTACCTACAAGGGAATGCATTCACTCGATGATGGAGTTTTCAACAAAGTATAAAAGTGACAACTTTGTTGAGTGGGGTAAGTCAAATCAAAAAAAAAAAATATTTGGGTTTAAGATAGTATCTTCACAAAAGATTATAAATAGTATAATCTCTTATGGATAGTGAGTTAAAAAGGACAATCGAACAATTCGAAGGTCTTTTAGTTAAACTGTTATATCGCTTCGAAATTATTTTTAAATTTGTTCGCGATTCACATAAAACAAAAAAGAAACAAAAATTATAAGTGACCATAAAAAGTAGGTATTCAACGGAACCATTTATAAAACGTAGTCCGAAAGGTAACAAACGTAAGTATTAGATCTTCCGGAAAAATATTCACGTTTTGTAAACTATAACAATAAAGCATTAGCGCATCCTATGATTCTTTATAGTGTCATAGGTAACTTATTATTAAGTTCCCATGAGTTAACTTTCTTTTTCATGAATGTTGGTTTCGGAAATTGTTTCAAGGAAAGGACAAATAATCCGATACCAAAGTTTAACAAACCTTTATGGGGTAAGTTATTAAAATTATTAATCTGACGGACACACTGTAGGTAAATACAGGTAAGTGATAAATTATCTTTCTTCTCTTTTACTTTTCAGGTTACAATGTAAACGTCTTTTTTTACAATTTCGAATTGGTGAGTACAAGTTTTATTAAATTTACAAACGTTTTATTACATAGTGATGACCACGCTATAAAACTATTCAGATCACATAAGTGAGTTAATTACGTGGAAAACACATTCCAAAAAAAAAGTAATTTATATTACGTGAGTGGAACTTTTTTACTTGGAGATCTCACTTCAAATTCAAAAAAAAAAAATTAAATTCGTGACTAAAAAAATTAAGGAGATAATAATCAAGTTTTCAAAAATAGACTAAACTTCTCATCGAGTCAAAATTATTTCTTTTCAGATTTATTCTTACGAATACTTAAATCGCACTTAAATAAATCAAAAAGTGACAGTACCTTTTTGTAGGGTTAAACCTACTTATTTGCTTCGATGATTTATAGCTAGTTCACGTTACAGTTGATTATTCAGATGTCTATTCCAACGGTGTCATTGTTGAAATTAATCCGTTATTTACTTGCTGATGAGATTATAAGTATTCTAAAGTTGATCTTTGTTAACGGCTTCCCACGATGTTAACTTAGGTTCATACTATCATGTACGATAGCTGGTTTTTCTTCAATACAATACTCCAGGACTACCATACCGACGGATATTAAGATCATGATTCGGACTCAAATCCAAAAGCAAAAATCCAAACTGTATTTACTTATAAACAGTTGTAATAGTTCTTGATTTTTAACGAAAAAGGTGAGAATTGAAGTTTGAAACTCAATCTCAAAAATAGTTTTACGAAAATTTCTTTCTAAACTTGAATTACGTTTGAACGAATTGTTAAAGAATTATGATTACTCTTGACCATGCCACAAGAATTTTAATAACGAGAGATTTCGTAATCTGATGCATAAATTAATTAACTTAAAAAAAATAAAAAATCCAGGCAGACCAGGATTTCTCCTTGGACTTGACCCTGGGATAGGCAAATTTGACTATTAACGTATTGATGGATTCGCTTGTCCTAGTCGTCCTAGGTATGTATGTATGTCCTGCCTGCCTAAAACCATTGTATATACATTTTTATAGTATTTTCATGCTGAATAATCAACGCCTGGCCATCTTAAGAAACTTGTGAATAACACATTTTTAGGTTCGTGTATTTACTAGTTGTCTATTCTGTAACCCTGACAACAGTCGTAAACATATATGATTTTTGTTTTGTTTACGACTCTTGTCAAGGAAATATGGATTTTAGAGTCAATAAAATACATTAAATATTGTTAATATATTTTGTTGACGACTATTGTTAGGGTAACATAATAGACACTTAGTAAATGTAAGAACCTCAAAATATGCGGTTCACAACTTTCTTTAGATGGCGCTGCTCCATGGTTGTACTATAGAAATGTATATACAATGCTAAAACGAACGAAAAAGAGTCGTTTTAGTAAAAATTTCAATTTTTCTGTTTCTAGTGAAACAGTCCTTCGAAGTTTTCTTTTCTCAAACTATAATGCGTTTGTATATTACATTATCATAATGCAAATATATTTGCTTACCTGGATGTAATTTTTTTGTTTGGAATGAGGGTGGTTTTCGTTTCTTGTATGACGAGTCCCACTTATGGATAGTGAGTTAAAAAGGACAATCGAACAATTCGAAGGTCTTTTAGTTAAACTGTTATATCGCTTCGAAATTATTTTTAAATTTGTTCGCGATTCACATAAAACAAAAAAGAAACAAAAATTATAAGTGACCATAAAAAGTAGGTATTCAACGGAACCATTTATAAAACGTAGTCCGAAAGGTAACAAACGTAAGTATTAGATCTTCCGGAAAAATATTCACGTTTTGTAAACTATAACAATAAAGCATTAGCGCATCCTATGATTCTTTATAGTGTCATAGGTAACTTATTATTAAGTTCCCATGAGTTAACTTTCTTTTTCATGAATGTTGGTTTCGGAAATTGTTTCAAGGAAAGGACAAATAATCCGATACCAAAGTTTAACAAACCTTTATGGGGTAAGTTATTAAAATTATTAATCTGACGGACACACTGTAGGTAAATACAGGTAAGTGATAAATTATCTTTCTTCTCTTTTACTTTTCAGGTTACAATGTAAACGTCTTTTTTTACAATTCCAAATTGGTGAGTACAAGTTTTATTAAATTTACAAACGTTTTATTACATAGCGATGACCACACTATAAAACTATTCAGATCACATAAGTGAGTTAATTACGTGGAAAACACATTCCAAAAAAAAAAAGTAATTTATATTACGTGAGTGGAACTTTTTTACTTGGAGATCTCACTTCAAATTCAAAAAAAAAAAATAAATTCGTGACTAAAAAAATTAAGGAGATAATAATCAAGTTTTCAAAAATAGACTAAACTTCTCATCGAGTCAAAATTATTTCTTTTCAGATTTATTCTTACGAATACTTAAATCGCACTTAAATAAATCAAAAAGTGACAGTACCTTTTTGTAGGGTTACCCCTACTTATTTGCTTCGATGATTTATAGCTAGTTCACGTTACAGTTGATTATTCAGATGTCTACTCCAACGGTGTCATTGTTGAAATTAATCCGTTATTTACTTGCTGATGAGATTATAAGTATTCTAAAGTTGATCTTTGTTAACGGCTTCCCACGATGTTAACTTAGGTTCATACTATCATGTACGATAGCTGGTTTTTCTTCAATACAATACTCCAGGACTACCATACCGACGGATATTAAGATCATGATTCGGACTCAAATCCAAAAGCAAAAATCCAAACTGTATTTACTTATAAACAGTTGTAATAGTTCTTGATTTTTAACGAAAAAGGTGAGAATTGAAGTTTGAAACTCAATCTCAAAAATAGTTTTACGAAAATTTCTTTCTAAACTTGAATTACGTTTGAACGAATTGTTAAAGAATTATGATTACTCTTGACCATGCCACAAGAATTTTAATAACGAGAGATTTCGTAATCTGATGCATAAATTAATTAACTTAAAAAAAATAAAAAATCCAGGCAGACCAGGATTTCTCCTTGGACTTGACCGTGGATAGGCAAATTTGACTATTAACGTATTGATGGATTCGCTTGTCCTAGTCGTTCTAGGTATGTATGTATGTCCTGCCTGCCTAAAACGAACGAAAAAGAGTCGTTTTAGTAAAAATTTCAATATTTCTGTTTCTAGTGAAACAGTCCTTCGAAGTTTTATTTTCTCAAACTATAATGCGTTTGTATATTACATTATCATAATGCAAATATATTTGCTTACCTGGATGTAATTTTTTTGTTTGGAATGAGGGTGGTTTTCGTTTCTTGTATGACGAGTCGCACTACTTTGATGTCATGTAGGTACTCTCGGTTTATGCACATGTGTTTCTTTTGCAATTTTACGTAGAGCACTCGTGTCTGAACAAAAAAAATTATCCAATTATATTCGGTCGGATAGCGTAAATTATATTTTCATTACTTACATTTTTATTCTCTTTCTTTTCAATTTTTAAAGCGTAAATTATTTTCTTAGAATTTTGTCTATATTTCTAGGATGATGTTTTCCGCATTGGCCATGAATTATGTATTTGTCGTGTGTTATTCGTCGTCGTCTAGCAACTCTTCCTTACCGACATGAATCGAATTTGGCTTGGCGAAGTCTCAATTCTCGGAGGGATGATTTCTTACTTTATGTTTTCGACGAATAATACTTCTTTTGGTGATTCTTCTAGCCGGATTTGGATGAAATATCGTGGTGATGGATTCTTTATGTGATTTCCTCTCCATTAACCACGCGATTCTTTGTTAGAAAAAAAAATTTCTTGGAATTTCACATTTTCTTGTCACACACAAAAAATTAAATCCATACCTTTATTATTTCTGATAGTTTAATCCTTTTTCTTTTAGCTTAGTTCTATGGATGATGTTTCCCGCATACATTTTATAAATTTTTCTGTTTCGTTGGCCCGTTATACAATATTTCTTCGACTTTGATTTTTAACGCGACACAACTTCTTTGCGCAGACAGATAATTTGAAAAGAACGTTCTGGAATTTTACATTCCCCAACCAACTTACGACAGATGTTCTGTCTCGCTATTTTGCCTTTGATTTGCGCGAGGTGAAAAGCTTTTGGAGTGAGATACCTTCCGGTGATATCTCCTTCCCGTTTTTTCTTTAACAAACTTATGCGCCCTTGGGTATCTTATAGGTGTTACTTGTAATAGTATGCGTAGAACTCCTTTTTCCTTAAGGCTACGTTCAGACTTGAATTATATTGTAAACTTTCTGTTTGATTGATGATATGACTGAAACATTATCATGTGTATCTCTTCGTGAACTAAACTATTTTAATGTCGTATTCGTAAGTATGAAATGTTTCACAATAAGGTAAGTATTAAAGTGTTCGTCATTTAATGTCATTTAGTGAGTATTTTAAGAAGAAGTTTTTGTTATAATAACGAAGATAAGTACGTATTTAGGTTCATAAATTACTATATGTATTTTGTAAATTAGTTCGTATTCGTAAAGGTAAGTATAGGTATTTCGGTCGCTGTCTAGGTAAGTACGTAAATGTTATAAGGTAAGTATTGTTTTATCGTAAGTTCGGTAAGTATAATAATTGAAATAAATATATTTTTGAGTGTTGAATGACACTGATGTGACAATCTTCACTTCGTGTTTTATTTATCTATTCGTTATAATACCAGAACCTAGACAATATGTAAGTAAGTATGTTAAATGTAAGTTCATTTTTTTAACCACGTACACAAAGAAGATGCACATGAAAATTAATCAATCGTCTTAACTACAAAAGGACTATGTTTGAGATCAGTCTTTTTCAAGACTTTTTTTTTCGAATTTTTCAAGAGTTGCGTTGATTGAATTCAAACGAAGTAACTCTTTTCGATTAAAGACTAGGTTAAAAAGGTACGTTTTATATTCGATATTTCAAGAATTTGCCTCTTTTGATGACTTAATTCACAGTATTCTACTTAATCATAAAAATGTTACTTCTCAATTGTTTCTCTATCATATATTGCAACATAGATTTGCCAATTATATAATCATTTTTGTGTTTCCTACTTCGTTATAGAAATGAGTCAATCAATCTACACTTCGCTTTAATATTTTATGACTTGCGTCATCTATCTGAAGACTAGAAATCTATTTCAGTTCCTCCACTTTGTAATCTACTGGGTCGAACTTTTCCCCACTCGTTAGACGTTAGTGTTTTAAGGCATGTGTATACTATATATGCTGTTCACACAGGGTTGAATTCCCCAAGTAGCTTTTTTTTTGCCATCTTGTCTCTTTTCTACCTCGGTGTTATAGGTACTTTGGTTGTTTAGGGTCACAACGAGATGTCACCATATCTCTGGGAGCACATTTCATTTATAACACTTTAGTTGTTGAACTCTAATGAAAAATGGTTCCGAGTTGTGACAAAATGCGATGAACATTTTAGAACAACTGAAAGAAATTAATTTTTAGGACAAGTGTCTTAGCTAAACTCATTTAAGGAAATGTGTTTAAGGAAATTTTCGAGTTGGTTCGACTATTGAACAGTGTTGGGTGGTGTCGTTCCTACAGAAATATACCTATCGCAATAAATAAACAATAAAGGTGTAGAAGTGTTTTTCCTACAAAGCAGGTTCACTTCGACGAAGTCTACTTCGTCGAATGAAGCTGAAAAAGAAAACGCTTACTAAAGTGTCTAACTCCTTAAATACTATCATTGCTATAGTTTATAAGTATACTCAACCCACGACCCTTTGTGTCTCATGCACAGGCTGACAAGTCGGGCTAAGATATGATGATACTTCGATGGGAGATTGAACTACGCTTCATTTTCTCAAATCTTTAGTATGCACCACAGTTTCAAAGCCATTTGTATCTTTAACTTTATACAAATTATTACCTACAATTTTAATTACTTGTGATTTGTGTTTATAGCGCTACTAACACGCTCGAGTACTTGATTCTGGCTTTGGGCCAGTGCCTCTTGTAAAGTCTTGCGGTCCTCCGCTCGACTGAATCCGACGGTGGCTACCACCATCTCCTTAATGTAATCCTCCCACTTCTCTGCTTCTCGGCTTGTGCGGTCCCTCCTGGGACTAGGGCTTCTGACTCGTGTTGGCGTTCGGTCATCTTCGTCTACCATATCAATTACTTCAGCTGTTATACGACTAATACTCGCTGCTCCAGCTTCCTCCTCTGCTTGACTAACGTCGGCAGCATAGGATCCTTCCATTGTCATGTTATGTTCAATGTCCAGTCTTTTCCTGAATCTCGTGTCATGCACATCCATAGTTGTTGGTTCGCGAGGATTTTTCCTCTCCTTCCCATCAGCTTTTGGATCTTTATCTTTTGGTTTCACCATCTTTAAGACTTCTCAATTGCAGAAACTTTTACACAACAAAGTGTACTCAAAACGAAAATACTAACAAACAAAAAAAATAATAATAACCTTAAAAATAATTATTTTTACAAAGGTTTCTTAATTTCTAAACTAATTCTAAACTAACTCTAAAACTTACTAACTCTAAAACTTACTAACTCTAAAACTTACTAACTAACTTAACCTAATATTTATGTAGGGTAAACCCTCGGCCAAAAATATTCACAAACGTAAATTCCTAACAAACTAACTTAACTTCAAAACTAAATTCCAAAACTACCTAACTAACTTCAAAAACTAATTTCAGAACTAATTTTAAAATCTAATTTCAAAAAAAAAAACTAACTAATTACATTTCCAAGATCAATTACTAAATTTCCGAACTAAATTACTGAATTTCAGAACTAAATTTCAATACTAACTAACTTAAATTACAATTGCCACCAGGCACAACAATTTTAAAATCAACAGAAGTGATTTTCAAAAATTGTCCTAAACTACAAACGCCACCAGGCACAACAATTTTAAAATCAACAGAAGTGATTTTCAAAAATTGTCCAAAAACTCAACTGCCACCAGACACAACAATTTTAAAATCAACAGAAGTGATTTTCAAAAATTGTCCTAAACTACAAACGCCACCAGGCACAACAATTTTAAAATCAACAGAAGTGATTTTCAAAAATTGTCCTAAGCTACCGTTGCCACCAGGCACAACAATTTTAAAATCAACAGAAGTGATTTTCAAAAATTGTCAAACAAACTCCAATTTCAAAATCAACATAAGTGACTTTAAAAAATTGTCAAAACTCAAAAAAAAACTACTATCTATCTATCAATTTAAATTTCAAAAATACTTAACTCAAAAATTTCTCAAGACTCTACAAAACTATCAAAATAAATAACTTAATCTCAAAAAAAAAAAAATCTATATATCATAAAAGGATTGGGGTTGCGACTGGACAATCCCGTCGATGACTACCACATCGTTTCAACAACATCATTAAAAACAAACATATAAGTTCCTAAGATTATAGAACTTCGTATTACATAACTTAAAACTTCAATAGATCAAACGAATAAAGAAGAATCTTTTCTTTCCTTCATTAGATAAACACTTCAGTCGAACTTATTCTACGTCACTACAACTGACTTAAGAGAGAAATATCGATCCCCTAACGGATAGAGCTTAAGAACTTTCTAAAAAGAATTATCCAACAAAAAAAAAATAAAAACAATCTCTATTACCATTTGTGATGTCAATATCAAATATTAATTCTTGCTGACAACATCTTCTCAATGAAGATAAAAATAAAGCTTTCGCAACTGACGTAACGTGGGAACATCGTCGACCTATTACCGGACAAAAGTCACTACTAAATCTTCGAGAAAATAACTAAATACCATTGCTAACTTCACACTAACGCTACTGACTACTAGAAAATTAACTTCCAATACGGTCATTAGATTTATAAGTTAACTAAATTTCATATAAATATTAAGTGAAAAAGGTGAAAAAGAAAAATTTTTGGAGAAAAGAAGAAAGTTAGATCCACTTACTGCTGCAGACGTGAGTCAGGAAATAAAGTTCAACTAACCACCGGTCAGTATCCAAGATTACCCTTCCACTAGACCACAAATCTCAGAAAAATCTCAACAAAAAAAAAAAACAAAAAAAAATTTAAATTTCAAAAAAATTTTTTTTTGAAAAATCAAACAAAAATCAAAATTCAATAAATCTCAAATCTTCGAAATCTTCGGAATCTTCACTAACTCATGCCCCACGTTGGGCGCCAATTATGTAACGAAAATTACGAAATAAAAAACCTCACTTTCTTACACATCAACGCGCCCGTGGGACCGAAACCATAAAACCATGAGAAAAATTATAATCATTTCAAGTTCCGTTGTAGCGAAACTACCTTCCTACGAAATTTCGCTGCCCCACGTTGGGCGCCAATTATGTAACGAAAATTACCAATTAATCATCCTTCTTACACAACAGTGCCAATAGGGCCCGAAGTCAAGAAATACAAAAGTTCAAGGAAGAAAAACTATCGTCTCTTCCGATACCATTGTAGAGGAATACTCGTTCTACGACCTTTCGGGTTTTCTATTGGGCGCTATCATGTAATAGAAAAATAATGAATTTAGAAGAAGAAGGAAAGAGAGGAACGTTATCATCAAAGAGGGAAATCTCTAACGACATCATCGCCTTCACAAAACACAGCGCTAACAAAGGACAAAAACCTCTTAATATATATAAAGAAAGAAAACGAAAAGCATTCTTCTCTGTGTCTCGAGTGTTTGCTAGCGATCCATCTTAGTGTCCATTCTTATCATTCCACTCCGAATCTAGGTTACAGAATAAAAGTCTCATGTAAGGGAAGACGAAAGATTAGAAATCATCTTTACGATATCATCCACACGCTATCTTTTCTCATCACACAACCCCTTACTCTTACCTACCTACATGAGAACTTATGTGTATGTAGGTATTATATACACTTTCTCATCGTGACTATAAATGGAGGATTCAAAATAAACTTACTTCAGAGTATTTTCTTTTTGGTAGATCAAGGTCTAACAATATCTCCCTTAACTAAATTAATTACCATTGACTACTCTTGACTACCATTATAGTACGTTTATTTTCATGAATCTACCGAGTACTCTTCTATATCTATCTAATTCTTGGAGAAAGTATTAATTCCTCATGATTCCAGAAAAGAAACCTTAGCTATTATCTATAGAAAGAACATCTTTGATCCACAATGATAACCTAGGATCCAATATACCAATCCGTTTTCACCACTCTTAATACCCTACCTGAGAATAAGGCATATCCGAGCAGCGTCAGATTGGGTTAGCCAGTGCTCGACCACCGCAGTTGGCCTGATATTTGCTCGATCGCTTAGCTCGCCGCAAGAGGGGGGATCTTGCTATGGGAACGCTGACTGGTGTCACATACTATTTACAGACCATGACCTTGCTGACGTTTGGCCATTATGAATTTTGTTGAGAGCTAGGGCCCGAATTTGTGAATTAATGATTACGAAAAATCTCTCAAGAAGAGAATGAAGAATTTGTTTTTGATCTATATCGGGAGAACATAGATGATCGTGTCTCCGTGAGTAGATCATAACCGCCATGTTCCTAATTGCTCACAAAAAAAAAAAAAAGATTAAGGAACCCTTGTGTGTGGGAGTGAATATGTCAAGTCACTCCTCAATGCCTATCTACCCAACCTAAAGAAAGTTCAAAATGAATCAAAACTAACTCCCTATATCTTCGTCGGCATAAAAAAAAAAAATTTAAATTTAAATTTTTAAAATGTTTCTTAACATCTAAGTTTTTCTAGATAACTCTAACTTCTAATTTTTTTTTTCATTAACAACCTTTAGTTAATTAATTATTATTACTGACTACTTTCATTTATTAATTTCCGTAAAGTAAAAGAAAATCAAGTTCTAAACGTAAACTTAATTCCAAAAAAAAATATACAAGAATATCCTTTCAAAATCTACCACTTAATAAAAGTATGATCTCGAATTCGATATTCAACTTGTAATAAGTTCAAATCAATGTTAGGTAATCCAAATATTTGTAATGGAAATGAAAAGGCTTACACAAACACCGCGCCAATGGGGACCGAAACCTTAAAATAATACATAGAAAAACCTATGATTCAGGATTTCGTTCATGCGAAAATTTCCGCACCTGCGAAATTTCGTGGCCCCACGTTGGGCGCCATTTATGTAATGGCTAAAAAGCAGGAACGAGAGCACACATGACCCTTTGATGAATTGAGATGAAATGAATCTACGATGTATCATACTGCCAGACGGACCAATACAACAAAAAAAAAACAAAAGAAAAATCTGAGTTCGGATTTTGATTTCGCTATACAAACTCGCATTGAAGACCTTTAATAACTTCGCTTTACTACACTCGAAACTTACATACAAGTTCCACACACTTCTAGAAAATTCATATTCACTCTACATCAAGTGCGACGTTCCCGTCCGTTCAGGATCCAAAATCACAAAAATTTTATTGAGTTCAATCGATTCGAGAAAAAGAATCTAGAGTGGAAATATCTGATAGCTTGAGGTCTCTAACCAACAAATGATTTCTCCACTCCCTCTTCCTCGCATCGAGAGAACCAGACATATTTCGGTGTTGTATACGTCGGTTTATTTCACCTAGGATCTGCCGATTACTACAAAATTGGATTTGCAGTGACTATCAATCATCGTTTGAAATTTGTATATCATTCGATTGATTATGTAGTATTTTTCCACCATCTAGGTTTATTTTATCTCAAATCTGTTAACTGTTTAAGGTTTTCTCTTTATACACGATAGCATTGGGGAGGTTTCACTTCCCTTGACCTAGAATTTCAATGTAGGCTCGATAAAAGAAAAAAAAATTAAAGTATCACATCACCTGAGATACAATTCAACCAAGGATCCTCTATAACCTATCTGTCCACGTCGACTTTTAGTACCTACGTCATACATAGGCACGTCCAAGCCCGGACAGAAAGGGTGACTAACACATTACTACTGCTTCAGGTCTCTACTTCGCCTTGGCTCAGCTCATCGGTTCAAGGAAGCGGGTAGACAGCAGAAGTGTAGTCGGGGTTACATATTGTTCGACCTGAAAGAGTCAAGTTGACGACTGACTCAAATTTTACTTTGGTAGGGCTAAGCTAATGAGCAAGAGGGCCCGGGGATGAACATGTGAATAGTTAAAACTTGGAAGAAAGAAAGTTCTCAGATAGCTTAAACTTCACTAAACTACTTCATTAAAGACTTCATTCTTATCACCGACAATGATGTTACTATCGGATGGGACTATTTATTTTTAAAGTTCAGATCTTTTCTGGCCCCAATATTAAAAATGAAAAGATTCACGAACGTGAGGAATGTAGATGGTGTATTTTCCTCGAGTGCTATTTAACCCGACCAGTAGTGAATGCTACTACCATTACTAGTATCACTAGTAACTGCAGCCATTCACCCAATGTTTCTGAACGCACTACTTTAATAACAGAAACTCCCGCTTTGTGTTGGGAGTAGTTAAAACTCCCCTATATCTATCCATTGTTGTTGCTGAAGACGTGATTGTAGTTGTATAAGTGAAAATTGTTCACCTCATGATGACTTGGATTCCGATCACGACCCTTGACCTAGGTTATTCACCACTCCATGTTGGCTATTTGCCGCAAAGTATTGAAATAATCTTCCCAAAAACTCATTCCACGAATTTTATCTAACGACAACAAAACCAAAAATCACAAAACTTAGAATCATTTAAATTCTTATTCACAAAAATTTATTTCTATAAACTTATTTCTAACAAATCTTCATATCATTAAAATAAACTTCTTTACACAAACTCAAAATCAGCTGAATTCTAAAATGCTGTACAATCGTTCTTAATATGATCCTACAAGACTTTTTATATAGTCCCAATATACAATTTATGTCTCTCACAACTTTACTTTGACTTGAAAACATTTGAACGTTACTAGAATTCTTAAGTAAATAGGTAGTAACAAAAAAAATTAATTTATGTTGAAAACCGAATTAATAATCGATAGCGAACAAAATTTTAATATCCCACGAAAGAGTGATGTTCGTGTTTAATCGATCTCCTTTTACCGATTTAAACGATAATTCAAATCAAAGAAAAAAACTTTCGCGATAGTACAAAAACAAGTATTACGAACATTCACGTTGCATCAGACTTTAATAGGTGACTTATCTTCGCGTTCGTCAAGATAATTTTCCTAATCACCTTGACTGACAGCTAACGTATTCGCTATATGACCGACGATTCACAATTACTCACAAAAACGATCATTTACTTCGGATTAAAATGAAACGCAAAAATATCAATTTGCTAAACGCGTTTCTACAATTTAAATTTTCAATAAACATAAGAACGATGATCCTTCGTAAGGATGATAAAACACAAAATTGTTACGTAGGACGTCTCCAAAGAAAGAATTACCCCACCCAAAATCCAAGAAAAAATCAAAAATATAGCTTTCCACACAAAATGGGTACTTGCTGTTTCAAATAAATTTGTTATAAAAATTTTTGTAAATATATGAAAATAAGCAAAAATAAAAATTTTAAAAATGATAAATAAGTTATGTCCTGCTAAGGGATGTAAAAGTTAATAAAAAAATAATAAAATTTATATATTTAGTTATATAGGTATTATATCATAAATATAAACAGATCAAGGTAGGTACGGCGACGAAGAGAGTGCACCCTATTCAACGGAGTATCCTAACAGGTCAGATTTTAAACAGGATTCAAAAAAAAGTTTTTATATATTATTTTTTTTCTTTTCAGATTTTGTAAGGTATGGTAAAGTTTCAGACTGTGGACGTGGTTACTGCGGTAAGTATATTTTTACTTTCGATGTATCCCAAAAGATTTCGTATATCTTGGTGAAGAAAAAAAGGTAACTTGATAACTTAATCACCGAAATATACTGGATTTCACACGACCACGACTTATATACACTCGGATGTACCATTCACAAAAGCTAAAGTGTTCAAATTCATAAAACTTAGAAATTGATTTCGATGTCTTTTTCTTCTTTGTTTCAAAAGGATACAATTTAAGAAATGAATCGAAGTCACTTTCATCATACAAAAAAAAAATTTTTACTATGCTGTTTGATTTCCAGCAACTTGAACTCAAATGTGTGTGAAATTGATCTAAATTATCATAGGCAACACAAAAAAAAAATGTTATATCACAAGATCTCTAATCTTACTTGCACCAATTTCACTAAAATTCACAATTGTATCTAGCAGAAGGCCAATTAAATCTTTATTTGAAACACTTAGGCTTTTAAATGTAGGTACACCAAACTATGTCACAATACAATCACCCGAATTTTCTCGACCGCGAACGAAAAAAGGTAGGTAACCAAATTTAATCATTTATGTCACGTACAAAATTTTCTTAGATTTTCTTTTCAGATGATTTTTATCTTTTCTTTTCAGCACGCCCGCTCTTCAGTTTCGACTGCGATCGAAAATTCACTAACGAAGCGAAATCGAATCGTAGTCATCAATATTATTTTTAAAGCAAATTTTAAAATTCACTTAAGAATTCTTTACAAAAGAGGAACTTTCTTTTGTCTGATTCTGATTTGAATCAGATCATGTATTTTTTTTTTTATTTTTGTTGTTATACTCTTAGGAAAATTAGATGGATTTTCGAATGACAATTTTGGGTATTTTTACTGGTGGAATTATATTTCCACTTATTGTACGAAAACAAATGACATTGGTTTAGCAAAATTATATCGAACAATATCTTTTCGAATTTCTCTAACTGTTATACAACTATTTATACACCAATGCAATTGTAATTTAATTGGTTTGTATAAGTTTCTTTTCATGAAATACGTGTGTAAATGGAAATAATTTTTAGGCACACCCTCGTTAAATAATTTTCTCTAATTAGTTATTTTTATCCAATAAAATTTTTATAAGTAGATAGGTATATTGAATTTTTCCTTTTTAATAAATTTAAATGGATTATGTATAGACAAAAAAAAAATAGTATTCGAGAGATAATATAGGAAATATATATAAACAGTTTATAATGTGGACACAATACCTCATTTTCTGCTACTTAACACCTTGTGACTGCATATTATTTTATGTTCCCGTTCTTTTTGATGACCGCTTGATGTTCCGTTGTTGCAACTGTGCTGTTGTATTTGCATCTTGATGTACAAATTCCCTCAAAGAGATTTATGGCGTTAGCCGCATAAGCCAAAATCCTTTGGGACCTTTGTGTCGTCTTGTCCAGTGCAATGTTGAGTGTTTTATTAACACAAATCCCTCGCTGATAATTTTTCTTATGGGTGGCTGGTCATAGCTCGTATACCAGCCTGAATCCTTTTAATTTGTTGTATTAGGTTCGTAGAATTATTGATTTTGCTTCCAGAGTAGATTTAATAATTAAATTCTTAGCTTTAGTTTGTTGTTTTAAGTAGGTACATCCCTTTTTTTGATATTTTGATAATTTTTTTACTTTTTGTCCTCCTGGCTTTTCCCCTCTCTGTTTGTTGTCCGGTACAGAGGTACTTCTTGGTGCTTCGTTTTTTCAACGGTTGAATCCTGGGTGTCCAAAAAAAATCTCAGGCAGATTGGGAGATCTGATTAGCACTTCCTTGGTGCTTTGGTGGCGTGACTGAATCGTCTTGGTGCTTTCTTGCTTCGACTCGTGCTTGAGCGCTGGTGGAATGGTGCTGTAGTCCGCACTGCCAACCTGCCTAAATGTTGCATTTAAAAAAAATTTATTAATTGTTGCCAAAACTTAAAAAAAAATATCTACTTGCACTACGAAAAATCCTACAAGCTTTCTACCAAATTACTGCTATGTAAAAAAACTATTTTACAACTATCTACTAAACGTTTAATTTAAATGAAACTTAGCGTTTTTTTGCGTGGTACAGTTGCCTTTGCGACATACTGTATTTTTTTTTCATCCCCTTGCTTTATTGAGGCGTTTGAGGTTATGAAACTTTTTTTTTGTTTGCCGCTTTAATTTTAATTATTAAAATTTTTTTACCTGTAATTTTTCCGTAGCTTTATGTTGGAATCGTCTTTTCAATGTCCTGGATTTTTCCGAGCAACACTTTGGATAAGACACTTTTTGCCGTCTGTCTTTTTTTTTTTTTTGCTTTTATTTTTACTTTTCGCGTTAGCTTTATATTTTCGATTATTAAACTTACTTTTTCAACTGTTTTAACAAAAAGAAATCGCGTTTGCTAATTTTGCAACTTTATGCCTCGGTGCGCAAAAATTGTTCACTTAAACTTTTTTCTTCTTCTAATACGATTTTGTATGTCACTGTTGATGTTGTGTGTGTGATTGTATGAATATTTATCTCTTTGAGATTATTGCTCGTACGTTCATATGGCATGACTTAAGGTTGAGTGCATACTATGTGTGGTTCAGGGAGATTGATGATTTTACCCTTTTTGAGCTATTTTTTCGTTATGAGTTTATGCTTTCTTTTATCTGATTACTACGTGTGTGATATTTATATATTATATACATGTCACTGCAGGTAAGTATTAATTTCACTTTTCTTTCTTATGCTTATCATCTTCAAGCAGTTTTTGTGTTCAATATTTTCAACAATATTTTTATTAGGTCTTTCTTTTCAGGTGTTTTTATTTCTTTCTCTTTTCAGGTATTTTTTTTTATTCTTTTTCTTTACAGGTATTTAGGTAAGAATTTATTTTCCGATTATATTTTGCACTCACGTTTACTTTTTGCTCTTTTATTTCTTTTTCTAATTAGTTCGTCGCTATTTCAATCGTCACGATCGGTTTTGGACTAAACTGGTTTCTACTTATATTGAATGGCTTGACTGAAGACAATTTTTTTTTTTTTTTACATTTTTAGCTAAGTGTTATATCTTTTTTCTCTTTTCTGTTTTACTACCTGATTTTATTTTTCTTACAGGTGCTGATAGACTAAAGATAACTGCCGTTCAATATTTTCTATTGTCACAAAAAAAATTATTTTCTTCATCAATAAATTGAAAATTTTGATCTTATCGTTTGCTTTATTTCTTACTGCTCAACAATTCTATTTAGAAATTACTGGACTTTTAAAAGTTTTCTACAAGTCTGATTGATTCTAGCTACATATTTTAATTGACCAATTGGTTACTTACATGCGATGCCGAAATCTCTTTTTATTAGCTAACTATTATAATCAAATTTTTTAACTGGATTTTCTTACTATATCTACTAGATAACTACTTCTACATTAGATTTTCCTGAGTTTAAACTTTTCTTACTTTGCAACAACAATACATTTTTTTTGCTCAATCTTTTGCCGATTGATGTTTTTGGGCTATTGCTCATCCCAGTGCTTACCATTCCAACTTCCACTCTATTTGTGTTCACTTACATACCTCCATTTTGCGTTTAGGTCGTATAGTCGCTTTTCTCTTGCGAGATACATTTTTGGTGTGTGTGTATGGGTGAGTTCTCTGCGGTCTGGTCAATTTTGCGCGCTTTCCATTTCATGCAGAATTACTTCTCCTGACCAGTTTCTCCTATTGCTCAACAGGTGTAGTTGGTTTATCTTTACTATAATTTATTTTGTGTTGTAGAATTTCGAAAGTGGAGGTTTGTGTCTGTGACACATTCCACTGCATTCGATTTTCTAGTACTTTGTTATTCTCAGATGTATTTATGAAAATATATTAATTTTGTAGTTTCAGTAAATTTGAAAATTTGCGAGTTGGTACGGTTTGCTATAGTGGCTTATTAGGCGTTATTATTGTTTGCATAGGTATGTTCTGTCGTGGTGTTAAAGTGGTTTCCTACAAAACATCGTAGTTGCTTGTCGTGTAAACTAGAGCAACGACGATGAAACGAAAACACTTCGTTGTGTTTTGTACTTTGGCTTGATGAATATGTAATTTTTGGGTATAAATATTTACCCACGACCCATTTGGTGTCTCGTGCTCAGACTGAAGGCCGGGCAGAGAAAAAGTATATTTACATAATTTACAAAAAAAAATTTATTTACGTAAGTCTTTGGTATGGACTATAGTCTCAAAACCATTTTTGTCCTTAACCTTATATAAGTTGTTTCCGACTAGCTTTATCACTTTCGTTTTAATAAATTTCGGGCATAGTTTTGCGCTGCGGTGTTTAGTTGCGTCACTAAGAATATGATTTCGCCTAAATAATTCATCTCCTACGTTATAAGATACTATTCGGCTTCTTAGATTATATACCTTTTCGTATGTGTCATGAGCATGACTAAGCGCTGTCTTTAGATAGGCATGTAAAATGTTCATTTTTGCAGGTTTGGGTAACCAATCAATTTCTGAATGATTGAGCCCTCCTAGTTTTTTCAAAAGTTGGTAATCTGCCCCATGCTCTATCATTCGCTGACCGAATAACGCTTCGTATGGTGACATATTGATGGTACTATGTACCGAGGTTCGTAATGCGCTACTTATTGATGACAAATGCTCATCCCACATTAATTGTTTCTCATCGATATAAGACCTAATTGCACTCAAGATTGAACGATTAACTCGTTCGCTAGCATTAGCTTGAGGTGCATATGCTGCCGTTCTTACATGAGTTATACCGAAATTCTTTAAAAGAGCTTGCAATTCATTGCTGACAAATTGTGATCCGTTGTCGGACAGTAGAGTTTCCGGAACTCCGAAAATTAGAAAAACTTCGTTAATTAAAAATTTGGCTACTTCTGCTGATGTCGCTTTCTTTAGGGGTTTTATTATTACAAATTTTGTGAGTTGGTCAACTACGATTACAATGAATGTATTTCCTTTACGTGATCTAGGGTAAGGCCCTAGGAAATCAGTGTAAAGGTGTTGGAAAGGCCTATCTACTATGTAATCTTTGCCCATTTCCGCACGAAGTGTTTGGTTAGGTGCCTTTGTTTCTTTACATGTATCGCAGTTGTTCACAAATAACTTTGTTTGTGCAGCCATGGCTGGCCAATAAAATTGCTGACGAAGTCGATACAGGGTCTTGGCGATCCCGCCGTGTGCTGCTCGAGGTGGGTTGTGTGCCTGAAGGATTAACTTTTCAGTTAGGTTCGATGGAACCCAAAGTTTCCAAGCTTGATCGTCCTGGATGGGGTTGCCTGTGTCGTGACGGATCTTTTTGTATATGAATTGATCAGATACCTGTAGATCCGGCAAACGATCTTTATTTTTCTCAATGTGCGTGATAATTTGGAGGTATTCATCGGACTTGAAAGACGGATCCTCTAAATCTATATGTAGCACGTCTGAAGTGCTGGTTTCGATGGATTCCGCCGGAGGTTCGTTTACACCTAGTGCCTCTACCTCAAACATACGTGAGAGTGCATCTGGTAGAACATGTAAACTTCCACGACGGTGCTCCACCGAAAAATCGAAGCTCTGAAGCTTCAGACTCCATCTAGCTAACCTCCCAGTTGGATCCTTCAGATTCATCAACCATTTTAAGCTAGCATGGTCGGTAATTACCAAGAACCTGTATCCTTCGATATACGGACGGAACTTGTAAATACCCATGACTGCAGCTAAACATTCACGTTCTGTAACTGAGTAGTTACGTTGCGCGGAATTTAACTTGTGCGAATAATAATAAATTGGCAGTTCATTGCCTTCATCATCCCTCTGACATAATACACACCCGATTCCAGTAGACGATGCATCACATAACAGGATAAACTGTTTACTGAAATCGGGGTTGCGAAGAACAGGTGCTGTAGTGAGAGCCACTTTAATTTGATTAAAAGCTGCCAGCGCCTCTTCGCCAAAAACAAATTTCGTCCCTTTTTTTAAAACGTCGGAAATCGGTCCGGCTACCTCTGAAAACTTCGCAATGAACCTCCGGTACCATCCAGCCATGCCTAAAAATCGGCGAACTTGTCGAACTGAGGTGGGTACCGGGAAATCTACTATGGCTGATATTTTTGACGGGTCAGCCTTGAGGCAGCCTTGCCCTACGACATACCCTAAATACTGCAGCTCCTGGAAGCAGAACCGGGACTTTTCGACATTGATCGTAAGCCCTGCTTCCAGTAACTGAGTTGCTACTACTCTTAAAATTGAAATGTGTTCTTCAAAGGTTTTTGAGATGACCAGTAGGTCATCCAAATATATAAAAACTTGGTCTCTATATTTTGACGGTATGACTTTGTTCATTAAATAAGTTAAGCTTTGAGCTGCATTGGACAATGGACAACCCAAATGGCATAACACAAAATTGATACAGGGGTCTGCCTGGTACTGTGAAGGCAGTCTTTTCCCTGGACTCTTTCTCCAGAGGTATTTGCCAGAATGCGTCTTTCAGGTCCACGCTAGATATATAACGTGTCTCTGTAAGCCGTGCTAGCAATCCCTCTATATGCGCAATTGGATTCGCATCCTTCTTTGTCACGGAGTTGACTTTCCGAAAGTCAAGCACATTCGGTTCTTCCCCGGTTTTCTGACTAAAACAACAGGTGATGACCATGGGCTTGAACTTTCTTCGATCACTCCCAAAGAAATCATGCGGTCCAATTCCGCGTACACTAGGGCTTGTACCGCTGGAGATATAGGGTAATGGCGTTGCTTTATGGGCAAAGCATCCCCTGTATCAATCTTGTGCTCCACAAGATGTGTACGCCCTAGTCCTTTCTCGACAAATGATGGAAATAGCTTGATGGTTCCTTGTAACTGAGTTTTTTCATCTGGAGTTAAAATGCACTCCTCGAAAGTTGGTTTTTCTGGTTTGTTCTCCGTGATAGGATTTAGAGCTGATATGATGTGAGGAGCTACTTTGAACATCGACCAGAAATCCACTCCAAGATAAAGTTCTTGAGTTAACGAAGGGACTAAGAACAAGTTCATATCGTGTGATTGTTCTTTGAAATTCACTTTCGCTTTTAATACGCCAACAACTGTTTGTTTTTGACCATCGGCTGTTGAAACATTTGTATCAAATTTTTTATACGGTATATTCTTTTGTTCTAACCAACTGACTGCTTTTTTGCCTAAGCAACTTACACTTGCTCCAGAGTCCAGAAGTCCCATCCAGGTTTCGTTAAGAAAACTAACTTTGACATATGGACGTGGATCATCTGTCTCGATCGCTAATTTGGTTGATGCTATAGACCTGAATAATTGTTTCTTTAGATATATCCGATTCCTTAAATTTTGTATTTTCTTCAAATGTTTAGGGTAGGTGTATATACGTTTACGGGCCAGATTGTACTCAATCTGTCTTTTGTGAAGAGTTTCCCGCACATCTGGTGCAATTCGGAGATAATACGTCTGGTTGGCCGCATCTGTAACAGAATATGCGTCTCTGTAGGTCGTCACAATCGCGAAATACGTGGCCCGTCTTCATGCAATTCCAGCACTTGACTAGTTCTGGGTTGGGTTTCGTATCACGATTACGCTCCCGATGAAACGCTTCCAAAGCCATTGACATCTCTTCATTCTGGAAATCCGTCTGGATTTCTATCTCGTGTACCTGTTTTCGAGGTGGGTTGTTGTAAATAGGTGGTGCTCGGTTCCTCGTTGGATCGTATTGTGCCAAATACCTCTCCTTATCACGGCACGTGAACACTAAATCTACTAGGCGTGTGGATTTGAAAGTTAGTAATAACTCTCCCATACGTCTTCGCACGTTTTGTTTAATAATTTCGGCCAATTCCTCATTCGGCCTGGGGTTCTTCATTTTAGAATTAATTTTCAAGATTGCATCACAGAAAGTGTCGAAGCTTTCGCCTTGAGCCTGCTTCCGTTCTGCCATTTGCCTAGACAATTCAGAATCAGTCTCCAAGCTCCTATACTGCTCAATTAACGCTAGTTTTAACGCTGCCCAGGTCGAATAAGGATTGTTTTTCATAAACATCCAATACCAAATTTCTGCTGCCCCGCTGACAAAATGGTGAAAGTTCGCAACTATTTCCTCCCACGAGGCACCGTAACTATCTTTCACCTTGTCGAGGCGAAACAGAAATTCGTCGATATACATATTTTTGGCGTTAAACAATATTCCCCACTTGTGGTAGTGTGGTGATCGTAACACAGAAGTAGCTGGAGATGGCATTGGTACACGATACCCTCGGTTAGCGGAGGTGTTTTCAAAACGAATTTGGTCTAACCTTTCGTAAAAGTTTGGTTCGTATCTCCTTGATGCTTCAGCTACTGGTGGTGATGCTGGTCTTCTTGGTCGTTCTCTGGGTAATTCCGGTACATTCTCTCTAAGTGTTTCGACTCTAGGTGGCAGGATTTCACTTCTTGATAGCTCTCTGCGTACTTCTGCAACGTTGGATCTCGTCACTGTGGCTGGGTTCGGAATTCTTTCTGTGTTATACTGGCGCGTATCAGGAGTAGGCATGTCACACAATGGAACTGCTGGAGCTGGTGGTGGTGCTGCAGGTATATTTTTCTCCAGAGCTGCTTTGATGACCTGTCCAACCTTTTCGAGAATTTGCTCTTGACTTCGCTCTATTGCCTCCTGTAAATTTTTGCGATCCTCAGCTCGTCCGAATCCTACTGTTGCTTGGGCTATTTCTTTGATGTACTCATCCCACCTGCTATCGCGTTGGTATGAAGTTTCTTGTCTCGCACCTGGTTGTCGAAACGATTGATGACTGCGTTGTTGATTTGGATCTACATCTATCACTTCTCCTAGGATTAGGTTGATTTCCTCTTGTATGTTTTCTGTGTTTGGCGGACCAGCTGCATCTTCCATTTGACTAATATCGGCAGGTGCGGCTGTTTCCATAGTCATATTATGAAATAGATTTTGCCTCCTGCGATAACGAGTGTCGTGATCATCAGGTGTAGCTGGTCTGTGTGGTCCTGGAGTTATGTTTTCTGGTGTTTTGTCGTAGTTTTTCTTATCTGTTTTGTTACCGTGGTTTTTCCCGTGGCGAACCATCATTAAATTTTTCAGATATAAAGTTTGGCAAAGCGGTAGAATTTATAAATTTATAGAAAAGAAAATTGTTTGTAAGAACCTACTCAAAAAATTTTTTTTTTTTTTTTTTTTATAACTTACTATCCTATTAACAATATTTAACTTATTAGCTATAAAAATCTTACTAACTATAAAAACTTACTAACTATAAAAACTTACTAACTAACTAAGCCTAATATTCCTTAGGGTAAACCCTCTAAATATTCACAAACTTGAATCTGAATCTTAACTTTACTCAAAAAAAAATGATTTACTTGACTACTGAATCTCTAAAAATACTAAACACTTGCTTCTATGCAAAAACTAAATTTAACTAAATATTTCTGCCTCTAGGCAATTACTTAAACTAAAAAAGATCTGCCTCTAGGCAATACTGAACTTACTAAATATTTCTGCCTCTAGGCAATACTCCAAAAAAAAAAATTCTGCCTCTAGGCAATAACTCAACTAAAATTTTTCTGCCTCTAGGCAATACTCAAAAGAAAATTTCTGCCTCTAGGCAATACTCAAAAAAAAACTCAAACTAAATCTTACTATAACTCAAACTGAATTTCTAAATAATTATCTTCTATATTATATGTTTCTCAATACTCATTACGGTTATGAGTCGTGACCGGAATTCCGTCTTTCCGTGAACAACTTCCAACAACTCACTTCTTCTTCACTTCACATATCTTCAATAACAACAAATGTTTTACTACTAGAATTCGTCTTTTGTAATTGTAGGTAACTTCCCGTAATTTTGTTTCGTCTCTCACTTCCTCCCTGCAACAGCGGACCTAAGGAAGAACAACTTCATCCCTTAGCGGAAAACAGACTAAAAGGTCAAGACCAACTAATTACACGGAATACCACTAACAACTACTTTTGTCAAATGTAGCAGATGACACAAAAAAAATTATTTTAACTGCTTATGTTGATATGCCTCTTGCGTTGTTTCAGCAATTTGGCTTCCGCGACTGACGTAGTCAGGACAAAGATCTACTAACTACCGGACAAAAGAACAAACGACTGAACTGCAGAGACTTCTCTATGTTTGAATTACTTTCGTTAGAAGCTACGACTACTGGCTTGAAACATCCAGTATGGACATCTAACTTAAGATAATTCTTCGCTTCGAGAACAAAATTCATCTTACGAGTGGAATGGTATTTGATCAGGTTGTCGCTACAGACATGATCTGGGAAATAGTTCAACCAACCACCGGTCGACACTTAAGTCAACTACCATCCGGTGTTTAATCTCAATAAGACTCTCAACTAACGCACAGCTAAACCTTCGATTTTTCTCTACAGAAAAAAAATTAAATTGCAAAAAAAAATTCATGACAAAATTCTCTAACTATCTTCTAAAATTTCTTCCAAATTTCACTATTGTTCTTTCCTCGGGCCCCACACGTCTGGGCGCCATTTATGTTATGGAAAGAAAAAGGCTTACACAAACACCGCGCCAATGGGGACCGAAACCTTAAAATAATACATAGAAAAACCTATGATTCAGGATTTCGTTCATGCGAAAATTTCCGCATCTGCGAAATTTCGTGGCCCCATTTTGGGCGCCATTTATGTAATGGCTAAAAAGCAGGAACGAGAGCACACATGACCCTTTGATGAATTGAGATGAAATGAATCTACGAAGTATCATACTGCCAGACGGACCAATACAAAAAAAAAAACAAAAGAAAAATCTGAGTTCGGATTTTGATTTCGCTATACAAACTCGCATTGAAGACCTTTAATAACTTCGCTTTACTACACTCGAAACTTACATACAAGTTCCACACACTTCTAGAAAATTCATATTCACTCTACATCAAGTGCGACGTTCCCGTCCGTTCAGGATCCAAAATCACAAAAATTTTATTGAGTTCAATCGATTCGAGAAAAAGAATCTAGAGTGGAAATATCTGATAGCTTGAGGTCTCTAACCAACAAATGATTTCTCCACTCCCTCTTCCTCGCATCGAGAGAACCAGACATATTTCGGTGTTGTATACGTCGGTTTATTTCACCTAGGATCTGCCGATTACTACAAAATTGGATTTGCAGTGACTATCAATCATCGTTTGAAATTTGTATATCATTCGATTGATTATGTAGTATTTTTCCACCATCTAGGTTTATTTTGTCTCAAATCTGTTAACTGTTTAAGGTTTTCCCTTTATACACGATAGCATTGGGGAGGTTTCACTTCCCTTGACCTAGAATTTCAATGTAGGCTCGATAAAAGAAAAAAAAATTAAAGTATCACATCACCTGAGATACAATTCAACCAAGGATCCTCTATAACCAATCTGTCCACGTCGACTTTTAGTACCTACGTCATACATAGGCACGTCCAAGCCCGGACAGAAAGGGTGACTAACACATTACTACTGCTTCAGGTCTCTTCTTCGCCTTGGCTCAGCTCATCGGTTCAAGGAAGCGGGTAGACAGCAGAAGTGTAGTCGGGGTTACATATTGTTCGACCTGAAAGAGTAAAGTTGACGACTGACTCAAATTTTACTTTGGTAGGGCTAAGCTAATGAGCAAGAGGGCCCGGGGATGAACATGTGAATAGTTAAAACTTGGAAGAAAGAAAGTTCTCAGATAGCTTAAACTTCACTAAACTACTTCATTAAAGACTTCATTCTTATCACCGACAATGATGTTACTATCGGATGGGACTATTTATTTTTAAAGTTCAGATCTTTTCTGGCCCCAATATTAAAAATGAAAAGATTCACGAACGTGAGGAATGTAGATGGTGTATTTTCCTCGAGTGCTATTTAACCCGACCAGTAGTGAATGCTACTACCATTACTAGTATCACTAGTAACTGCAGCCATTCACCCAATGTTTCTGAACGCACTACCTTAATAACAGAAACTCCCGCTTTGTGTTGGGAGTAGTTAAAACTCCCCTCTATCTATCCATTGTTGTTGCTGAAGACGTGATTGTAGTTGTATAAGTGAAAATTGTTCACCTCATGATGACTTGGATTCCGATCACGACCCTTGACCTAGGTTATTCACCACTCCATGTTGGCTATTTGCTGCAAAGTATTGAAATAATCTTCCCAAAAACTCATTCCACGAATTTTATCTAACGACAACAAAACCAAAAATCACAAAACTTAGAATCATTTAAATTCTTATTCACAAAAATTTATTTCTATAAACTTATTTCTAACAAATCTTCATATCATTAAAATAAACTTCTTTACACAAACTCAAAATCAGCTGAATTCTAAAATGCTGTACAATCGTTCTTAATATGATCCTACAAGACTTTTTATATAGTCCCAATATACAATTTATGTCTCTCACAACTTTACTTTGACTTGAAAACATTTGAACGTTACTAGAATTCTTAAGTAAATAGGTAGTAACAAAAAAAATTAATTTATGTTGAAAACCGAATTAATAATCGATAGCGAACAAAATTTTAATATCCCACGAAAGAGTGATGTTCGTGTTTAATCGATCTCCTTTTACCGATTTAAACGATAATTCAAATCAAAGAAAAAAACTTTCGCGATAGTACAAAAACAAGTATTACGAACATTCACGTTGCATCAGACTTTAATAGGTGACTTATCTTCGCGTTCGTCAAGATAATTTTCCTAATCACCTTGACTGACAGCTAACGTATTCGCTATATGACCGACGATTCACAATTACTCACAAAAACGATCATTTACTTCGGATTAAAATGAAACGCAAAAATATCAATTTGCTAAACGCGTTTCTACAATTTAAATTTTCAATAAACATAAGAACGATGATCCTTCGTAAGGATGATAAAACACAAAATTGTTACGTAGGACGTCTCCAAAGAAAGAATTACCCCACCCAAAATCCAAGAAAAAATCAAAAATATAGCTTTCCACACAAAATGGGTACTTGCTGTTTCAAATAAATTTGTTATAAAAATTTTTGTAAATATATGAAAATAAGCAAAAATAAAAATTTTAAAAATGATAAATAAGTTATGTCCTGCTAAGGGATGTAAAAGTTAATAAAAAAATAATAAAATTTATATATTTAGTTATATAGGTATTATATCATAAATATAAACAGATCAAGGTAGGTACGGCGACGAAGAGAGTGCACCCTATTCAACGGAGTATCCTAACAGGTCAGATTTTAAACAGGATTCAAAAAAAAATTTTTATATATTATTTTTTTTCTTTTCAGATTTTGTAAGGTATGGTAAAGTTTCAGACTGTGGACGTGGTTACTGCGGTAAGTATATTTTTACTTTCGATGTATCCCAAAAGATTTCGTATATCTTGGTGAAGAAAAAAAGGTAACTTGATAACTTAATCACCGAAATATACTGGATTTCACACGACCACGACTTATATACACTCGGATGTACCATTCACAAAAGCTAAAGTGTTCAAATTCATAAAACTTAGAAATTGATTTCGATGTCTTTTTCTTCTTTGTTTCAAAAGGATACAATTTAAGAAATGAATCGAAGTCACTTTCATCATACAAAAAAAAAATTTTTACTATGCTGTTTGATTTCCAGCAACTTGAACTCAAATGTGTGTGAAATTGATCTAAGTTATCATAGGCAACACAAAAAAAATGTTATATCACAAGATCTCTAATCTTACTTGCACCAGTTTCACTAAAATTCACAATTGTATCTAGCAGAAGGCCAATTAAATCTTTATTTGAAACACTTAGGCTTTTAAATGTAGGTACACCAAACTATGTCACAATACAATCACCCGAATTTTCTCGACCGCGAACGAAAAAAGGTAGGTAACCAAATTTAATCATTTATTTCACGTACAAAATTTTCTTAGATTTTCTTTTCGGATGATTTTTATCTTTTCTTTTCAGCACGCCCGCTCTTCAGTTTCGACTGCGATCGAAAATTCACTTACGAAGCGAAATCGAATCGTAGTCATCAATATTATTTTTAAAGCAAATTTTAAAATTCACTTAAGAATTCTTTACAAAAGAGGAACTTTCTTTTGTCTGATTCTGATTTGAATCAGATCATGTATTTTTTTTTTTATTTTTGTTGTTATACTCTTAGGAAAATTAGATGGATTTTCGAATGACAATTTTGGGTATTTTTACTGGTGGAATTATATTTCCACTTATTGTACGAAAACAAATGAAATTGGTTTAGCAAAATTATATCGAACAATATCTTTTCGAATTTCTCTAACTGTTATACAACTATTTATACACCAATGCAATTGTAATTTAATTGGTTTGTATAAGTTTCTTTTCATGAAATACGTGTGTAAATGGAAATAATTTTTAGGCACACCCTCGTTAAATAATTTTCTCTAATTAGTTATTTTTATCCAATAAAATTTTTATAAGTAGATAGGTATATTGAATTTTTCCTTTTTTTATTGGAACACTTTTTAATAAATTTAAATGGATTATGTATAGACAAAAAAAAAATAGTATTCGAGAGATAATATAGGAAATATATATAAACAGTTTATAATGTTGACACAATACCTCATTTTCTGCTATTTAACACCTTGTGACTGCATATTATTTTATGTTCCCGTTCTTTTTGATGACCGCTTGATGTTCCGTTGTTGCAACTGTGCTGTTGTAATTGCATCTTGATGTACAAATTCCCTCAAAGAGATTTATGGCGTTAGCCGCATAAGCCAAAATCCTTTGGGACCTTTGTGTCGTCTTGTCCAGTGCAATGTTGAGTGTTTTATTAACACAAATCCCTCGCTGATAATTTTTCTTATGGGTGGCTGGTCATAGCTCGTATACCAGCCTGAATCCTTTTAATTTGTTGTATTAGGTTCGTAGAATTATTGATTTTGCTTCCAGAGTAGATTTAATAATTAAATTCGTAGCTTTAGTTTGTTGTTTTAAGTAGGTACATCCCTTTTTTTGATATTTTGATAATTTTTTTACTTTTTGTCCTCCTGGCTTTTCCCCTCTCTGTTTGTTGTCCGGTACAGAGGTACTTCTTGGTGCTTCGTTTTTTCAACGGTTGAATCCTGGGTGTCCAAAAAAAATCTCAGGCAGATTGGGAGATCTGATTAGCACTTCCTTGGTGCTTTGGTGGCGTGACTGAATCGTCTTGGTGCTTTCTTGCTTCGACTCGTGCTTGAGCGCTGGTGGAATGGTGCTGTAGTCCGCACTGCCAACCTGCCTAAATGTTGCATTTAAAAAAAATTTATTAATTGTTGCCAAAACTTAAAAAAAACTATCTACTTGCACAACGAAAAATCCTACAAGCTTTCTACCAAATTACTGCTATGTAAAAAAACTATTTTACAACTATCTACTAAACGTTTAATTTAAATGAAACTTAGCGTTTTTTTGCGTGGTACAGTTGCCTTTGCGACATACTGTATTTTTTTTCATCCCCTTGCTTTATTGAGGCGTTTGAGGTTATGAAACTTTTTTTTTGTTTGCCGCTTTAATTTTAATTATTAAAATTACAATTATTTTACCTGTAACTTTTCCGTAGCTTTATGTTGGAATCGTCTTTTCAATGTCCTGGATTTTTCCGAGCAACACTTTGGATAAGACACTTTTTGCCGTCTGTCTTTTTTTTTTTTGCTTTTATTTTTACTTTTCGCGTTAGCTTTATATTTTCGATTATTAAACTTACTTTTTCAACTGTTTTAACAAAAAGAAATCGCGTTTGCTAATTTTGCACCTTTATGCCTCGGTGCGCAAAAATTGTTCACTTAAACTTTTTTCTTCTTCTAATACGATTTTGTATGTCACTGTTGATGTTGTGTGTGTGATTGTATGAATATTTATCTCTTTGACTTAAGGTTGAGTGCATACTATGTGTGGTTCAGGGAGATTGATGATTTTACCCTTTTTGAGCTATTTTTTTGTTATGAGTTTATGCTTTCTTTTATCTGATTACTACGTGTGTGATATTTATATATTATATACATGTCACTGCAGGTAAGTATTAATTTCACTTTTCTTTCTTATGCTTATCATCTTCAAGCAGTTTTTGTGTTCAATATTTTCAACAATATTTTTATTAGGTCTTTCTTTTCAGGTGTTTTTATTTCTTTCTCTTTTCAGGTATTTTTTTTTATTCTTTTTCTTTACAGGTATTTAGGTAAGAATTTATTTTCCGATTATATTTTGCACTCACGTTTACTTTTTGCTCTTTTATTTCTTTTTCTAATTAGTTCGTCGCTATTTCAATCGTCACGATCGGTTTTGGACTAAACTGGTTTCTACTTATATTGAATGGCTTGACTGAAGACAAATTTTTTTTTTTGACATTTTTAGCTAAGTGTTATATCTTTTTCTCTTTTCTGTTTTACTACCTGATTTTATTTTTCTTACAGGTGCTGATAGACTAAAGATAACTGCCGTTCAATATTTTCTATTGTCACAAAAAAAATTATTTTCTTCATCAATAAATTGAAAATTTTGATCTTATCGTTTGCTTTATTTCTTACTGCTCAACTATTTTATTTAGAAATTACTGGACTTTTAAAAGTTTTCTACAAGTCTGATTGATTCTAGCTACATATTTTAATTGACCAATTGGTTATTTACATGCGATGCCGAAATCTCTTTTTATTAGCTAACTATTATAATCAAATTTTTTAACTGGATTTTCTTACTATATCTACTAGATAACTACTTCTACATTAGATTTTCCTGAGTTTAAACTTTTCTTACTTTGCAACAACAATAAATTTTTTTTGCTCAATCTTTTGCCGATTGATGTTTTTGGGCTATTGCTCATCCCAGTGCTTACCATTCCAACTTCCACTCTATTTGTGTTCACTTACATACCTCCATTTTGCGTTTAGGTCGTATAGTCGCTTTTCTCTTGCGAGATACATTTTTGGTGTGTGTGTATGGGTGAGTTCTCTGCGGTCTGGTCAATTTTGCGCGCTTTCCATTTCATGCAGAATTACTTCTCCTGACCAGTTTCTCCTATTGCTCAACATGTGTAGTTGGTTTATCTTTACTAAAATTTATTTTGTGTTGTAGAATTTCGAAAGTGGAGGTTTATGTCTGTGACACATTCTACTGCATTCGATTTTCTAGTACTTTGTTATTCTCAGATGTATTTATGAAAATATATTAATTTTGTAGTTTCAGTAAATTTGAAAATTTGCGAGTTGGTACGGTTTGCTATAGTGGCTTATTAGGCGTTATTATTGTTTGCATAGGTATGTTCTGTCGTGGTGTTAAAGTGGTTTCCTACATATTTCATTCAATATCAAATAATTGAACATACACCAGACAAAATCTATGAGAAAGAAAATTAACTCAAAATCTCGACTGTAGTCTCCGCGACTTAACAGACAAATCCTTTGAAATACTAAAAAGGACTCACGATCATTCGATCAACGACGGACCGGACTATAAAAAAAAAATTCCTAAACTATCCGATAGTTTAGAATTTCTTCAAAAGAAAAAAAAAACTTCACAATCACACGTAGGTATAGGTAATTTCTGAAAGTAATAACTTCAATAGACATATACTTTCGCAGAAATTTCATATACTATTCGACACGACAAGGGCGAAACTGAATTAATGTTAAACAGTAACTCTATCTTAATCACAGATAACCCTTTCCCAAACCAAAATATATGGACCTTTAACCGTTTCTCAAATATGATAAACACGGTAGAAAAGTCTTCAGTGAAAATGAAAAAGGTTTAATAAAAATATCAAATAAAAATTATAATAAAAAAAAAATCAATAAAAAGAATGTAAAAAGTGTTATTAAATATCAATATAATTAAATATAATCATAAAAAAGGGAAAAATCTCTACCTACAAGGGAATGCATTCACTCGATGATGGAGTTTTCAACAAAGTATAAAAGTGACAACTTTGTTGAGTGGGGTAAGTCAAATCAAAAAAAAAAAATATTTGGGTTTAAGATAGTATCTTCACAAAAGATTATAAATAGTATAATCTCTTATGGATAGTGAGTTAAAAAGGACAATCGAACAATTCGAAGGTCTTTTAGTTAAACTGTTATATCGCTTCGAAATTATTTTTAAATTTGTTCGCGATTCACATAAAACAAAAAAGAAACAAAAATTATAAGTGACCATAAAAAGTAGGTATTCAACGGAACCATTTATAAAACGTAGTCCGAAAGGTAACAAACGTAAGTATTAGATCTTCCGGAAAAATATTCACGTTTTGTAAACTATAACAATAAAGCATTAGCGCATCCTATGATTCTTTATAGTGTCATAGGTAACTTATTATTAAGTTCCCATGAGTTAACTTTCTTTTTCATGAATGTTGGTTTCGGAAATTGTTTCAAGGAAAGGACAAATAATCCGATACCAAAGTTTAACAAACCTTTATGGGGTAAGTTATTAAAATTATTAATCTGACGGACACACTGTAGGTAAATACAGGTAAGTGATAAATTATCTTTCTTCTCTTTTACTTTTCAGGTTACAATGTAAACGTCTTTTTTTACAATTTCGAATTGGTGAGTACAAGTTTTATTAAATTTACAAACGTTTTATTACATAGTGATGACCACGCTATAAAACTATTCAGATCACATAAGTGAGTTAATTACGTGGAAAACACATTCCAAAAAAAAAGTAATTTATATTACGTGAGTGGAACTTTTTTACTTGGAGATCTCACTTCAAATTCAAAAAAAAAAATTAAATTCGTGACTAAAAAAATTAAGGAGATAATAATCAAGTTTTCAAAAATAGACTAAACTTCTCATCGAGTCAAAATTATTTCTTTTCAGATTTATTCTTACGAATACTTAAATCGCACTTAAATAAATCAAAAAGTGACAGTACCTTTTTGTAGGGTTAAACCTACTTATTTGCTTCGATGATTTATAGCTAGTTCACGTTACAGTTGATTATTCAGATGTCTATTCCAACGGTGTCATTGTTGAAATTAATCCGTTATTTACTTGCTGATGAGATTATAAGTATTCTAAAGTTGATCTTTGTTAACGGCTTCCCACGATGTTAACTTAGGTTCATACTATCATGTACGATAGCTGGTTTTTCTTCAATACAATACTCCAGGACTACCATACCGACGGATATTAAGATCATGATTCGGACTCAAATCCAAAAGCAAAAATCCAAACTGTATTTACTTATAAACAGTTGTAATAGTTCTTGATTTTTAACGAAAAAGGTGAGAATTGAAGTTTGAAACTCAATCTCAAAAATAGTTTTACGAAAATTTCTTTCTAAACTTGAATTACGTTTGAACGAATTGTTAAAGAATTATGATTACTCTTGACCATGCCACAAGAATTTTAATAACGAGAGATTTCGTAATCTGATGCATAAATTAATTAACTTAAAAAAAATAAAAAATCCTGGCAGACCAGGATTTCTCCTTGGACTTGACCCTGGGATAGGCAAATTTGACTATTAACGTATTGATGGATTCGCTTGTCCTAGTCGTCCTAGGTATGTATGTATGTCCTGCCTGCCTAAAACGAACGAAAAAGAGTCGTTTTAGTAAAAATTTCAATTTTTCTGTTTCTAGTGAAACAGTCCTTCGAAGTTTTCTTTTCTCAAACTATAATGCGTTTGTATATTACATTATCATAATGCAAATATATTTGCTTACCTGGATGTAATTTTTTTGTTTGGAATGAGGGTGGTTTTCGTTTCTTGTATGACGAGTCCCACTTATGGATAGTGAGTTAAAAAGGACAATCGAACAATTCGAAGGTCTTTTAGTTAAACTGTTATATCGCTTCGAAATTATTTTTAAATTTGTTCGCGATTCACATAAAACAAAAAAGAAACAAAAATTATAAGTGACCATAAAAAGTAGGTATTCAACGGAACCATTTATAAAACGTAGTCCGAAAGGTAACAAATGTAAGTATTAGATCTTCCGGAAAAATATTCACGTTTTGTAAACTATAACAATAAAGCATTAGCGCATCCTATGATTCTTTATAGTGTCATAGGTAACTTATTATTAAGTTCCCATGAGTTAACTTTCTTTTTCATGAATGTTGGTTTCGGAAATTGTTTCAAGGAAAGGACAAATAATCCGATACCAAAGTTTAACAAACCTTTATGGGGTAAGTTATTAAAATTATTAATCTGACGGGAACACTGTAGGTAAATACAGGTAAGTGATAAATTATCTTTCTTCTCTTTTACTTTTCAGGTTACAATGTAAACGTCTTTTTTTACAATTTCGAATTGGTGAGTACAAGTTTTATTAAATTTACAAACGTTTTATTACATAGTGATGACCACACTATAAAACTATTCAGATCACATAAGTGAGTTAATTACGTGGAAAACACATTCCAAAAAAAAAGTAATTTATATTACGTGAGTGGAACTTTTTTACTTGGAGATCTCACTTCAAATTCAAAAAAAAAATTAAATTCGTGACTAAAAAAATTAAGGAGATAATAATCAAGTTTTCAAAAATAGACTAAAAATTCTCATCGAGTCAAAATTATTTCTTTTCAGATTTGTTCTTACGAATACTTAAATCGCACTTAAATTAATCAAAAAGTGACAGTAACTTTTTGTAGGGTTAAACCTACTTATTTACTGCTTCGATGATTTATAGCTAGTTCACGTTACAGTTGATTATTCAGATGTCTATTCCAACGGTGTCATTGTTGAAATTAATCCGTTATTTACTTGCTGATGAGATTATAAGTATTCTAACGTTGATCTTTGTTAACGGCTTCCCACGATGTTAACTTAGGTTCATACTATCATGTACGATAGCTGGTTTTTCTTCAATACAATACTCCAGGACTACCATACCGACGGATATTAAGATCATGATTCGGACTCAAATCCAAAAGCAAAAATCCAAACTGTATTTACTTATAAACAGTTGTAATAGTTCTTGATTATTAACGAAAAAGGTGAGAATTGAAGTTTGAAACTCAATCTCAAAAATAGTTTTACGAAAATTTCTTTCTAAACTTGAATTACGTTTGAACGAATTGTTAAAGAATTATGATTACTCTTGACCATGTCACAAGAATTTTAATAACGAGAGATCTCGTAATCTGATGCATAAATTAATTAACTTAAAAAAGATAAAAAATCCAGGCAGACCAGGATTTCTCCTTGGACTTGACCGTGGATAGGCAAATTTGACTATTAACGTATTGATGGATTCGCTTGTCCTAGTCGTCCTAGGTATGTATGTATGTCCTGCCTGCCTAAAACGAACGAAAAAGAGTCGTTTTAGTAAAAATTTCAATATTTCTGTTTCTAGTGAAACAGTCCTTCGAAGTTTTATTTTCTCAAACTATAATGCGTTTGTATATTACATTATCATAATGCAAATATATTTGCTTACCTGGATGTAATTTTTTTGTTTGGAATGAGGGTGGTTTTCGTTTCTTGTATGACGAGTCGCACTACTTTGATGTCATGTAGGTACTCTCGGTTTATGCACATGTGTTTCTTTTGCAATTTTACGTAGAGCACTCGTGTCTGAACAAAAAAAATTATCCAATTATATTCGGTCGGATAGCGTAAATTATATTTTCATTACTTACATTTTTATTCTCTTTCTTTTCAATTTTTAAAGCGTAAATTATTTTCTTAGAATTTTGTCTATATTTCTAGGATGATGTTTTCCGCATTGGCCATGAATTATGTATTTGTCGTGTGTTATTCGTCGTCGTCTAGCAACTCTTCCTTACCGACATGAATCGAATTTGGCTTGGCGAAGTCTCAATTCTCGGAGGGATGATTTCTTACTTTATGTTTTCGACGAATAATACTTCTTTTGGTGATTCTTCTAGCCGGATTTGGATGAAATATCGTGGTGATGGATTCTTTATGTGATTTCCTCTCCATTAACCACGCGATTCTTTGTTAGAAAAAAAAATTTCTTGGAATTTCACATTTTCTTGTCACACACAAAAAATTAAATCCATACCTTTATTATTTCTGATAGTTTAATCCTTTTTCTTTTAGCTTAGTTCTATGGATGATGTTTCCCGCATACATTTTATAAATTTTTCTGTTTCGTTGGCCCGTTATACAATATTTCTTCGACTTTGATTTTTAACGCGACACAACTTCTTTGCGCAGACAGATAATTTGAAAAGAACGTTCTGGAATTTTACATTCCCCAACCAACTTACGACAGATGTTCTGTCTCGCTATTTTGCCTTTGATTTGCGCGAGGTGAAAAGCTTTTGGAGTGAGATACCTTCCGGTGATATCTCCTTCCCGTTTTTTCTTTAACAAACTTATGCGCGCTTCAGTACCGATCGGCACGCTGAACGCCCACGACGTTTAACCTTCTGTGCGGTATAGTAAAGTAAAAGAATCAAAATCAGTAAGCGAACTCGATCCCCTTGTTGCGAAGACATGATGTCTTCCAACAAAAAACATCCAAAATATTGGATACCCCTACAAACTCATCCCGATACGGGAAAAGACCAAGACATTGAACTTGATGATGAATTAATTCAACCACCAATCTCAAACAAAAAGTCCAAAATACCTTCGGTTTGCGTTCTACAAAAAACTTGTGAAAATGTGCATGGTTTATTAGCTGATCTAAAACTTGATAGTTATAGCCTTAAAAAAATGTCTATTGGCATTAAATTAAACTGTGAGAACTTAGAGACCTACGATAGAGTGTGTGCAGAGTTAAAAACAAAAAACTGGCAGTTTTACACTCATGAACTGCCAACAGAGAGGTCATTCAAAGTCATGTTGTATGGTTTACACGAACTAAGTACTACTGAACTTAAAAAAGAACTTATTTCCTTTGGACTTAAATGTCAAAATATAAAGTTAATTAAGAAACACTACGATCAGTTTATTGATGTTTTTTATTTAGTGTATCTTGAGATCGGTTCCATAAGACTAAGTGATCTTAAAAAAAATTGCCGCTCAATTTTTAAGACACAAGTGCGATGGGATTTTGCTCGCAGACCACGAAACAAAGTTACTCAGTGTTACAACTGTCAGATGTACGGACACGGTGAAAAACATTGTCACATTAAGACACATTGTGCTAATTGTTCTGAGAACCATGACACTAAAGAGTGCAAATCAACAAACATCAAATGTGCAAATTGTATGGAAACCCATAAATCAACCGATCCTGTTTGCATAAGTCGGAAAAGTTTTTTCGAAATCAGAGAAAAACTATCTGCAAGAAACAAATCGGGCACGATATCCAAGCGAAATTATCACGAACCATCACAACCATTTATATGTAACTCTAATGACTTTCCCGCTATTAAGCCTAACAATCGCAAGAGCAACATATCCTCATCAGCAGCAGAAACGAATATGACTAATCCCAACAGCAATGTGAACTCCAATTTTTGGTCAAACAATGTCAACAAAACCAATTTTATGGGTCCAACCAACAACAACACCGGTGTACTCTTTTCTTTGGATGAAATTAATTCTCTCACTGCAGAGATGATCACACTACTTGGTCAATGTAATTCAAAAGCAGATCAATTCAATTGTATTGCACAATTAGCAATTAAGTATTTATACGCAGGTAAATAATGTTAAACACAAACTTAAAGATAAATTGTTGGAATGCTAGAGGCATTCGGTTTAAATGTATAGAATTTTTTGCTTTTCTAAGCAAGCATAATATTGGTGTCAGTCTTGTAAATGAAACATGGTTAGACAAAAATGTAAATATTGCTAATAAAGAATATAAGTGCTATAGATTAGATAGAGAGGAGAGAATAGGAGGCGGTGTTGCCGTGTTTATAAAAAGAACGATAAAGCATAGATTAATACCGATTGTTGATACTAAGATAATAGAGAATATTGGTATTGAAATACCATTTGTTAATGGTCATTCAATTAAAATATTTTCTGTCTACTTTCCGGGTGGCAATACTTCCGTAAGTAAAAGATATGATTTAAGAAATGACTTACGTAAGCTGGTCACTATGAATGAAACTTTTTTGATTGGAGGAGATCTTAATTGTAGGCATAGGAATTGGGGATGTATAAGAGCCAACGCTTGGGGTAATATTTTGCATGATTTAAATACAAGACACTCATTTAATATATTGTATCCTCCTGAACCCACTTGTATACCTCCTAACGATAGAACAAATCCTTCAACTATAGATTTATTTTTAACTAATATGCCAGAACTTTTCAGTCAGCCTATAGTCATTAACGATTTAAGTTCAAACCACCTTCCGGTTATGTGTAACGTTAATTATGCACCTAGTCAAAATGAAAACATGGTTTTTGATTTCAAAAACGCTAAGTGGAGAAGGTTTAAAAAGAAGATGCGTGATAAATTAGGAAATTTACCAACAATTAATCCTAACGATGTCAACTTAGATCAAATTAATGAAGCAGTTGAAAATTTTACAACTGTTGCATTCGAAAGCGTAGCACAATCCGTTCCAAAAAAAAGACTTTTCAACGAAACCCCAAATTCACTTCCCGCTAATATTGTGCAAGTTATTAAAAAAAGGAATAGATATAGGTTATTGTGGATGAGAACCAGAGATATTTTTTATTTGACAGAAACAAAAGTTCTTAATAATTTAATTAAAGTACTAACTCAGGAACACAAAAACAAAATGTGGAATGCAAAGTTACAAACAATGGATAAAGCTAGTAAGCCATTTTGGAACCTAGTCAAAATAGTCAAGAAAAAAAACAGTCAGATTCCAGCGTTAAAAACTGGTAACTCTGTTATTTTGACAAATCTTGAAAAAGCGAATGCCTTAGCAAATGAATTTTCTAGAAATCATCAAGTAAGCAGCAATATTATGAGCAGTAGTTCTATTGAAACTGCTGTTGAGCAATCCATGGAATTTATTAGATCTCAACAACTTGAAGTTGATGATGATATAATTTCAATAGAAGATTTAAAAACTATAATTGGTGGTCTTAAAAATTCAAAGAGCCCAGGACTCGATGGTCAGAAAAATATAATTTTAAAAAATCTACCCAGAACAGGTGTAAAATTTTTACAAGCTCTTTTTACTGCTTGTTTAAAAATGGGTTATTTCCCAAAGCAATGGAAAACAGCTAAAATCATTCCCATTCCAAAACCTGGAAAAAATCCTTCCACTATATGTAGTTATAGACCCATTAGTTTACTTAGTTCTCTGAGTAAATGTCTTGAGAAAATTATTAAAAGTAAAATTGTGATACACTTAAACGCTCATGATATCCTTCCAGCGGAATAATTTGGATTCAGAAGTTGTCATAGCACAGTGCACCAAGTACATCGGATAACCAAAGATATAAAAAATGATCTTGCACTAGGTAAAAGCACTGGTATGGTTTTACTAGATGTTGAAAAGGCCTTTGACACAGTGTGGCATAACGGCCTAATACATAAACTTTTAGTTTTAGATTTTCCAATTTTCATTGTTAAAATTATCCACTCCTTTTTATGTGAAAGACTTTTTAAAGTTTCAGTAAATAATTGCTTTTCTGATCTATATGAAGTCCTTGCTGGCGTACCACAAGGATCAGTTCTTGGTCCATTTTTATATACCATATTCACATATGATTTCCCAAGGCTAACAAACTGCAAATCAGCTATTTTTGCAGATGATACTTGTTTGTATTCATCAGATTCAGTTGGTTTTAATATCGAAACCAACTTGCAATGTGCGTTGAATACTGTGCAAACATACTTCAATGATAGGAAAATTAAAATAAATGCTGGGAAGACTCAAGCTGTCTTTTTCACTAGAAAAAGGAAAGCTTGTTTCTTGCCCAGCAACATGCTTCAAATTAATGGCATTCCAACAGAGTGGAAGTCCAGTGCTAAGTATTTAGGAGTTCACCTAGACAAAACACTTACTTTTGGGCTTCATATACAAGAAACAATCAACAAGGTCAACTTAGCTATAAAAATCTTATATCCATTTATTAACCGAAAATCGAAACTCAGTGTTGAAAATAAGCTCATCATTTTTAAGGTTATCTTTCAAAGCATTATGCTTTATGGATCGCCTGTTTGGGGTAAATGTGCTAACAGCCATATACTTCGGTTGCAAAGAACCCAAAACAAAGTTCTCAAAATGATACTAAATTTACCATGGCACTATTCAACGGAAAATCTCCACGCATTGGCCAACATCGAAAAAGTTTCATTTAGAATAACTAATTTAATTGAGCGATATAATACATCTTGCAGTCTTTCCGATAACTACCTTATCTCAAATTTGGCTATGTAAGAAAAAAAAAAAAAAAAAATAAAAAAAAAAACATTAAAAATTAAACAAAAAAAAATGGTTAAAGCTTTATATTTGTTATTTATTTGTTGTTTATTTAATTATTTATTTATCTGTTTTTTTATTCAATTATTAACATTTATCTATTTACTTTTTATAATTTACTTATTTATTTATTTATATTTATTAACTTATTTATTTATTTAATTATTGAAATTACTTACTTTAGTAAGATATATTTATTTAGCTATTGCTTGTAAAGCATTTTTGAGTTTGGCACTTTGAGCAATTTTCTAGCCTCCTATTCTCTCCAATCTTGGATAACATGTTTCTGACAATTTGAAGAAGGTTTTTTTTTTGTAGCTTTTTCCTTCGATTTTTCATTTTATTAAACTGTGATAATTTATATAAAAATGTTATATTTTTCAGAAGCAAAGTAGAGTTATACTAAATCTCTGTGAATTGTGCAATATAGTTATAAGAAAAAATGTAAATAATTACTGCTACAATAAAATATACAATACAATACAAACTTATGCGCGCTTGGGTATCTTATAGGTGTTACTTGTAATACTATGCGTAGAACTCCTTTTTCTTTAAGGCTACGTTCAGACTTGAATTATATTGCAAACTTTCTGTTTGATTGATGATATGACTGAAACATAATCATGTGTATCTCTTCGTGAACTAAACTATTTTAATGTCGTATTCGTAAGTATGAAATGTTTCACAATAAGGTAAGTATTAAAGTGTTCGTCATTTAATGTCATTTAGTGAGTATTTTAAGAAGAAGTTTTTGTTTTAATAACGAAGATAAGTACGTATTTAGGTTCATAAATTACTATATGTATTTTGTAAATTAGTTCGTATTCGTAAAGGTAAGTATAGGTATTTCGGTCGCTGTCTAGGTAAGTACGTAAATGTTATAAGGTAAGTATTGTTTTGTCGTAGGTTCGGTAAGTATAATAATTGAGATAAATATATTTTTGAGTGTTGAATGACACTGATGTGACAATCTTCACTTCGTGTTTTATTTATCTATTCGTTATAATACCAGAACCTAGACAATATGTAAGTAAGTATGTTAAATGTTAGTTCATTTTTTTAACCACGTACACAAAAAAGATGCACATGAAAATTAATCAATCGTCTCAACTACAAAAGGACTATGTTTGAGATCAGTCTTTTTCAAGACTTTTCTTTTCGAATTTTTCAAGAGTTGCGTTGATTGAATTCAAACGAAATAACTCTTTTCGATTAAAGACTAGGTTGAAAAGGTACGTTTTATATTCGATATTTCAAGATTTTGCCTCTTTTGATGACTTAATTCACAGTATTCTACTTAATCATAAAAATGTTACTTCTCAATTGTTTCTCTATCATATATTGCAACATAGATTTGCCAATTATATAATCATTTTTGTGTTACCTACTTCGTTATAGAAATGAGTCAATCAATCTACACTTCGCTTTAATATTTTATGACTTGCGTCATCTATCTGAAGACTAGAAAACTATTTCAGTTCCTCCACTTTGTAATCTACTGGGTCGAACTTTTCCCCACTCGTTAGACGTTAGTGTTTTAAGGCATGTGTATACTATATATGCTGTTCACACAGGGTTGAATTCCCCAAGTAGCTTTGTTTTTGCCATCTTGTCTCTTTTCTACCTCGGTGCTATAGGTACTTTGGTTGTTTAGGGTCACAACGAGATGTCACCATATCTCTGGGAGCACATTTCATTTATAACACTTTAGTTGTTGAACCCTAATGAAAAATGGTTCCGAGTTGTGATAAAATGCGATGAACATTTTAGAACAACTGAAAGAAATTAATTTTAAGGACAAGTGTCTTAGCTAAACTCATTTAAGGAAATGTGTTTAAGGAAATTTTCGAGTTGGTTCGACTATTGAACAGTGTTGGGTGGTGTTGTTCCTACAGAAATATACCTATCGCAATAAATAAACAATATAGGTGTAGAAGTGTTTTTCCTACAACTTTGACTTTTCTAAAAAAGCAAGTGCACACATTTTATTTCATGGCAACCCTGTTCAGAATTCAAACTGTTTCATTGCTGTTGGATTGTTATGAATACCTTAGTTATACCCTTTAATGCAATTGAATTCGTTGATAGAGATTTTCACTATAAATTTAAAAGACTTCTATCTAGGATTCAACTTAACTTTCTTAACGACTTTACAAATAAGACAACCAAAGTGATAAACTTTACATTTGCTTCGCATTATTTTCACAATTCAATAATTAAGAATTCCAAAAGGGCGCATGAACCGTCAAGGTGGAGTCATGGCAACTGAAGGGATAAGACTAGAAAGCGAACTATGCACAAATTTTGCCCCATGGGTGCATAACTTGTCTTGAAGTCCATAACGAAAAAGATTAGTACAGTCAAATAACGTATTTTAAGTTTTGTTTCCGTAAAAAAAACTTAAAAAGAATTGAAGAACATATTTGAACTTCTTTTGTATACATGTTAAAATAATTTTAAAGTTTTAAAAAAGACTAAAAATAGCCAAATTAAATATTACTAAGTGAAGTGAGTATATGAACGAAATTCAATTTTAAAGGTTTTGTGGCTTTAACTCCTTAACCTTTAAAATTGAATTTCATTCATATACACTCCACTTAATAATATTTAATATAGCTATTTTTAGTCTTTTTACTGTTTATTGTTTTAAAACTATTGATTTCGCATGGCCACGAGCATAACATCTTAATTCTAATGTCTAACTTTAATCAAACTTCTTTAGAAAAAATAAAATTTACAGTGAGTTTTCTCTGTGAATTTTATATAGCAGTCGGTAATCATCGAAAATTATTGCGCACTAGAGAAGGTTTGATGTCATCTAGCTGATAAGCCCACCATCAAACTAGGGCGAAAATAATTTTATATTAAATGCATTTTTTTGTGTTCTTGTCGAATTAAATGCTTATTTATCTTTTCGTCAAATGTCTACCTTAAAGTTGAACTAAGTTTTTTTCACAAAAAAAAGTTTCCATAAACTCTTTTACCAATTAAGGTACACATCTTTTAACTAAAAATAATTTTGTGATCTTTAATATTTGACAATGATCAATCTAATATTATTTTGGAAAGTGTTTTACCCAATAGTTGCTTCCTTTTTTTTATAATATGTAACTTTACAGCAGAAAGCTAAATATATTTTTGAGTGTTGAATGACACTGATGTGACAATCTTCACTTCGTGTTTTATTAATCTATTCGTTATAATACCAGGACCTAGACAATATGTAAGTAAGTATGTTAAATGTTAGTTCATTGTTTTAACCACGTACACAAAGAAGATGCACATGAAAATTAATCAATCGTCTCAACTACAAAAGGATTATGTTTGAGATCAGTCTTTTTCAAGACTTTTCTTTTCGAATTTTTCAAGAGTTGCGTTGATTGAATTCAAACGAAATAACTCTTTTCGATTAAAGACTAGGTTAAAAAGGTACGTTTTATATTCGATATTTAAAGATTTTGCCTCTTTTGATGACTTAATTCACAGTATTCTACTTAATCATAAAAATTTTACTTCTCAATTGTTTCTCTATCATATATTGCAACATAGATTTGCCAATTATATAATCATTTTTGTGTTACCTACTTCGTTATAGAAATGAGTCAATCAATCTACACTTCGCTTTAATATTTTATGACTTGCGTCATCTATCTGAAGACTAGAAAACTATTTCAGTTCCTCCACTTTGTAATCTACTGGGTCGAACTTTTCCCCACTCGTTAGACGTTAGTGTTTTAAGGCATGTGTATACTATATATGCTGTTCACACAGGGTTGAATTCCCCAAGTAGCTTTTTTTTTTGCCATCTTGTCTCTTTTCTACCTCGGTGTTATAGGAACTTTTGTTGTTTGGGGTCACAACGAGATGTCACCATATCTCTGGGAGCACATTTCATTTATAACACTTTAGTTGTTGAACCCTTATGAAAAATGGTTCCGAGTTGTGATAAAATGCGATGAACATTTTAGAACAACTGAAAGAAATTAAAGAAATTAATTTTAAGGACAAGTGTCTTAGCTAAACTCATTTAAGGAAATAGGTTTTTAAGGAAATTTTCGAGTTGGTTCGACTATTGAACAGTGTTGGGTGGTTCTGTTCCTACAGAAATATACCTATCGCAATAAATAAACAATATAGGTGTAGAAGTGTTTTTCCTACAACTTTGACTTTTCTAAAAAAGCAAGTGCACACATTTTATTTCATGGCAACCCTGTTCAGAATTCAAACTGTTTCATTGCTGTTGGATTGTTATGAATACCTTAGTTATACCCTTTAATGCAATTGAATTCGTTGATAGAGATTTTCACTATAAATTTAAAAGACTTCTATCTAGGATTCAACTTAACTTTCTTAACGACTTTACAAATAAGACAACCAAAGTGATAAACTTTACATTTGCTTCGCATTATTTTCACAATTCAATAATTAAGAATTCCAAAAGGGCGCATGAACCGTCAAGGTGGAGTCATGGCAACTGAAAAGATAAGACTAGAAAGCGAACTATGCACAAATTTTGCCCCATGGGTGCATAACTTGTCTTGAAGTCCATAACGAAAAAGTTTAGTACAGTCAAATAACGTATTTTTAGTTTTGTTTCCGTAAAAAAAACTTAAAAAGAATTGAAGAACATATTTGAACTTCTTTTGTATACATGTTAAAATAATTTTAAAGTTTTAAAAAAGACTAAAAATAGCCAAATTAAATATTACTAAGTGAAGTGAGTATATGAACGAAATTCAATTTTAAAGGTTTTGTGGCTTTAACTCCTTAACCTTTAAAATTGAATTTCATTCATATACACTCCACTTAATAATATTTAATATAGCTATTTTTAGTCTTTTTACTGTTTATTGTTTTAAAACTATTGATTTCGCATGGCCACGAGCATAACATCTTAATTCTAATGTCTAACTTTAATCAAACTTCTTTAGAAAAAATAAAATTTACAGTGAGTTTTCTCTGTGAATTTTATATAGCAGTCGGTAATCATCGAAAATTATTGCGCACTAGAGAAGGTTTGATGTCATCTAGCTGATAAGCCCACCATCAAACTAGGGCGAAAATAATTTTATATTAAATGCATTTTTTTGTGTTCTTGTCGAATTAAATGCTTATTTATCTTTTCGTCAAATGTCTACCTTAAAGTTGAACTAAGTTTTTTTCACAAAAAAAAGTTTCCATAAACTCTTTTACCAATTAAGGTACACATCTTTTAACTAAAAATAATTTTGTGATCTTTAATATTTGACAATGATCAATCTAATATTATTTTGGAAAGTGTTTTACCCAATAGTTGCTTCCTTTTTTTTATAATATGTAACTTTACAGCAGAGAGCTAAAAAAAATAAATTAATTTTGGCCTAAAAACAAAACATTTTTATAATTTAGTTGCTTACGTTTGTATTATAGTTTTTGCTTGAAAAGTTTGAAAACATTCGTTAAAAAAACTTTAATGTAATTACATTCAATCATTATAGTTGTGTGTATTTATTAACATTTCACGCATTTGGCAACCCTAAGCTGCAACAAGATTATGTATTAAAGTTTATAACAGTCGTGTTTTGTTGGTAATTTTTAGTTAGTCAGCACTGGAAAGAACCAATAAAACGCTATATTCACTTATGTATCCACTTTTTTATTTTATTTCAAAGTTGGTATTCTTGACTATATGCCAAGCCGAAGTTTCAAATAATTTTATGGATGTGTCTGCAGAGTATGGCTATTTGTATATGCCGAGTTAGTCATCTTGTACCCCACCTTCCACTACAAACAAATAAAAACCGGATAAATAATCATCATTTAGCTTGAATATTACCAAATTTAATTCCAAATTATATAATTTTATTTTAAAAATCTGCTTTAACCAATTTTTATTTGTTTTTAAGCGAAAAGTTCAAAATCATCAAAACTTTTTTGCAACTTTCGTAGGTTGAAAGCTTCTTACTTCTTCCGCAAAACGCGGCCCTAAAGGAAAACACAATGAACACAACCATTAATAATCATTGAAAATGGAGTAAATGTCTTATGCCCAGTTTCACCAAAATAGACCTAAAAGCATTTTAGTTAACGGAGTAATAAAATTTATTGGCATTTTAGCTTAAAATGGTTTGCACCAATATAAAATGGTGAATTTATAAAAATGAGAAAACTTGATGCCAACCCCGGATTTTCATTCACCACTCATGGCTCTTTTTCATTAGAGCAAGCGAGAGGAGAGCAAGTCAATCGAAAAATTTCAATGATCTCTTTGTCTGGCATTTTTAAGACGCCTTTAAAATTTATTTGGAACAAAATGGGACTTTAGTCTATTGGCCCTTTTAAAAATGAAAATAGTTGGTGAAATTGAAAAATGCCATTTTAATATTTAACAACCCAATAAATATTTAAAATTGTTTGGAGAAACTGGCCATTAAACTGTCATAGGTGCCACCCACCTTTAAGCACAAAATCTATTGACATTTTTTTTCGCAACAAAAATTTGAAGGCATTCCAAGATTTTATCTTCACTTTCACTTACCAATTTATCGCCACTTTTCGTATCCCATACAAAATTTTGCTTAAGTAACTAAACAACTTACAAATAAAACACGCCTAACAATATAAATGCACCCCGTGTTTTAAATATGCTTTATGAAAGACTCCGGCAGTGTTGCCGCTGAGGAATTTGAAAAAGTGGCAAAATCTATGTAATAAACAATATATGTATATCCTTATAAACTAAAAAGTCATAGTTTTGTCTAGGTAGGTACCTCATTTCGAAAGCTTTGTATAAGCTCCCCTTGAGGGCTTTTAATTTTTTAGATCATGTTTTTCAAATATATTTGCTGAAAATTTTAATTACAATATAAAAGAATATAAACGAAGGTAAATGCATGTTCTCCAAGATGGTTTTTCATACACCGTTGTTATTTTCAAAATTTCCTAAAAACTTTTTTCGTGAATTTTGAATTTGAGCATCTTGTATTCCTTGATGACTTTTTCAGAGTGATGTTCATAGAGTTTGATCTAAGATCATTGTAGTTAAACTCCTCACCTAGTATCAACACTTGGGAATCTTAATATTTCAAAACATCGTATTTGATATCATTAAAATAAAACATTCCAATAATTTGCTTGCATTTAATTTACTTGCAATAATATACTTTCCACAAATAAAATATCCGATTTGGAAAAAAAATAATGTGCACGACTGGTTCGCTCGAACTTCTTCTTGTGGCAAGTTACCACATAAATAAAATAAAATTAATTAATTTTTTTTAGTAAAAAAAACCAACAAAATCCAAGGCATTGTTTTGAAAAGTGCTTAAACTAATTTTTAGGAAAATTCAAAAAAAATCAAAGTATGCAAAAAATTTTGTCACCTGAATTCAAGTTTACCAAAAAAAAATTAAATTTTTTAGTCAACCCGTTTTTCAAATATTGAATTTACAAAAAAATAAATTCAAAAATTAATTAAAACTAAAAACAAGCACTTTTGCAAAATTTTGGTATCAAAGTTTTATTAAGTAGATTATCTATTTCTTTAAAAAAAAATAAATTGAAATCGATTAAGCCGTTTACGAGACAACTCAAGAAAAAAAAAGGTTCTATGTCAGGAACCGTTAATACGCTTGCAAAACAGTAATATTTTTTAAGAAAATCGTTGGAGCCCTTTTTGAGAAAATTAAGCTTTTCCAAAACCGTTATATGGCAGGTACCGTTATTTTTTGAGTAAAAAACAATTCAATACCTCCTCTACGAAATGGTCTACAAATCTACATACCGAAATGAAAGGAAATCGGTGCAGCCGACATACAGCAGACATGTCTCAGTCTCGTTTCTAATAAAAACCACATACATTTTAGGATTCATAAAATCAACATTTCCAATCTGTTTTATTCAATATTCTTTTAATAAAAAGTTATTCAAAATCATTGTTAAATGTTTTTGAACGATGTTGTTAAATGAATTATTTGGGAAGATTTACTTTGAAAAGTTTTATTTAAATTGTTCAATATTTTCAAAACATGCGTTAAAAACTTTAGACAAACTAAGTTTGTGTCGTTCAAATTGTCTACCACATTGGTTGCTTTGGAAAAAAGGCTTGGTGATTATTCTTTAAACTTTGCGCGTAAGAAATAATGCTGGAAAACTAACCACTAATCAATCATTCGCAAAGCAACAACTTCAAACGAAAGCTACCTTGTTGAACTTAGTTTCGAAAGTATGTTTTCTGGAATATCGAAAACAGTCAGAAGATCTTTAAAATCACCTAGCCATTTAGTATTAAAATAAAAAAAAATAAGCCAGCTTTTTTGTATGCAAATTTCAACCGACTGGAAGTCCATGTATAGACAATAGAACGTCAATTTTAAAGAAGAGTCCTGCGTGAATATTATGAAGGCACCATACGCAAAAAAAGTTTGTCAACTCTGTAAACTGCGTGTGGCTCTGTGAGTATGTGAGTTACTGCTGTTATGAACGATAATATTTATTTGATTGAAATATTGAAATTTTTTTAAGCGAATACGTCAAAATTATCAAGTAATGAAAGTTTATAGAGAAGGGGTCAAAAAGTCGCAAGATGTTGGAAAAAGTGTCAAAAAAGCAAGTTATTAAGAAAGTCGTCTCATGGTCGCCTGAAGGAAAAAAAATGGTCAAAATGCATTTAAAGTCGCACAACGGCAACCGTGGACTCAGGTTTCTAAAAATTTTTTTACACAATAAATACTTATTTTTTTTTTTATTATTACCTATCCTTCTGAGGAGTGGCGTAACTAAGATTAATTTCTGGGGGGGGGGGGGGGGGGCGAAATTGTTTTAAATTAAAAAAAATACAATCTACCTGAAGAAACCTGCAACAAGGGTCCTAGTTTGATGTTGTTGTTGCAAAGTAATAAATGGCACGACTGGGTCGCACAAATTTCGCTCTTGTGACAAGTTACCTGAGGGTTTAAAGTACAAACGGAATATACGAATATTTTTTAAAGTTTGAAAACCATATCTTACAAAGTTTCAAACCAAAATCAAAGTATGCAAAAAATTTTCTGTACTAAACGTGAGTTTAAGACTGGTTAATATTAAATTTACAAAAACAGTTTTTAAAAATAATTTAAAACTTACCAAAAACATTTTTGAAAAATAATTTAATGCCATGTTATTTATATTAGCTAGGACAATTTCACTAATGAGTTTTGTTTAAATCTCTTAAGCCGTTATCGAGATAGTCGAAATTTAAATATACCGTTATGTGGCAGGTACCGTTAAAGGAATTTTCTTCAAAGTTTAGTTTTCACTATCTTATAAACCATCTACACCTTGTTACTGTGATGGTTCCTTGGATTCTATGGCTTAGGTAAGCTTGTCGGATCGCCAGGTTCGTACTTAAGAAGGTTCTCTTAAACTTTAGTTTAGGTCTTTCTTTACTTCATTCACAAATCTCCTTAATATAAATCTACATAAATAACAAATCTGGTTTTATTAATTTCTTATTAAATACGGTTTTGACCAATAATATTTCCTGGTAGTATCGGTCCTTCACTGGTTGTTTATTGTTGGCGGTTCTGAAGTTGATTTAACGTATTTAGCTGTCCTACTTTTCTTAAGGTATTCGTCACCCTGGGTGTTTGGATTTTAGTTGGCTATTTTCTTGATATTTGTCCTTAGTTACAGGTACAGGGCTCTATATATCGCCTTACTGGATACAGATGAAGGTTTCAACTTCGGAGGCGTTTCACCGTCTTTAACTCAGTAGCGTATTACTGGCCGTGACGTATCAATGGATTTAACTGGGTGATGTATCGCCGGCTTTCACTCAGCAACGTATTACTAGCTATGCGCAATCACTGGCTTGTATTATTGGAAAAATACTCCTAACCACTGGTGCGGAAGTCTAATGTTTTAATTAATATGTTTATTATTTTTATTTATTGGCAAAAGACCCCTAACCACTGGTGGGGGGAAGTCTGATGTTTAATTTATTGGCTAAATTGGGTAAAAATTATTAATTGTACTTATTTGTGTTCGGTTCGGCGGCGGAAAGGCGATCAAGACAATGTAATTTCCCTACCCTTTATTTTTAGAAATACATCAGGCAAGGTGTTTCTTTGTCTATTTATATTAACAGATAATAGAAACTCACCATCGAGATACTTAGTCGTTGATCAATGTCTTGTCATCAGTGGACGTCGTATTGCTGATAAGCATTGTTGGCTCATACTCACCACACTGTATGCAAATTATTGTTGGTTATTGCTGGGCAGTGTGTAGAAATATGCGCTGGGTGTGTTAATGGTGTGGTATTGAAGGAGGTCGTGCGGTCGGTTTTTATCAATTTAAGTCATGTAATTATATTGTATTTAACGAACAGGGATGTGCATCAGGTACCGTTAAGACTTACAGTGACCTACAAAAAAGCTCTGGGCGTATTACCCTCAAAACCATAACCATAACTATTGTAGTAAATTGGCCCACCCAGTTAGGCTATAGGTGCCGAGAAAGACAGACAGACAGTGTTGCCGGACCCACTTTTTTCGTCTTCTCTATAATCATTTTTGATTGTTATCTCAAAACTTTTTTTGCACGAATCCTTGAATTGCCTTATAGTACCTAAAGAGAGTTAACATCGACAATTCGAAGTGAAACGTATGCGGTAGTTTTGCTGAGAATTCATAAAAAAAAACTAAAGAACAGTCGTGTTTATTTCAATAGCTCAAGACATATTGATCAGCAATGAAAAAAGCAAAATAAAAAAACAATTATTTTCCCAAACGCTATAAATTATATAAATTATTTATTGGATCAAGACAATGGAGCAAGATTAACAAATTAGCGGACTGTAACTGTATATTATACAAGTGAACTCGATAATAAATCAACGCGTCTGCGTAAGCCAGATGTTTCCGTTGTTTTGTGAAATTGCCAATCCAATGGTTCTCCCAAGTTTCGGTTCTCCCAAGTCACGAGTATCGAAATCTTTCGATAATCTGCCGCACACAAGCAAATGCTCCTGAGTATCATTAGTTGCCAGGAGAATGTCATCAACGTAGATAGTCATTATGGTAATACTGTTTCCATTGATCTTGTGGTATATTCATCTGTCGTATGATGACTGCAAAAAATTAAGATCCTTTTAGGTTTTGTCCAGCCTTAAATTCCATTGTCGGCCTGACTGCTTAAGCCCGTAGAGAGCTTTACTCAGGCTACATACTTTGTTGACTCCGATCTGAAAACCTTCCGGTTGTTCCATGAAAATTTCAACGTCTAGTTCTCCGTTAAGGTATGCTGAAGAAACGTCTAAGTGGTGTAGCTTAAGAGTGTGCTCTGCTGCAATGGCCAGTGTCAGTCGGATCGAATGGATGCTGGCTACGGGGGCATAAGTGTCCGTATAGTCAAGTCCAGGGATTTGTTCATAGCCTTTCGCCACGAACCTTGCCTTACGTCGATCAACTGAGCCATACTGCCTTGATTTGGTTTTGAAAACCCCTTTACTTTTAATTACCTGTTTGTCAGTAGGTCTGTCTACCAACTTCCAAGTCTCGTTTCGCATAAGAGAGTCATATTCTTCCTGCATAGCAACATACCATTCGTCTCGATTTTCCATTTTTTCCATCTGCTTCAGATTTATGGGATCGTTTTCGCCAATGCAGGTTTCATTACGACCAGTCGCTTCCTGTTTTGAATAACTGCATGCAGGTTCATTTGTCGTCTGTTCTTTATTTAAGGTTTCATTTTCAATTGAGCGTTGTACCATCATTTACTTTCATTTCATTGTTGCTTTCCTCTTCAATTCCTTGATGTTCATTTTCTAGCGGTTCAATGTTGAAAGTGTACAAGTTTGGTTGGGGCTCTTCGACATTCCTGTCATTACTCGGTACATCTTTCACAAACTTCACATCCCTGCTCTTGGTGACAAGCCGCGTTCCGGGTTACCAAAGTCTGTATGTTTCATATTCGTTCTCGTATCCCACGATTTTGTGTTCTCTACTTTTCGGGTCAAATTTTCCAATATTGCTTCCCTTATCCAGAACATAGGCTCTCGTTCCGATGCACTTGAATTTTGACACATCTGGCTTTTTGCTGGTCCACAATTCTTCTGGTGTAGTATGTCCATTTAATTTTGTTCGACACCTATTTCCGATAAATGCAGTTGTGCATATTAATTCGGCCCACAATATGTCTGGCAAATCCGCCTCTAATTTCAAACATCTTGCCATTTGCAATAATGTCCTATTGGCTCTTTCGGCTATCCCGTTTTGCTGTGGGGTGTATGGTGCAGAGAATTCGTGGACGATTCCATTCTCTTCAAGCAACTTTTCGAAGCTTGCGGTTGTGTACTCGATTTCATTATCACTTTTTAACGACCTTATAGACTCACCCGTCTATTTTTCTGCATAGGCTTAGTAGGATTTAAACTTTTCCAGTGCTTCACTTTTTTTTCTCATAAAATGCACTTAAATGCGTCGAGTGAAATCGTCTATAAACGTTATTAGGAACACCGATTTACTTAAGGATTCGGTACGCATTGGTCCACATACGTCCGAATGGATCAATTCCAGTGTTCTACTGCTTCTCTTGGAATCACATACACTAAACGGCTTGACAAATTGTTTTGCACAGATGCAGGAGTCACAAATGGCATATTCTTTATCCAAATTCTTAGGCAATCCCGTTACCATTTCGTTTGAATGCATTTGTTTTAACGATGCCAGGTTGAGATTCCCCAATCTTTTGTGCCAAACTTCCAGTGAATTTGTGTCCTTAGTTGTCAAAAATGTTCGTTGTTTTTCATTTGTAAAGAATAATCCGTGCTTCTTCTTCTCTGCTGTTATCAAAAGTTTTCTGCTTTTGTCATATATCTTTGAATGACTATCTTCGAATGTAACTTTAAAGTCACGTTCAGTTGCTTTAGCTACTGAAATCAGATTTTCCTTTAAATCTGGAATATACACATGTTGAACAGTTTGATGTTTTCCTTTACATGACTTAAACTTAACTTTGGCGTAATGACGGCTGTTCCCATACCAACGATACTATACCGATTACCATTGGCCAAAGTCGCGTATGCTTGAGTCTTGCTTATTTTCGAGCTGTCAAACAAAGATTGGTTTGAACACATGTGGGATGTAGCTCCCGAATCAAAGCACCAAGCCGCCTCCTCGTTCATAATTTTGAATACAGAATGCTCCTGGATTGAAAAGCCGTACTTAAAATCATCCGTGTCAGCAGATTGCACATTCTTTGCTTTTTCATTGTTACGAAAACAATCATTCGCTTTGTGACCTTTTTTTTCCACATTTACGACAGTCGTACGTAAATGAATTATCTTTCTTGAAGTTTCTTCCCGTTTTAAATTTTCCTTTGGAATAAAATGCTGAGCTTGACGTTGTAGCTGACTCTTTTTTATGGTCACTAACCTCCAAGAGCCGAGTGCATACAATGTCAAGATCTGGGTAGCTGTTTTGCGCATCGAACGCAGCCTGTACATCTTTATACTCGTCGGAAAGACCATCGAGAAGTATAACCACCAACAAATCCTTGTCTAATGTGGCCTCCAGCTCCAGCAGCCTGCTCACTGTTGTTTTAAACTCTCAAATGAATTCACCCATGCTTTGACTTGCTTGCATTTTGATTTTAATATGTTCGGTTCCATGGCCAGAATTAATTCTGCTCTTGCGTCCATATCCTTATCGTCCCAAGTTTGCTGCAAATTCCCTGCATTCGCAGGTCTGGCATTTGTTATTTTTACATATCTAGACAATCGCGCCTTATGGAGGATTGCCTCCATTTGTGGTTCCACGATGCAAAATTTTCGCCATTGAATGGCTGGACACGATTTACGATGTTCGGGTTCATTTTTAGGTTAGGGTATTAATTTTATTTTAGTTTCAAAAAACTCGATAAAAGAAACAAAATGTTCTTTAGTTTTAATACTTTCCCGTATTTTAAACAAACTGGGCCCAATATATAAATAGAAGTCCGATTTAATAAATACTTTGAGATTTATTTGAATAAAAGCGTGTCTCATTTAAAAGGACAATTAACTTAAAAGGAAAGAAAGAAGAGAATGACAGATGACGAGTATGAGAGTTGCCAAGAGGTAATAAATAAGCCAAACGGCGTTACCACATAGCAATGTAAGTATGGAATTCCAACACCGACCCTGTCATAATATCATCAACAAAGAAATCATGCAAAACTGAATGCGAAGCGATAGGAAATTGATCGATGTAATCTAAGGCAAGTTGTTTCAGGACACGCAGGTATAGAAAAGGAACAGGTGAAGTGCCGTATGTAACGGTATGTAGCCTGTAATGTCCAGGATTTTCTCGCCACACAATGCGCTGAAAATCACGGTGTTTCTCATTGACCCAAATATGCCGAAACTACTTGACGATGTCAGCACAAAAAACATATTTATAGACTCGAAAACGCAAACAAACAATTATTAAGATACGCTGGAGTAGAGGTCCTATAATATGCAGCATCTCGTTGAAGCTAGTGCCATTCCCATCTTTATGCGACCTGTCGAAAACTACCCGTAATTTGTTGGTTACAATAGAGTGATGTGGTAAATAGGCCCAATCTCATTTTCTGGAATACGCTTCATATGCCCTATCTCCTGGTAAGTTTTCATAAAACGGCAATTCTTCAAGCGATGGGTTTCTTGGCGAGAAAAACGGCGTTCCATTGCATAAAACCTGGACAAGGCTCCAGAGAGTGTGTTACTAAAAGTAATATCCTTTTGCCGAAAAGTTAACTCAACAATATATTTTCTATCAGAGCATCGAGAAAATGTTCTACAGAAGTGATTGTCTGCAAAATCTCCAGAATCAAACGAATATTTATTTTGAGGAAGTTCTTCAATTTCCCAAAACGATTTTAGAATAACATTAACATTCTGCTTAACCCCTCCATGCAAAGAAACTATGCCCTTAGCTGAAATATTACCGGTAATAACCAATCCAAAAATGGTGTTCTGGGCAATAAAGTTACCGTTTTTAACTTTTTGAATTAATAAGTGGGCTTCAGGTCAAAAAATGAAACAAAGTTAATTTGTGTTCGACGTTTCGTCCATAAATATGGACATCATCAGGAAAGATGTGCATCATCAGGAAAGATGTGCAATCTATATTTGTATACATAATTATTAGTTACAATTCACAATATATTTAACATAAAAAAGAAGAAGACTTACAAATGTTACATTTATATTGCACTTTAAAATAAATATGTTAGCTGAACTTACAAGTAAAATCAAAACTTTATAATGAAATAAGAAACAAATAAAACACGTATTCTCCTTGATTGTAGTTGTTAGCGAGCTTTTTTCCCTCTTTTCTCTAACAGATGTTTGTATTGTAGGCTAACGTTCTCCATATCTGTACGTCTGTTGATTGTATTGTCGGCATTAATGATGTGAAGAGTTTCAATTATCATTCTCTTATTTGGGTTCTCTTCGCGTTGTACAATTTTTGTGTGAGCTTGGGGAATGGTTAAGTGTGATGCAGTGTGCTGCCAGTGCTGTCTTCTGTGGTGCGTTGTTTTTAATGTCAGATTTGTGTCCTGATAATCTTTTTTTAAGTTTTTGTTTAGTTGTCCCTATATAAATATGGTCGCAATTGTCGTTTTTTCCTCCTTTGCAGCTTATTTGGTATATTACATCAGAGTGTTCCATTCTATTCGTCTTTGCTTTTAGTTTTGTATACAGTTGTGATGCGGTATTTGTCGATTTCATTGCCATTTTGTATTTTTCGGTGTCGAATAATTTGCCAGTTTTAAACCTGTCAGCAACTTGTTTTACGTAGGTAAACGATTTGTTAATTATATTTTGTTCTTGTGGTTGGCTGTTTCTGTTTGCATGTTGTCCTATTAATGTTCTTATTATGTTTTCCGGAAAACCATTCTGCATTAATATATTCTTAATTCTTACTCGATTTTGTTTGTGGAATTCTACGTCACTTATTAGGAGTACTTGATTTATTAGATTTTTGGCAGTGTTGAATATGGTTTGTTTTGGATGTGGGATCGGAAATTTATCAGTCTCCCTGACGACGTAGGTTTTTGATATCAATCCATTTTTAGAAGTTTTCCTTCTCGTATTACGACTGTGTCGAGGTAAGGCAATCTGTTATTTGTTTCAACCTCAACTGTAAACTGTATTTTTCCATGGAAGCTATTAAGGACGTTAAGTATTTGATCGATTTCTCCCATTTTCACGATAGCAAATATGTCGTCCACGTACTTCGTCAGTATTTTTGGTTGGTTTATAAGTTGAGGAAGGCATGTATTTAAAAGTTCCTCCAGAATAATGTCCGCTATTATTGGAGAAGCCGGATTTCCCATTGGCATACCATCTCTTTGTTGGTAGGTTTTGTTTCCATATACTAAATAATTGTTATAAATAATGCAGAAACGGATCATTTCAAGAAATTTGTTTTTTTTTTATAGTAGTGTGTTCTTTTATTTTTTCCCAGTTGTTTGCAATCAGTTGTAGTGCCATTTTGAGAGGTATATTTGTAAAAAGTGATATTACATCAAAAGACACCAGAACTTCATCATTTTCGATGTTAAGTTCACGAAGTTTTGCTTTAAACTCAGTCGAATCCTTAACATTATATTTGGAGTCTGAAGTTATGTTTTTCAATATACCAATGAGATATTTAGCTAAGTTGTAACATGGAACTTTTACTGAGGAACATATTGGTCGTAGTGGCATTCCTGTCTTATGGATTTTCGGAAGACCTTAAATTCTGGGCGCTACAGGATTGTACGTCGTCATGTTTTGTTTATGTCTATTGTCAATAATTTTACCATCAAATAGATATTTGACAAATTCATTATTGATATCTTGAAGTTTGTTTGTTGGGTCTGTTCGTACTGGCCAGTATACATTTCTGTCTTCCATCATTATTTTCATTTTCTCTTCATAGTCACACTTGTATATTACTACCGTAACGTTTCCTTTATCGGCCGAAACAACAAAAATTTCTTTATTTTTTTTAAGAAACAGTTTTGTTTCGTTGGGTACGTTTGTTATATATTTGTTGAAATCGTTAAATTTTCTTTTCTCCATGCAGTTGTCTAATATGTTTGCAAACATGACACGGGCTTTTTTCTATCATCGTTGTTCATGATGGTTTGAATGCATTCCTCACCATCAGCAATAATTTTAAAAAGTGTATTAGAAGTGGAGTGAACCGTACAAGAAAGTGCGTATTTTGGACCAAGTGACAAATGGTATTTAATATCATCTGGTATGGTAACACTGGTTTTATTTACAAACCATTTTTCATTTGTGTGTATTCCATATTTTTCTTTAAGCTTATATATAAGAGATGTTAGTTTTTTGTCATGTGATCTGTCAAGTGTCATTTTAATATTTTTAGCATGAGTTTCTTCATAGAAGAGAAAAGTTGAAAGCTCGTTTTCTGTCAAAATTGATTTTACTGAGCGATCTATTTGTGTTATTTTATCAACCCGTGGAGGTTATGCACTGATGTTTAGCAGATATCAAAATATTAAGAATTTAGCAATGGAAATTATATTTTGTTTTTTCAAGTGTTTTAAATAAAGGATGTGTTTTACCAAGATTCTGTTGCATTATCTTTTCCAAATGTGTTGTTGAGTTGGCGATGAAGTTTGGTATCAATCCAAGCTTCCTGCATTTTAGAAGGAAATTTCTACTCGCAGTTGTTTTGACTTTTTTGTTGCTCAGCTTTCGGTATTGTTTAAGTGTATTGCAGAATTTGGTGTTATGGTTATTCCTCATACTGTTATAGAAAGCCATTGTATTTCAAGTTAACCGGGATGGTTAATACTAGATTGATGGTGGGCTCATCAGCTAGATGACATCAAACCCAATCTAGTACGCAATAATTGTCGATGATTACCGACTGCTTTATAAAATTTACAGAGAAAACTCCCTGTGAATTATATTATTCTAAAGAACTTTGATTAAAGTTAGACATTAGAAATTATGATGTTATGCTCGTGGCCAAGCGAAGTTATAAGAATGAACAAATAAAAACAATAAAAAGACTAAAAATAGTCGAATTAAAATTTATTTAGTGGAGTATTTATGAATGAAATTCAATATTAAAGGTTTTGTGGCCTTTACTCCAAAAGCATTGCGTTTCGCCCTAGTTTGATGGTGGGCTCATCAGCTAGATGACATCAAACCCAATCTAGTACGCAATAATTGTCGATGATTACCGACTGCTTTATAAAATTTACAGAGAAAACTCCCTGTGAATTATATTATTCTAAAGAACTTTGATTAAAGTTAGACATTAGAAATTATGATGTTATGCTCGTGGCCAAGCGAAGTTATAAGAATGAACAAATAAAAACAATAAAAAGACTAAAAATAGTCGAATTAAAATTTATTTAGTGGAGTATTTATGAATGAAATTCAATATTAAAGGTTTTGTGGCCTTTACTCCAAAAGCATTGCGTTTCGCCCTAGTTTGATGGTGGGCTCATCAGCTAGATGACATCAAACCCAATCTAGTACGCAATAATTGTCGATGATTACCGACTGCTTTATAAAATTTACAGAGAAAACTCCCTGTGAATTATATTATTCTAAAGAACTTTGATTAAAGTAAGACATTAGAAATTATGATGTTATGCTCGTGGCCAAGCGAAGTTATAAGAATGAACAAATAAAAACAATAAAAAGACTAAAAATAGTCGAATTAAAATTTATTTAGTGGAGTATTTATGAATGAAATTCAATATTAAAGGTTTTGTGGCCTTTACTCCAAAAGCATTGCGTTTCGCCCTAGTTTGATGGTGGGCTCATCAGCTAGATGACATCAAACCCAATCTAGTACGCAATAATTGTCGATGATTACCGACTGCTTTATAAAATTTACAGAGAAAACTCCCTGTGAATTATATTATTCTAAAGAACTTTTATTAAAGTTAGACATTAGAAATTATGATGTTATGCTCGTGGCCAAGCGAAGTTATAAGAATGAACAAATAAAAACAATAAAAAGACTAAAAATAGTCGAATTAAAATTTATTTAGTGGAGTATTTATGAATGAAATTCAATATTAAAGGTTTTGTGGCCTTTACTCCAAAAGCATTGCGTTTCGCCCTAGTTTGATGGTGGGCTCATCAGCTAGATGACATCAAACCCAATCTAGTACGCAATAATTGTCGATGATTACCGACTGCTTTATAAAATTTACAGAGAAAACTCCCTGTGAATTATATTATTCTAAAGAACTTTGATTAAAGTTAGACATTAGAAATTATGATGTTATGCTCGTGGCCAAGCGAAGATTGGGTTTGATGTCATCTAGCTGATGAGCCCACCATCAAACTAGGGCGAAACGCAATGCTTTTGGAGTAAAGGCCACAAAACCTTTAATATTGAATTTCATTCATAAATACTCCACTAAATAAATTTTAATTCGACTATTTTTAGTCTTTTTATTGTTTTTATTTGTTCATTCTTATAACTTCGCTTGGCCACGAGCATAACATCATAATTTCTAATGTCTAACTTTAATCAAAGTTCTTTAGAATAATATAATTCACAGGGAGTTTTCTCTGTAAATTTTATAAAGCAGTCGGTAATCATCGACAATTATTGCGTACTAGATTGGGTTTGATGTCATCTAGCTGATGAGCCCACCATCAAACTAGGGCGAAACGCAATGCTTTTGGAGTAAAGGCCACAAAACCTTTAATATTGAATTTCATTCATAAATACTCCACTAAATAAATTTTAATTCGACTATTTTTAGTCTTTTTATTGTTTTTATTTGTTCATTCTTATAACTTCGCTTGGCCACGAGCATAACATCATAATTTCTAATGTCTAACTTTAATCAAAGTTCTTTAGAATAATATAATTCACAGGGAGTTTTCTCTGTAAATTTTATAAAGCAGTCGGTAATCATCGACAATTATTGCGTACTAGATTGGGTTTGATGTCATCTAGCTGATGAGCCCACCATCAAACTAGGGCGAAACGCAATGCTTTTGGAGTAAAGGCCACAAAACCTTTAATATTGAATTTCATTCATAAATACTCCACTAAATAAATTTTAATTCGACTATTTTTAGTCTTTTTATTGTTTTTATTTGTTCATTCTTATAACTTCGCTTGGCCACGAGCATAACATCATAATTTCTAATGTCTAACTTTAATCAAAGTTCTTTAGAATAATATAATTCACAGGGAGTTTTCTCTGTAAATTTTATAAAGCAGTCGGTAATCATCGACAATTATTGCGTACTAGATTGGGTTTGATGTCATCTAGCTGATGAGCCCACCATCAAACTAGGGCGAAACGCAATGCTTTTGGAGTAAAGGCCACAAAACCTTTAATATTGAATTTCATTCATAAATACTCCACTAAATAAATTTTAATTCGACTATTTTTAGTCTTTTTATTGTTTTTATTTGTTCATTCTTATAACTTCGCTTGGCCACGAGCATAACATCATAATTTCTAATGTCTAACTTTAATCAAAGTTCTTTAGAATAATATAATTCACAGGGAGTTTTCTCTGTAAATTTTATAAAGCAGTCGGTAATCATCGACAATTATTGCGTACTAGATTGGGTTTGATGTCATCTAGCTGATGAGCCCACCATCAAACTAGGGCGAAACGCAATGCTTTTGGAGTAAAGGCCACAAAACCTTTAATATTGAATTTCATTCATAAATACTCCACTAAATAAATTTTAATTCGACTATTTTTAGTCTTTTTATTGTTTTTATTTGTTCATTCTTATAACTTCGCTTGGCCACGAGCATAACATCATAATTTCTAATGTCTAACTTTAATCAAAGTTCTTTAGAATAATATAATTCACAGGGAGTTTTCTCTGTAAATTTTATAAAGCAGTCGGTAATCATCGACAATTATTGCGTACTAGATTGGGTTTGATGTCATCTAGCTGATGAGCCCACCATCAAACTAGGGCGAAACGCAATGCTTTTGGAGTAAAGGCCACAAAACCTTTAATATTGAATTTCATTCATAAATACTCCACTAAATAAATTTTAATTCGACTATTTTTAGTCTTTTTATTGTTTTTATTTGTTCATTCTTATAACTTCGCTTGGCCACAGGTCAAAAAATGAAACAAAGTTAATTTGTGTTCGACGTTTCTTCCATGAATATGGACATCATCAGGAAAGATGTGCAATCTATATTTGTATACATAATTATTAGTTACAATTCACAAAATATATTAAACATAAAAAAGAAGGAGACTTACAAATGTTACATTTATTTACAAAAACAAAATATGACGACGAACAATCCTGTAGCGCCCAGAATTTAAGGTCTTCCGAAAACCAATAAGACAGGAATGCCACTACGACCAATATGTTCCTCAGTAAAAGTTCCATGTTACAACTTAGCTAAATACCTCATTGGTTTATTGAAAAACATAACTTCAGACTCCAAATATAATGTTAAGGATTCGATTGAGTTTAAAGCAAAACTTCGTGAACTTAACATCGAAAATGATGAAGTTCTAGTGACTTTTGATGTAATATCACTTTTTACAAAAATACCTCTCAAAATGGCACTACAACTGATTGCAAACAACTGGGAAAAAATAAAAGAACACACTACTATCAAAAAAAACCAAATTCCTTGAAATGATCCGTTTCTGCATTATTTAAAACAATTATTTAGTATATGGAAACAAAACCTACCAACAAAGAGATGGTATGCCGATGGGAAATCCGGCTTCTCCAATAATAGCGGACATTATTCTGGAGGAACTTTTAAATACATGCCTTCCTCAACTTATAAACCAACCAAAAATACTGACGAAGTACGTGGACGACATATTTGCTATCGTGAAAATGGAAGAAATCGACCAAATACTTAACGTCCTTAATAGCTTCCATGGAAAAATACAGTTTACAGTTGAGGTTGAAACAAATAACAGATTGCCTTACCTCGACACAGTCGTAATACGAGAAGGAAAACTTCTAAAAATGGATTGGTATCAAAAACCTACGTCGTCAGGGAGACTGATAAATTTCCGATCCCAACATCCAAAACAAACCATATTCAACACTGCCAAAAATCTAATAAATCAAGTACTCCTAATAAGTGACGTAGAATTCCACAAACAAAATCGAGTAAGAATTAAGAATATATTAATGCAGAATGGTTTTCCGGAAAACATAATAAGAACATTAATAGGACAACATGCAAACAGAAACAGCCAACCACAAGAACAAAATATAATTTACAAATCGTTTACCTACGTAAAACAAGTTGCTGATAGGTTTAAAACTGCCAAATTATTCGACACCGAAAAATACAAAATGGCAATGAAATCGACAAATACCGCATCACAACTGTATACAAAACTAAAAGCAAATACGAATAGAATGGAACACTCTGATGTAATATACCAAATAAGCTGCAAAGGAGGAAAAAACGACAATTGCGACCATATTTATATAGGGACAACTAAACAAAAAGATTATCAGGACACAAATCTGACACTAAAAACAACGCACCACAGAAGACAGCACTGGCAGCACACTGCATCACACTTAACCATTCCCCAAGCTACGACGACACAAACATTTTACAACGCGAAGAGAACCCAAATAGGAGAATGATAATTGAAAATCTTCACATCATTAATGCCGACAATACAATCAACAGACGTTCAGATATGGAGAACGTTAGCCTACAATACAAACATCTGTTAGGGAAAAGAGGGAAAAAAGCTCGCTAACAACTACAATCAAGGAGAATACGTGTTTTATTTGTTTCTTATTTCATTATAAAGTTTTTATTTTACTTGTAAGTTCAGCTTACATATTTATTTTAAAGTGCAATATAAATGTAATATTTGTAAGTCTTCTTCTTTTTTATGTTAAATATATTGTGAATTGTAACTAATAATTATGTATACAAATATAGATTGCACATCTTTCCTGATGATGTCCATATTCATGGACGAAACGTCGAACACAAATTAACTTTGTTTCATTTTTTGACCTGAAGCCCACTTATTAATTCAAAAAGTTGATAAACCAAAGGTGACATCATATACATAATATGTTACCGTTTTTATCGGTACGGCGACCATCAAGGAAAATACTCCAGGCGTTGTCAGATCTCAGCAAAATATCAATAGGTTCGGGAGTGTTGAAACCTGGATCGGCCAATATCAATTCATCCAACAGCAAGGACTTATCAAAGGCAAAAGGTAGTAGGGGGGTTTTCGAAGTAATATTAATTAAAATGAAGGCTTCAACTTCGACTTCATTTGAATCAAAGATAGATTTAAGGTTATGGTTCGTAACACATTGCGTATGAAATTCCAGAAATAGGAAAACGAGCATGACAACGACGAAGATGCAACCTTTTCACTAAACTATCTGTAACAAAAGTAGCTTGGGAACCTGTGTCGGACAAAACGCGACAAAGGTGTTTGTTTCCAAAAATATCTCTGACATTTACAATAACTGTTGGCAGAATACCACATGGACGAATTTCATTTTGGATATGATTGCTAAAAATCGGCAAAGAGGTTACTTGAGATGTGGAAGGCGTTTCTACATCCAAATGATTTGTTTCACTAACCGGCAGCGCCGAATCGAGACACACAAGAACATGGTGACGAACGTAGCAATTAAGGCAAGGAGCTTTTGAGCGACATCTCGATGACGAATTGTTGCTTCCCAAGCAATTATAGCATATTTTTTGATGCCGAACGAAGCTACGACGAGAGGTAATGGGCAAGGCAAGAAATTTAGCACACTGCGGAAGAATATGGTATTTGAGACGGCAAGGTTTTTTATAACCACGGTTTTTCAATTCACTTGCTTTGGTTGTACATGCTTCTAAGGCATCGCATCTTTTTTCCAAAAAGTCGATTAGCTCGTAAGCGGTTGCTTTTCCCGAATTGTTATTATCAAGAGCCCATGATTAACGTGTTTCAATGACTGTCTTACCTATTACCTAGCAAAATATAAATTAGCAAAGGGTCTTTGCTTTCAGATTTCAAAGCCTCTAAACCACGATTTACTTCATCTGATTTATCCACTAACCGACGCAAATGTCCGCTATCTGCGACATCTACCCTTGGCATTTTCATAAAGCTTTTGCCATGCTATATCATAAATACAATCCGCTATTTCGATAGCTATTAAAATTTAAAATATTCTCTGATAAAGATCCGGAATCAGACAAACCGATGTTCAAACACTGGAGCAATCTAGGCCAGCAAGGAGATCTAAATTTAATACATCGTCGTCATCATCCCCATTGATTAAATATGTCTTCAAGAAAACCGTCACAAAGGAAAATGTAACGTACACTAGTAATGCAGCAAACATTAATAATATCGAAAAAACACCTAAACAATAACAATAAAACAACAATACACCAACACAAACATCACACAATATTAACCCCAGCGTGCCAATGTCAATTAACAACGAAAAAAAATCAAAAATGGAAACACATACAGATAAACCTCGAATCCGGGTGGCTACCGTTAAAGATTTTGGCCAAAAACCCCCTCAAAAGATTTCGCGGAATACATCTTAAACAAAAACTTTAAAAATAAAAACATCAACCCAAACTAAACCAATACAAACAAGAATCGATTATTTGTGGCAACACTAAATACGAGAACACTAAAATCAACATCCATATTCAAAGAATTAGAAAAACAAATTGGGATATAATTGGTCTAGCTGAAGTAAGTCGACAAGGCGAAAACATACAGGTACTCAAGAATGGAAATGTGTTTACCTACTATGGAACTTATAAAGGTCTATACGGTGTCGGTTTTCTTATACAAAAAATTCAAAAAGTAATCAAGAAATTAAAGGATTTAACGACCGTATAATAGGAATAAAAATAAAACTAGGTAAGTGTAACATATCCATTCTACAAATCTACGCTCCAACTAAGAACGCAACCCATGAAGAAGTAAACCGCTTTTATAATTCACTGGAATCAGCAGCAGCACACTTTAAATAAGAGATAGTGATAACAATCGGAGATTTCAACGAAAAATGGAGATTAAACAATAATGGTTAAATATAGATACGGCAGTCGTAACGAAAGAGGAAGTTGACTTATTCAATATATTTGGCAACAAAAACTCATTGTTGGAAACTCATTGTTCAAAAAGAAGCCGAAAATCCAATGGACCTGGATCACACCAGATGGAAAACACAAGAATCAATATGACTGAATCCTAGTCAACAAAAGATCAATTCTTCGAGATGTCTCTGTCCTTAATAATAAATATAGAACATCAAGATCAAATATCAAGAAGATATCTAAAAGTTAAATGAAAACCTCTTAATGACAGTCATTAAAGAAACAAAATCAATTAAAAAAGCTAAAACCGCAGTCCAAGAGTATAAGGAATGGATAACTACACTATCCGAAAATGGCAAAAGAAATTAAAATAGGCAACGTACCAACCAACTAGCTACTAACTTCTATACTCAACTATACTCTAAACAAATAACAACAACCGAAAATCTATTATTCCTACAACAAACGACGAAGAATTCCCACCCTTTCTTAAAAGCGAAATAAAGAGAGAAATACTTAGCTTAAAGAACGATAAAAGCAAAGGTATCGATGGGATAAAAGCAGAATTTCTCAAATTCGGAAAATTTTCACTGGCCAACAGCTCGAAAAATATTTTCAATTGTTTTGGTCACAGAAGTAGTCCCAGACCAATGGACGAAATCAGAGATAATACTCTTACACACACTCAAAAAATATCGTGTGTAAATAGTACTAGATAAGACTAGATTAGATTTTTATTCATAAAAAACTGAATTTTAACATTTTCAGTAATGCCATATTAAATAGAATAATTCTAGGACGTGGCAGAAAGCCGTCTGTCCGAGTGGTTAACAATAATTTATAATCAATTTTTAATTGCTTTACTCAAAGTTTACCTTGTTTTTTTTTTAAACAAAAAAGGACTTTTAGTTTAGTCAAAACAAAATTGATAAAAATAACTTCAGAATATAAGTATATTGCAAGGGGACATAGACATTTTTCGAACTTTTAGTTCAGTCAAAACAATTAAATAGTTATAAATAGACTTTCAGTGTAGTCAAAACAAAATGATAACAATCTACGTTAATCAAAATCAAATAGACACTAGAAACTCTCATTAATAATTTTCAGTCTGTGCGATGAAGCTTCCGAACAAAAGCGTATCAGCTGCATTAAACCAGCTGAGGACATTGTCTTCTCCTATGGTGTCAATGCCGAAATGTAACCTCCTTATTTCTTTCAAAATTGGACATTTACCAAGAAAATTGGCAAATATCTTCTCTCTCGTGTAAATAAATTACATAGACTACAAATGATAGTTATTTCTGATCTGTGCGGCATAAAGTTGAGACGCAAGAGCTCGTCTCTCATTTTGAATATAAGACCGATTGCACTGCATGACAAATCCGTGTAAAAATAGTTTGATTGACATAGATTAAAATTCAGCCTAGAGTAGTATATTTGCTCTGTAGAAGCTCGGGCCCGTTCTATAAATCAATACCTTTCGTTTTTATCTGTGGTTTGGATGATTTCATAGAGAAGTTTCTTAAGCTGTCTAGAATTGTTCCCTGCCAGATTGAAGGTGAATCCGCAGTCCGCTCCAAGCTTTCTCCAATTCTCGTACCACATATTTTTATACTCAACAGCATACATCCAGAGTTTTTATTTGGCACCCTAGCATTTTCCCTGTCCGCAATTTTAGATATGTATGTAGTCTGCATTCATTTTCAACGATGATATAAATAGTGTCCGCAGGCCAGTTTCTAGGTAGTACATATACTTTGGTGTATTAATTGGTAGAAAAAAGATCTTCCTCAAAAAGAAACACAAAAGATTGTCTAGCAATTCAAATTTTCTAATACCCAATACTTGAGCACCATACAGAAGAACAGATTTTGCAGTAGCGTTAAGATCCCTGTACTTTGCGTTTAAAGACACTAGCATATTGCTGAATATTTTTTTCCAATTGATGCATATGGCAGATTTGGCCACATTTGCTTTTTGTTTAAAGTGTTTTTCCACATTAAGGTTGTAAGTCAGCTCCATTCCCAGGTAAGCCTATGATTTAACTACTTCCAAATTTCTGTCCGAAAACTTCCAGGATTCATCCCTTGCAAGTCTCCCACTTCCATTTTGAAAGATCATCACTTTAGATTTCACAGTGTTTACCTACAAACTCCATATCTTACAATATTCCGTCAAATAGTTAATCATCATCTGTAGAGATGTGGGCGACTCAGCTAAGATCACTATATCGTCCACATACATAATGACTTTTATATGCATGTTACAAAATCTTACTCCGCATGGCAAATATTCAGACAGGTCATCCAGAAAGAGCGCAAACAGCAAAGGACTTAAATTGCACCCTTGCCTAACATCACGATGCACCTCCAGCTTGATCGACATAATTTTTCCATCAAAAACGTACGCCTCTGTCTGTTGCTAAGGCTTTTCGAGAGCTTTAACAAATTTAGAAGAAACTTCCATATTGTAAAGCTTGTAAAAGAGCGCATTCCTATCAATGCTGTCAAAAGCTGCTTTAAAATCCACAAAAAAGGCGTACAGTTTTTTGTTGTGACTCATTTTTATCCTTGCATAACACAAAAAGATTATCTGCTGTAGAATATCCCCTTCGAAAGCCTGATTGGAACTCACTCAATTGATTGTTCAATTCTCACCATTTCGTAAGCCTACAACAAAGGAGTGAAGAATAAATTTTTAAGGCTGCGTTTAGAAAGGAAATGCCCCTATAGTTGTTTGGATCCTGATTATCATGTCATACATAATTATTTCGCCATTTAGAACAGTTTAAATATATTGGAATAATGAACATATTTTTCTGGTCGTTTTTAATTTCAATATAAAAAAAATCATTTAATTGCTTAGCTTCATAATCTATTTTTAGATTTTGTTCTACTGCCAGCAGTATACCCCCACTAGCTCTTCCTTTGATCGCAGTCTTCTTTGCAGTAATCCAAAAACAGTTATACGACGTGAAATATTTTTTTAAATTTGTCATTTTTTCTTCCACAACGTGAGTTTCCAAAAGACATATAATATTGAACGTATAAAGATAATTACTAAAGCATGTCAAAATCGATTTATTGTTGAGTCCACCCACATTATACTTGACAATATCAATTTTCAAAACATTTTTCTATTTTATCCGATTTAGTACTAATTACTGCTTCCATTCTACGAATTTTATTCGTGGTTTTCAGCCACTAATAGCTTTCGTAGAATATACTCATATACGTACATGCTACTAATATTTTATTTGTATTCCTACAAAAAAAACGTACATTTAACTAATGCAAAAGTTAAATTTACCAATTCATTCGTACATTACACAAATCTATTCGTAAATTGTAGGAATATATTCATACAATTTACCTTTTCATTCGTTTATTTTATATATGTAGTCCAATTAGTAAATATGAATGTGTACAATTTAATACACAATTTATATTTATTTACAACAGATATATGCAATAGGCACATTAGGGTGACCGCAAAAATCAATTTTCGAAAATTGGTCCGAACCTCCTAAAATGACCAGCCTTTGCAGATATTTATACAGCAATAATTTGATTTCGATTGGATAACGCTAACGCTAAATGGTGCCAATAATCGCTCAAAGTTTAAAAAATCACGTTTATGTTGTTTTTGTTTTTTAATTTTTTTTTTTATTAAAAATAAAAAAAAGATTATGGGCTATGCATCTCATGGAATAAAGGATTGTAAATAACCCATAAATCGTCGAGTTCTGGCATCAGTATTATTTTAATTTTAGTTTTTAAATTAAGCCTGAAAGAATCAGCAAAACTTTTCATTTGAGAGGCATTTTTTTTTGTGCATGTAAGCTTCTATTCCGTCAAAATACAAAACCGATGCAATTAAACGACTTAAAAAGCTCTTTAAAAGACTTTATCAAGAAAAAAAATTTTAAAAAACTGAAAAACGACGTTTTTTTGAAACTTTGAGCGATTATCTTCACCATAGGTAGTTCAACTTCAGAAGTTGCCTTTGAAGCAGAAAAACTACCAGAACCACTTAAAAGAGTCTCAAACAAGGTGACTTGTTGGTTTGTATGTTCATGCAGAGCATCACCGTTACCCTGAACACGCGGTGGAGGAAGAGGCGGAAACGACGGAGTGAGCTTTCAAATAACTCTAACAAACGCACTTAGCACTTTAGCATCTAAATATTTCTTTTCTGTCGCCTCAAAATCTATTTCAGGTTCAACTTATGCCTCTTCTCTGTAATATTGAAAAAAATCATTTTGGTTAGCGCAAGAATCTTTCCACGTTTTCTCTAACCTTTCTTACCTCATTTCTAAGTCTTCCATGCCCTCATCACTAACTTCTAAAATATATAAAAGCGCACGCGTTTTTTTTATTATTTATCTATTCAATATCGAAAACGCTTGACAACAGTAAGATTTAAAATTTTATAAGATAGCTGTAAGCTTATTATACAAAAACAATGGCTGAGCAAAGAAGAAAAAAAAAAGAAAAAAGTTACTTTAATTATTAAAACTATCATAATATAAATAAAAGTACATTAAGTTTTTATACTGAAAAATAAGATCTAAGCACTCTTTTTATGTTTGTTGCGTTCAGATTTTGTTTTATATTACGAGGTAAGGTGTTCCAAAGCTTAATAGAATTTACAAAAAATTGACGTTCCGATGTTAAATATGCGTAAGGAGGGATAATCAACTGATGAGATCTGTTTGAAGACCCGGTTCTTACTCTATCAAAACAATATTGTGGTTGGCGTGTGAGAAGTATATCAGAAAGCAAAATCAAACTACGAAGTTCTATATATTTTTCGAAAGGCATGCCCAATAATTGCGGAGCAAAACCAGATATTCTATCATACCGTCGCAATCCAAAGACATAACGAACGATTGAGTTGAAAACTACATTAAGTTTTCGCCTGCTCATGAAGCTACAGTTACAATAGATTTCGCAACCATAGACCAGAATAGGTATTACCAGGGATTAAGTGAGAAGCAAACGCGTTTTTGGTGGAGTGAAAGATTGTGTTACCCATAATGTACGGAGTACTCCATATACCTTACCAACTAGTCCAGTGATATGATCATCCCAAGTCAAAAAACGATTAAAAGTCACACCAAGATTCTTCGCTGTAACCACATATTCCATTGGAGCATTGCTCAAAACAATCGGTGGAAAATAAGAAAGGTCTAGAGATTTTCTATAAATGACAACACATTTGGACTTTTTTGGGTTCAAAATTAGTCCGTTTGACAAAGACCAGTTTGTAACTCTCTTAAGGTCTTCATTGACGCAGAACGCTCCATGTACAATTAAGCCAAGCGGACAGCTGAAATACAGCTGAACGTCATCAGCATACAAATGAGAGCTACAATTTACTAAAGAAGATGGAAGTTCATTTACATAAGCAGAGAACAAAAGAGGACCCAGTATAGAACCTTGTGGTACACCAGTAACATTCGGTAAAAAATTTGAGAGGGAGTCACCAACTTGCACTGCTTGCTTTCTCTCGGTTAAATAAGAGAAAATTAATTTCGTTGCACTAGATGAAAAGTTAAAATTAAGCATAGGCTTTCTACATAGATTGACATGATTAACAGAATCGAAGGCTTTCGAAAAATCCAACAAAACTAGAAACGTAACTTCGTCTTTATCCAATGCTTTTCTGATGTCATCGGTAACATTTAAATGTGCGGTAACACAACTGTGTTTCTTCCGAAAGCCAGATTGATAAGGGCTGAGCAGAGAGTTAGTAGATAGAAAACTATTTATTTGCTTCTGAAGGATCCTTTCAAAGACTTTTGATAAAAATGGCAATACAGAAATAGGTCTAAATTCATCTCTTTTAGCGTTTTTTGGAAGTGGAATAATTTTAGAAACTTTCCATAACTCTGGGTATAGCCCGGACGTCAAAATAGTATTGAAGGCATAAGTGATATATGATAACATAAGTGGCAAAATCATACACAGAAAAGAAGGATGTATATCATCGAGCCCAACAGCTTTTGACTTAATGGAAAGAACACTTTCGACTACTTCGGCACTATCTACTGCGGAAAAATAAAAACCAAGCTCATTGCGATCGCGTTGGTCACTAAAACTAATTGAGGGGCAGGGCAGGGGGACTTGTGACGGTAGAGAAGAAATGAATTGTTCGTTAAGTTTGTTGCCATCAATATCCTCTACTACTGCTAATTTTGATTTACCAATACCGAATTTGCGTAAGTTTTTCCAGAGCTGGCGACCGTTTGAGCTTGCGCTTAACTCTTTAGAAAAATGTTGGTATTTGGCCTCGCGTATTTTAGTAACTACTCGGTTACGCAGTGAACAAAACACACGACGCAGCTCAGTTAGTCGATACCTTTTCCAATTCACGTAGGCGTCATCTCACTGTTTCATCAAAGCTCTAATGGCACAAGAAAACCATGGATTATTGTTTTGCTGAAGAGTTTTTGTTTTTAAGGGGACATGAGTATTGAACAGTTCAGAGATATGATGTGTTAAAAATTCAATCTGCTCATTTGAAGAAGTCATGTAATATATAGAATCCCAATTTGTTTCTCGCGTTTGAGTTTCAAGTTCTTGCACATTAATATTACGGAAATCTCGATAATTGATTTTCTCCTCTGAGTAAACAAGGCTTAAATTGAGTGTTAAAAAAAGTAAATCATGCTTTGAAAAAGCAGGAGCCGAAAGTTGATCGTACAACGCAACATCATTCTTGTCACTCACAAACATAAGATCCAATAACGAGGAATCCCTTCCAAAAAAGTGTGTTGGGGTACTGGTGTTAACTGGAACTAAATCGAAAGCTAACATGTGATTTGCGAAAGCATTAGGACTTAAGAGATTGCAGTTGAAGTCACCGCAAAGCATAATATTAGGAGAGGTCAAAGAGATTTCTTCCAAAATCGCATACAGCGGTGAGAAATCAATATATCTATTTGGCCTGTAGATGGCACCCATAAGTAAATTTCCCTGACTACCTATGATTTCAACGAATAAAAATTCGATGGCACTTTCCCCATTAGCTGTAAGTTTAAGTTTGCATTTAATTTTGTTCCTTACATAAATCGCAACACCGCCCCCAATACGATCAACACGGTTAAATCGAAAAACGCGATAACCCTGTAAGCCACAGGTCTCATCATTTAACTCATCATTTAACCAGGTTTCTGTTACACATATAACATCCACGTCAGAACCATTAAAAATATCACGAAACTCGTCAATTTTAGGAAGTAAGCTTTGGGCGTTAATGTGACAAACCCGAAGCCCACATTTTTGCCGGCTAAGGATTCTCACCATCAAACGTAATTCCCTATTGTTGGACATAGCTAACCACAACAAGACAAATAAAAAAAAAAAAAAAAGTGCTTATTAGGAAAAAGAAGAGAAATAAAAACAAAGAAAAGTGTAGAAGTTAAGAATTAAAATAGTGAAATAGAAAAAAAATCAATAATTTGAAGTAAAATATGAAGAAACTTATAGAATAAGAGATATAAGGTAATAAAAAGTAATAAAATAATAATTATGTTTAAAAATGATAGTTAATAATAATAATTTCATAAGTTTTATGTTGTTCTGGCAACGTCTTCAAGTCCCTCGATGCAATCAATGGGTATAGCAGTGTCATTCGGTTCACGTTTAACATAAACAACTCCCCTCGTAGAGAAAACAGATGAAAGCTTCTTACATCTTCTCAATTCAAGTGCATGCTGCATTATTGCTTTATTACGTTGTGTCAAGCTATCGCGTATATAGATGGAAGAAGATGACGCGGAGGGATTATCGGTGGTAAAGTGAATGTCAGCAAGACAGATTTGTTTATTGTTTATTTTTCTAGGCTTAGCAATAGAGGTTAAAACATAGTTTTTATCGAACGGTGAATTATATTTTATTTTGATCGCAGAGTTTAAAGAGTTTTTCTTCGGTCGGGTGCGGTATATGTTATTTAAAGTCGGAGGTTTAATGTTAATTGTATCGCAAATTAAGTTAAAAAGCGATTTAAGATTTTCGTTTCATATAAACGGAATACCGAAAATAAACGCATCGCAGGCAATAATTTGGTTTTCGTAAGTGTTCAAAGTTTGTTTGAGTTTAATAATATCATCAACGACGTGATCACAATTATTGCTTACATTAGTTATTTCATAGGAATGGTGTTTTAATGAAAGTTTAGTGTTTGTGCATTCGGTGGTGACATTTGCAAGTGACGTTTTGAAATGATTTAGTTCATTATTTAGTGAGCAGATATTTGATTGTACATCAACATTGCATGCTTCCAATTGTTCGACACGTTTGTTTATGTCATTTAAACTGTTTTTAATGTTATACTTTTTTCAGTGTCTTCAAGTTTTTTTGACAATAAAGTTATGATAAACTCACTTTGTTGACGTAATTTATCATCCATCCAGGAATGTTCGTCGCGCTTCCCGGTTTTTGACAATCCCAGTGCAGATGGTTTGTTAGCGGGTGAGTCGGTCGAGGTAGAGCTTTGGGTGCGGGAGGACGAGCGAGATGTTGGCATAGTTAGAGATGATTGGGTGTGTGTTAGTGTTTTGTTTATATAGAAAATATACAAGCACTTGGTGTTTATGTGAGTTAGTTAACTGGGCTATGTAAATTATGTTGCGTTGGTGGAGAGAGTCAGATTGGAAAGTAACTTGAGAGAAAATGTTTTCTTTGTTTTAATTAAAGAAACAAAAAAAAAAAAAAAAATTGAATAAAACCAAATTGTAAGTTAAAAATACACAATTATTTAACACTTTTCCGAAAGAAAAACTACACAGATATTATCAGTATGTTTTAAACTTTGCGCACGATAATTTTGCAATGATTGCAGCAATTTAAGATCAATATAATTTAGAAATAATGTCACCAGAAACAAAGCACGTCTACTCAGCAGCTCACTACGAAAGTTATCGAACCCTTTAAATGACCAGTAGCTTGCCTAAGTGAATTCATATTTGTTGAAATTAATTTAAACAAATGTCAAAAAAACCGAGCACGTGAAAGCAAAAAGTCTATTTCAAAATTATGCACTTTGAAGCAAGGTCTTTAAAAAAAATGCACAAACAATTCTGACCAGCACTTCACAAAAAGTTCCAAGCAGCCCACCCAGCAGACAACAACCAAAGGTTTCCAAAAACCAAAAATCGATTCAATTTTTACCAAATAAGCGAACTGTATATTATACAAGTGTATCCGATGATGGTTGCTGGCAGAGTGAATCGATTCATGCCAATATGCCATTGACCGTGTTTAGACTGGGAAATTTGAGTCTGGCGTGGTGGGTACTCTCGTGATTACACAGGCCCTCAATTGAGGACGCCTCACATCAAGCGGGTAGAATTTTTGTGAAGTGAGACAGTTGTACGACGCGAATTAATTTTTTTGCATTATATTAACGAAAGTAACATCCATAAATTATAATTAATCCTTCAATTTGTTTCCTTTTCCAAGAATTCATTTTCTATAACTCTGTATTTAGCTTAATTATGAAAATACTGCGATGTTAAAACATCGGCAGTCATGCAGATAATGAACAAAATGTTAAAAAACTTGGGGAGAGTACGATAACTTTGGCGCCAAGAATTGATAACGGTTTTTTGTAGAACAGTTTAATACAAGCATTTTTTACTACGGGTGGGGGGTCTATCTCCCTCCGTTTGGGCGGGAGGGGCAATTTTATAAAAACAGTGCTAAAAATTTAAAACAAATATGAAAAATAACGGTAATACTTACAACTAATTTTTATATCTTTTTTTAAAGCCAATACTTTTTTCTATTAGATGATTTTTAAATTAAGTGAAACCTATGCATAGTCTTTGAAAAAACGGACTTTAAACTCAAAAATTGCGAAAAAAAAGGTAAAAAAAAAACTTTGAAGTGAGATTTTTCAAAACTGTAAAATAAAATACTACTTTTTTTTTATAAAATTCGTTGCTCATATTAATTTTAAATCATAAATTGAAAGCAAAATGATTTTATGTTTTCTGGTTTTTGAGAAAATGGAAAATTACTAAAATTACTCTCTTATAAGAGTTTTCTTTTTTTTTTGGTATACGGTGAATGTTGTACGTAGGTTCGTTTTTGTAATGATGCTTGGGCATCTTTAAATGCAACAGAGACTTTGCATACACCCAACCTAGCACCCACCCCACCTCGCACCCACCCCAAATCCTATAGTGTGTCCAAGCAGGGGGGTTGCAGGGGGGAAGCATGCCCCCCCTTACATACCTCACTGTTTATACGCTTTAGTAATTTTCCATTTTCTCAAAAACCAGAAAACATAAAATCATTTTGTTTTCAGTTTATGATTTAAAATTAATATGAGCAACGAATTTTATAAAAACAAGAAGTATTTTATTTTACAGTTTTGAAAAATCACACTTCAAAGTTTTATTTTACCTTTTTTTCGCAATTTTTGAGTTTAAAGTCCGTTTTTTCAAAGACTATGCATAGGTTTCACTTGATTTAAAAAACATCTAATAGAAAAAAGTATTGGCTTTAAAAAAAGATATTTAACTTAGTTGTAAGTATTACCGTTATTTTTTAATATTTGTTTTAAATTTTTAGCACTGTTTTTATAAAATTGCCCCTCCCGCCCAAACGGAGGAAGATAGACCCCCCCCACCCATAGTAAAAAATGCTTGTATTGAACTGTTCTACAAAAAACCGTTATCAATTCTTGGCTCCAAAGTTATCGTACTCGTGCCAAAAACGTGTATTTGGAATTGGAACAGTACGCACGCTTCCGATGTTTATAATTTGAAGCTGCCTCACAAGAGTACTCACCCCTCACCTCTCTCGCCAACAAACTCTCGTGAGTCCGGTCTCAAACACGGTCATTGACCATAGAATCGTATGTTTGCAAAAAGATTACATGATTAAAGATACAAATACTTAACATTATAAGATAACTTAAACAATCTAAAACTTATACTATCTAAAAACCTAAATATATATACACATACATATGTTATGTGGATTGGGGATTTATGGGAAATTGGAATATAAGTTTCTTCGGAGGGAAAGGAAACTGGAGTGGAAGTCAAGAATATGTTGTGCTGTTGTGCATTGTTGGCAAGTCTTAACATTCTGGTGATGGGGTTGAAATGGCCATAGTTGGTGCGGTGCATAGGAAGGCGAAAGAAAGAGACGGATCTAAGGTTGCGAGGATAAGTGTTAATGGAAATTATTTCAAGGAGAGCCGTAGAATCGTTGAGTTCGATCGAGTTAGACGTGTTATAAAGTTGTTAAAATAAATCTATTTTTGCTAGATTCTTTGTGGATAATAAATTCCACAAAATAATCTATAATATAGAATAATTGTTTGGTGAATTGGTTTTCGTGACAAAAACTTAATACGATGGATGAATATTGTGGAAAATGCGACTCAAGATTTAATCGAAGTGATCTATGTGTAATTTCTTGTGGCGGCCTCTGCAAAAAATTTTTTCATCGTGCATGTTGCGAAGGCAAACTGTCTGAGTATGACATTAAACTACTAAATGGCAATAAAAATCTTGGGTACTGGTGTAATGAGTGCTTAAATGTGTCGAAAAATATTTTTAAACAATATGAAAAAATATTGGATTCGCAAAAATCTAAAAGTAAAATTATTATAGACGTTTTAAATGAAAATGTGAATAAGCTGTCAATGCAGATCAATGATATGGCTATTGCATTTAAGATGGACTTAAAAGACAAGAGTGAAAAAGACAACGAAGAAGTACAAGCTATATCGGCATCAGTAAAAGAATTAAATGATAATTTGTTGTTAAAATCATCTGAAAGTGCGAGTGAGAAAAACAATCAACTAAAAATAATCGAAGATAATGTGCGTGAGTGTTTAGTTAATAAAATTGATGAGCTAAAGAGTGAGATAAATAATAACAACAAAGAGCCAGAAGTTGAAGTGAAAGAAAAATCTAAGCCATTATATGCCGAATTATTTAAAAAGCCTATCGAGATTGAACCATTGTTAGTCAAACCTAAAGAAACTTAGCATTTTGACGTAACAAAATCTGAGATAAAAAAGAAAATAGACCCCTCGGCCCTTTGTATTAAAGTAAACAACATGTATGAAAGGAAAAATGGTTCTTTAGCTATATGTTGTGACAATGAAGAGGCTATACAAAAAATGGGTGATTAAATTAAGAGAACAATGAGTGATAAATATGAAGTTCATATGCCAATCATGAAAAATCCAACTATTTTAGTTAGTGGTATGAGTGAAAATTTAAGCAGTGATGTTATAGAAGACGCTATTAGAAAACAAAACAAAATTGTTTTTAGCACACTTAAGTGCGTCAAAGTGTATAGGTCTTTGAAAAACAATATTTTCTATAATGCTATTTTAGAAATTGATTCTAAGGCCTTTCATGAAATTTTGGAAGCTAAAAAGGTTTATGTTAAATACGATAGATGTGTTGTTTATGAAAAAGTTGGAATCCGTCGTTGCTTCAAATGTCTGGGTTATAACCATAAGCATACAGTCTGTACGAGTGATAAAATTTGTTTAAAATGTGGTGAAAAACATCATGAAATTAAAGATTGTAAAAATGAAATTCAATGTGTTAATTGTATAAGGCTTAAAAAAAAAGCAAATCTTTCTGATATGGACATAAATCATGATGTACGTAGTTTCGAATGTCCAATCTATAGAAGACAGCTACTAAATGAGCGCAGTAAAATAAACTATTAGCAATTATCGGAATTAAGATGCCTTTGTTTGAATATTGAAGGTCTGATAAATAACTTCAGTGAGTTAGAATCCTTAGTTGATGAAAATGAATTTGATTTCATATGTGCTACTGAAACCCATACTACAGAGTTTATTGAAGATGTAGAAATTGGTTTAAAAGACTTTCAAACAGTAAGGAACGATTCTATATCTGCTCATACGGGTGGAGTTTGATTGTATATAAAAGAAGGTTGGAACATTGAAATTTTAAAAAATATTGCGTTTGAGAAAAAGATTTGGTTTTTATTGGTAAAAGTGAATAAAAATAATCTTACATATATACTTGGAGGAATCTACAGATCACCTAGCTACTCGGCGACTGTATTTTTAAATCAATTAGCAGACTGGTTGAACATTTTGAACTGTGATTTAAAGACTGTGATACTAATGGGTGATATTAATATAGATTTATTGAGAGATAGTTCCTTAAAAAATCAAATAAGTGCAATATTAAGTGACAACTCGTATACTCAACTAGTCAAAGAACCGACGAGAATCACTAAAAATTCTCGAACATTAATTGACTATGTAATGACAAATAATCCGGAGAGAGTGGAAGCAAAGACTGATAGTAAATTTAAAATTGGTGATCATGAATCTGTGATAATAAGTATTAATGCATTATATAATTGTAAACAAATTCAAAAGAATATAAATATATTAAAATATAACTCAGTGATATTTGTCTCTAAGCTACGTAACTGTGATTTTTCTGTTCCTAATATATCGGTTGACGCATTAACAAATAAATTTTCTGAAAATATCGTACAAACAATTAATAGTTTTGTAATCCGTAAAAATATAAACAAAATAAACAATCCTTGGTTTAGTGAAGATTTAAGACTACTAAAAAATGAAAAAGTTTCAAAATATGAGAGAGCAAAAGTGTCTTGTCTTACGGTTGACTGGAATAATTATAAGATTTGCAGAAACAGATTTAAGAACTCGCTTGACTGTGCAAAGAACAATTACATAAAAAGGAAGATAGAAATTTGTAGTGATCAAAAAACTATGTGGAGAACTTTAAAGCTTCTTGTTCTAAAATAAAATATTAAAAAAGTAAATGAAGTAGTGTATAATGGTAAACAATACAAAAGCGATTCTGAAATGTCAAATGTGTTAAACTCTTTTTTTGTTAGTAGTATTGAGGAAATAAGAAGTAATATACCCATAACACCTTATAATAACTTAGTACCGGATTATTATTATTTAAATTTCAAATTTGAGCAAATAAATAAGAGTGAACTTCAATCAGTATTAAAGTCGATGAATAACAAAAAAGATACAAACGGAATTAATGTTAAAATGTACTTAGATGCCTTTGATATATGTGGTGATATGTTGCTGAAAATTGTGAATCTATCGTTAATTAGTGGAACCTTTCCAAATATCTGTAAACAGTCTCTTATTGTTCCAATCCCAAAAATAAAAAACTCTAATAAAGTGGAAGACTTCAGACCGGTCAATATGTTGAATCTAGAAAGTAAAATTATCGAAAAAATAGTGTATAATCAGCTTCAAAATTATTTAGAATCATTCAATCTGATATCCTTATATCAATCCGGCTTTAGAAAAAATCACAACTGCGAGTCACTTCTAAATCTAGTAATTACAAAGTGGAAAATTGACATTCATGATAAGAAAGTAGTAGTAGCAGTGTTTTTAGACTTAAAGCGAGCTTTTGGAACTGTGGATAAATTAATTTTAATTGAAAAACTAAAAATGTACGGAGTCAGAAATACGGAAGCTAAATGGTTTAAATCATATCTTAATGATAGAACTCAAAAAACCAAATTAAATGAAGTTATTTCAAACTCTGTCTCGGTACTTCATGGTGTCCCCCAAGGATCATTACTTGGCGTTTTATTGTTCCTGGTATATATCAATGACATGGAGATGGCTGTTCGTTTTTCAAAAATTGTGCTGTTTGCTGATGATGCTTTATTGTTTATATCTGGTAGTAATGTTGATGAATGTATTGAAAAAATTAATTTAGATCTACAAAGTTTACAAGAATGGTTTAATAGTAACATGTTAAAATTAAATGTAAATAAAACTAAAGCCATGATATTAAATGGTAGTACTAATAGAACCCTGAACATAAACAATCAAAATATTGAAATGGTTAAAGAAATCAAGTACTTAGGTGTTATTATTGACGATAAATTAAATCTAAATTCACATGTAAATTATTTATGTAAAAAGATATCAAAAAAACTTTACTTTTTTGGAAGAATAAGGAAAAAAATGTCAACTAATACGTCAATCAAAGTATATAATACAATGATAAAACCTCACTTTGAGTACTGTTCTAGCATTTTGTTTATGTGTAATAATCAAATGATAAATAGACTACAAAAACTTCAGAATAGAGCCTTAAGAACTATTTTATTGTGCAATGCCCTTACTCCAATAAGAGAAATGTTGTTTAAATTGTCCTTTATGAGTGCGAACCAAAGAATAATGTTTAATGCTATTATATTTGTGTTTAAAATAAAATTCAATATATTACCAAATTATTTAAATGAATATATAACTTATGTAAGAGATATTCAACCTTTTCAGTAACGTAATGCTAATGATTTTAGGTTGCCAATGTATCGTAATTCTAAGACACAAAATATGGTACTTCATAGAGGATTAAATATTTATAATAGTTTACCTAATGAATTGAAATTAGAGCACAATTTACAAAAATTCAAAAAACTTTTAATCGATTATGTTAAAAATAGATTTATTTAATTTATAAAATGTACAAATTTTTGTAATGAATTTCTTAAATGGCAAACCTTGCCAAATAAAAAAAAAAAAAAAAAAAAAAAAAAAAAAAAAAGAATCGATGGCGCCTACGATAATTTGGTGGATGAACAATATGTATATCAGCGATTGCACGACTTTTGGCAAGTGTATGTAGGTCAATTAACTGTACTCGATCTTCATAGGAGAGTAATATAAGGGGATAGACCAAGGGATATTTCGTAAAGCAGACCGAAGGAATCTTCGCTGCACGGCTTCTGTTCTAAGAGAGTGGGTAGTATGAAATGGAGACCAAACTAAAGTTCTGACATATGTGGTGAAGAGGGCTTTTGTAACGTAAGGGTCGGAAAATTCCTTAGACCAACGCTTTATAAAACCAAGCAGAATTCACTTTCGCAATAATTTGATCAATATTTGAACGGAAATTGAGCTCTTTATCACAGATTATGCCAAAATCACAAACGAGGGAGACAACAGGAATAGGTATGTTACAAAAGTTATAAGTTCGCGAGAACGGGGACAGAAGTTTACGTGAAAAAGTCATAACTTGGCATTTACTTACTTTGAGTTCGAGAAAATTTTCATTACACCGAACGAGGAAAGAATTATGGTCATGTTGAAGCAGGTAAGAGTCGAAAGGTGAAGATATTAATTATATGATTTTAATTTCGTCGGCAAGATAGAAAGGTCGAAGTAAGAAATGCTCACATCAACATCATTTATAGCGAGAACGAACAAGAGTGGGCCAAGATGACTTCCCTGAAGAACGCCTGTAGTAGCAAAGATGGGGTCGGATACTGAGCACCTAAACATTACTCTATATAGACGGTTTTTTAAGTAGGATTTCACCCATTGGATGAATACAGGTAAAAAATCAAATGCCTTTAATTTGATGACAACAATTTGGTGAGAGATCTTATCTAACGCTTTGCTGAAGTCAGTCGTTCGATATCGTAACCCTTTTCCACACAATGTCGTAGATATAAATTCAGTCAGGTTCGTTGTGGTGGATCTGCTCTCTCAAAATCCATACTGTAATGGTGGCATAATTGACTTACAGTGGAAACAAAGAGAATCATAAACAATGCTTTCAAAGAGCTTAGGTATCGAGGATAATTGGACGGTAATTTACAAATCTCTCCCTTACTATTTTTTTTATGAATTGGAAAGATGAATGACTTTTTCCATAGAATACGCAAAACAGCTTGCTTGAGAGTGAGAACCGAAAAAGTATTAAGAGTGGTTCCGAAAGTGCATTGACACATTTTTTGAGAACAATTGCTGATATACCATCCGGACCGGGAGAAAAATCATCTTTCAGTAAATTTATTTATTCCAGGTCAGGTTCCTTAATTTCTTCGCTGTAAGATTGACTAAGAAAATTAGCATAAAGATTTGCGACGACTTGAAGATCAGAGAATGAAGTGCTTAGATAGTTCAAAGTGATAAGAGAGATAATCATGATTCACAGAGAAAAGAAAAATTAGAGGAGGCTTGTTGGTAGTTCACAAAATCTAGAGGAGCCTGGGTTTTTGGTATGTTTTCCATAACTTATATCTAAGGTTACGAATACTTCTCAATTTTCTATTATCCCAATGGGGAGATGATGAACAATATTTTTGGGGCAAATAGGGGACGCTTTGGATAAGGCATTCAAAGATGGCAGTATAAAATAAAGTAAGGGCAATGTCAATGGGGTAATTAATATTTATAAATAAGTCGAAATTTATATTGTTTGAATGAATGAATGAATTTATTTAGGGGTATTGGTGCACAGCTCAACTGGTCACACTCCATCAAAAATTGTATTTGGTACAAATATCCGGTTGCCTAGCGAAATTGAATTCTGATGTCCGACGGGCGAAAAACTAAATTAAGAGGAATACGTGGATTGCCTAAAAGAAAAACTCACTGACATCCATGACAAATAAAGCTTGCTAGTGACCGAATGAAAACACGCAATGATGCAAACACCACAAAGAAACCCTTCCATGAGGGAGATCTAGTGAGAGAACTAAATTAAGAGGAATACGTGGATTGCCTAAAAGAAAAACTCACTGACATCCATGACAGGACGAGGACTTAAATAAAGCTTGCTAGTGACCGAATGAAAACACGCTATGATGCAAACACCACAAAGAAACCTTTCCATGAGGGAGATCTAGTGTGGCTGTATATCGACAAAAGGGACTATCACCAAAACTTCAACAAAACTGGAAAGGACCTAACCGTGTTTTTACAAGGATCAATGATGCGGTTTACCGAATTCAGCGAGGTCTAAGAGGCAAGCCAAAAGTTGTTCACATTGACCGGCTATACCGCTACAGTGGAGAAGATGGTGAAGAAATTGTTCGGGGCGAACAATCTTAGGAGGAGGGCAATGTAACGTGTTCTATAAGATGTTCTCCGTTCTATTTTTTTGTTTTACGATGCGTAAACCATTGTGATTCCAACATAAAGTGACAGCCACAACGAAGTTAACGAAACGCCATTTTTCTAAAGAAAGACCATAGACTAAAAAGCTCCAGAAGGCTCTGACTGGCGTACTAGAAGATTCTAAAGCGGAGTGCTGAATGGTGCAGCCACTATAAATACGAGCGCACCATGCGGCAAGAAGTCAGTTTGGATTTGACATTAATCGTGTACAAGTCGGTAATTTGAAAGTGTTAAAGTTTGAATTTAAAAATAAAGAACGTAAAAGGGAAATAAATGGTATTTTGAAATTTTAAGTGGTATTAAAAGTGGAAGACGTAAAGTGAGTTGTATTAAAACGGAAATAAGTTTTATTTAATAAAAGGGACCTTGATGAAACCTAATAATATACTGGATTATTAAATGAAAGATGGATCTTCTTTGATAATGATTCTATTGAAATAAAATACAACGATTCGTTCATCAAAACCTTTTTCTTAAAGTAATCTTAATGAGTTTGCTATTTGAAATTTAATCCCAAGTGACCATGAAGTATTTTTTCTGCTATTAGTGTTATAAGCATACTGCTTTAAGGATTTATGTTCTGCTTCGAATCTAAAACAGCTTAAAAAAATTGGAGGACCGCTTTGCTCAGTAATTGTTCAATAGTGCACTAAGAAATGATGTTTCGGTTTTAATGTTTCACCAAAAATATTGATATACATTTCATTTAGACTCTAGACTCGTGACAGAGCTGCGAATTAAAGCTTTTTTGTCTACATTGAATGATGGGTGTAAAAGAAGATAGATTAACTTTATCATTTTTAACGTAAATACCCATACATCACAATCTTCGGGTACCAAATCATTTAGCAAAAGAGTAAAATGGTGATAGAAAGACCACATTTGCCTAGCAGACATGTTAAGATGATTGTTCTTTAAATTACTTAATTAATAGTTGTTGGACAATATCCAATTTCAGTTTCGCCATAATTAAACACACGAATGCGAGCATTTAATATATCTTAAGAGAAAAAACGTCCTTCTTCTATGAAGTATAAAATTATTAAACAGAAATTGTAATGACAAATGCCCTCAAAAATGTCATGCATCATATCTACAGCATAATTTTAAACAACATGAAAGTTAGATATTCGATTATATATAGAATTTTCCACAATTCTAGTTAGCTTTGAGTCTGGGGTATGTAAATCATGTTTATAATTGGTTTTGATTCAAAGATTTTCATGATACTGAACTAAATCCTTACGAAGCAAATTTGTATACCTATTACAAAACCTGCTGCAATGATTTGCAGAAAATGACTTTACAAAACCTAATGCAGTATTAAGTTCTTAATTGTCACTTAAGATCAAACCTTAAACAAAATACATTTTATAATTTGAGCATTTTATTTTTTGATTCAAACAACATAAGCAAAAAAATGTTTTCAAGTTGGGATAGAAATTCTTGGGAATTGAGAACTGGAAAAGAATAATACACCGCTGTAAGTTTTCGTTCACTTTTATGAGCCCCTAATGGGTCGTTTGTTTCGAAATCGTCGACGAAGATGAAATAAGGAATAACAATGTCGTCTTTGTCATAACATGAACATTTATTTTTATAAAAATTTCCTTTAATAACATTTTGAAAATGCTTCTTCCCACTGAGTAAAACCTGCTGCAATGATTTGCAGAAAATGACCTTACAAAACCTAATGCAGTATTAAGTTCTTAATTGTCACTTAAGATCAAACCTTAAACAAAATACATTTTATAATTTGAGCATTTTATTTTTTGATTCAAACAACATAAGCAAAAAAATGTTTTCAAGTTGGGATAGAAATTCTTGGGAATTGAGAACTGGAAAAGAATAATACACCGCTGTAAGTTTTCGTTCACTTTTATGAGCCCCTAATGGGTCGTTTGTTTCGAAATCGTCGACGAAGATGAAATAAGGAATAACAATGTCGTCTTTGTCATAACATGAACATTTATTTTTATAAAAATTTCCTTTAATAACATTTTGAAAATGCTTCTTCCCACTGAGTAATTTCATATTTTCAATTGTTTTATTGGCCACATTTGGTAATTAAAAATGTTTTTTATTTGAAACTTGAATGACATAAGAACGCCTTTTCGGTTTTTGGCATCAAGTACAGCATTCGATTAAATAATACAGAAGTCTATTTCATTGTGTATAATATATTGAGTTGGCCAGGAAAACAAATTATTTTTCCAAATGTTTTAGAAACGTATGTTCTGAAGAAAATTTATCAAATAGAGTTTTAATATAATCGTTGAAATATTTTAAGTCATATGCAAAATTTTCCGAAATATTATCGTTGTATAGTAACAAACGGTTTATGCCATCAGTGATATGTTCAATTAAAAATTTTGTAACATCTGAAGCAATTTCAAAAACACACTTCCTTGTTAAATTAGAGTTACTGTGCAACTTGGTCAAAAATTTCAGTGAAGAAATTTCAATGTTTTTTTGAATCCCAAACTGTGATGCATTGCAATTCTTTGATTCACTTGGAACATTTGTTAAACTCGTTGTAGGATTAGTTGAGTCTGTGAAAGTATTGTGATTTTGTGGGGATGTTACTTCTTTAATTTCATTTACTCTTGATGGTTTATTATTATTAGTGACACAAATATTTTATACTATCGAAAACTTGAGGACAGTTTGCTTTAGCGCAAACACAACAGTCTCTTGCATTTAAGCTATGCAAATATTTAAGTTACTTATAAGTTGATCTGAATCTATGTAAACCACACAAAAAGCAAATATACATTTTTACAAAAAAAAATATTCAAACCACTTCAATAAAAAAATATATTTTCTGCTTTTGATTTATAAGTGTTTCTAAAACACGCAAAACTGAGTTTTTTGTGTGTTATTTTTCTTATCAAAATTATAAAAAAAAAATGAAATGAAATTCCAAATTAATTCAGATTCTAAGGCATATTTTAAATTGAATACAAGTTATTTTTTAAAACAAGAATCTAATGCTTTTAAGAATCTATCAAATTTGTAACTTATATTATCCAAGATAAAGTAGAACTCTGTCAACTCACCAAGAGTAGCTCCGACAGCAATTAGATATGGTTGACAACTAAGTTCCATTTTCATTTTCATGTACTGAGCTGAAAAGATTAAAAATATAAATATGGGAAACTTTCGTACGTTTTACCCTCCAACAACCATTTGTTTACATTGTTGTTTTTGTAATTTCGATTCATATCCGTGTAAAATTGAGAGGGGAACCAAGGTGAATTTATTTGTTTTGACAGTTCTACTTTTATTTTTGTTTTTTGTTTGGCTATTCTCTAAAAACTTTCATTATATTAAAACATTTACATATTTACTATTCATGGCTGCAGAAGATTGTGAAGAGTTGCGGCAACTTTGACTTTGAAGATGTTTGTTTAAAGATGATTTTAATTTGGGTGATTTGAATTCCAATATTGAGGAGCCTTTCACGTTCTGCTGCAAATGCACTAGTTGTCCGTTAACTGAATTAAGTTGCTTCAATGAAGATACGTACGTACGTTAACGTATCATCTACACTATATTTATCTCTTATTATTTATTTTGTAATTTAGTAATTGTTTTGCATTTTATAAAAGAAGATAAACATTAAAAATTATTATTATTGCTTTCGTTTGTTTCCTCTGCTGAAAATTTAACTTTTTTTTACTCTTATTTACAGATAATTATAAGAAAACTGCAATGTTTAGGCTCTGTAAAACAATGCGGGCCGAAAACTCGACGGTCAATACAAATACTGGCAAAGTAAGAATGGGTCAGATTTTGTTTGTAAATTTTTACATAGAACGTCTGATCGCGCCTTTGATCGTCTAAAATCAAGCAGTATGTACAAAATGAAAATAATCAGATTCAGAAATGGAACAGTAGGACTCCGATTTTTATAATTTGCAGCCGCCTCACTAGAGTCTATACTCCTCACTTATTGCGCATTCCCATTTTTCGGATTCAAAAATTGATTATAAGTAAAAATTTTTAAAAAGTTTGCTCAAATGCATAGAATAATAAATAAATAGAACATCAACTCAGGACGCTCTGCCCACTTTTACCTACAATCTTTCAAAACTGCAATGTTTGAACTCTGTATGCATGCCCGTCAAATGGGATTGTCAAATTTGGCTAAACAATAAATTCTTAAAACTTTGTATTTTGCTGTTCACAAGTATTCACGTATAGAAACGCACGTGTGATTTTTTTTTCTGCAGGAGGAGGCGGAGGATTATGAGTTGAGAATTATGGCCTGTGCTCAAATGTAACTTAAATATTTAAGCAAAATTAACTAAATGACGTCTGATACAGCACCTTGCATAGCATAGGTTGAGGTAAAGTTATAACGAAATTCAACCATTTTATTGTTTTTCTGTTAGTGCTTACATATGTCACAAGTGGCAAAAAAAAGAACAAAAGCTACAAAACCAAGTGTCAAAATCTTGTATTCTTACATTCATGACGCATAAAGGCCTGGGCAAACAAAGCACGGTCCGGCGGCTTATAATAAAATGAAATTAACTCACTTTTGGAAATGGAACAGTACTCATGAGTCCAATTTTTATAATTTGTAGCCGCCTCACGAGATTCCTCGTCAATTACTTATTTTTCCTTCAAATTTTCGTGAGTCTTCATCTTAACAGGCTAATAAGAAGTAAATAGGTTCAAAATTCGGATTAAATTTTCCATGTTCTAGTTGCTTTAATTTGCTTAAATGTTTTTTGATGTACCGTCGATATTAAAGCAACGCTCGATATTAATTATCAACTAAAAATGTTTGGGGATTTAAGTCGATCCAGATAGAGATGTTTTAATATCGTTCAAGTATTGATATCCTTGTGGAGTATTAAACAAAATTATTATAATAATACTGCGTCCGTGTAGATCAATATCTTCAATATTTAGGTATTTGTTTATGTTTCATACCAAAACCACTGACAAGCAATAACAAATAATAATATAATATATTGCATAGAGGCTAGATCTTGATTTTATAACAAATCTTAAATAAATTAAATGAATTTAGTTTTCAATGTGATTCGCTTTTTTGTTGCATAGTAATCAATCAAAAACTGGCTGTTGGAACAGAAGGTTGGTGGGATTTGGACATAATCGATCGTAATCTGCTTATAACAATGCTTAATTCAGCAGATCGCTCACAAAACGACGTGGCCGTGTACCTTCCGAAGAAGAGCTCAAATACTGCATATAGATTCGTTTCGGTTCCCATAGCTGCATGTGAAATTATATGTGTAATCTGACAGAGTTTCTTTCGAATTGAGAATGAGATTATTAAAAACGTCGAGCGATGTACTTCAAAAAACTTCTTACCCGAAAATTAACAAAAAAATATGTCTTTTTACGAAACCCAGAGGATTCTTCAAGCGAACAACAAAACTCGATACTGTTGATGAGTTGATGAAAATGGACAAACAGTTTCTGTAACTTATGACGATCAGCACTGTTATTCAGAAAATTATAATTCCTATGCTCATTACGATGAACTCGGTAATATTTTTGTTGGGCTGTATACGTTTGCGATTCCAGTTTATGCTATTAAACTTTACAGTAAAAATATTTTCGCAACGTTAATGCTAGAGAAAAACTATTGTTGGTAAAAATAGGTATATCAATACAACGATTAAATTTATATTTTTTATACGAAATTCAAATACCTAATGATTTCTTTCGCCGGTGTAGTTTTGAATTTTTATAACAAAAATCAATAGTATCTATTTATGGCCATTTGCTGAAACAATACTTAAAAGTATTGGACATAAATCTTTAAGTTATATATAAAATGTTTTTGTTATAATACAAATTCTATATACCTACATTGAAAAAACTAATAAATGTAGTTTTTAAGATTTTCTTTTCCGTCCGTCCGTTCTTAAATAAAAACACTTCATTTAATTTGTATAAAAAATTAATTCAATTTTAATTAGATAAATTTAATCATTAAAAATAAAAATTATAACTAGAAAAAAATTAACTTATTAACTTGACTTTGACTTTAATTAACTTTACACTTTTCGCTTTTAAACTTAACTTCTTGGCGGTTACTTTTCGATTGATTCTTTACTAAACTATATTTCTTTACATAGGTTTTACAAAAGCTTTTATGAACTGTTCATTATTATATAATTGATTGCATGATTTTTAAAGTACACACTTTTTGGCTTTACTTTATAATGTTTAGCAAAATGTACTATTCCACACGGTCATCCTGGATTTCGTCTGTCTCAGACGATTCGTCATCGCTGTCATCATAGATTCGAAATAGTTTCATGTAGTCGACTGATGTTTACGTAAGATTTGGACCTTCGTGATTTCCAACCTTTTTAACCTCGTATCGATCGTTTCGCTTCACTTTGGTTACTTCATATGGACCAAGATACTTTGGATATAATTTCAATCCCGTACCAAACTGAGTGCGTAAGATAGCCACCATGTCTCCGAGTTTATATTTTCCTGCTTCTTTTCTCTTCTTGTCATAACCTTTCTTAGACTCTTCTTGAACCTTGCTGATTTGACTTTTAGCAAGCTCTCGGATTTCTTTTCTTACTTCTTCAAACTGCGTGAGAATTTCTGCTTCGAAAAGACTTTTAAGTTCTAAGTCTTCTGGAAAAAACATAGGAACACCAAACTGTAACTCAAACGGCGTTCTCTGAGTGCTTCTGGATATGGTAGAGTTAATGGCACCTTGAACACGACTTACAAACTTGTACCATTTCATCGGGTCCTCCAAACTTAGCTTCGCAAGTACTTCAATAATGATTTTGTTTAGACGCTCGACCTGGCCATTTCCTCTAGGTACTCCAGTTGTAACCATATGATGGGTAATGTTCTTCTTTTCACAGTAGTTCTTGAAGTTATTCGAAGAGAATGCTGCCCCCTTATCCGTGATAACTCGCCGTGGAAAACCAAACGTTTCACTCTGTAGCTCCATCTTTTTGATAACATCTTCCGTATTACATGCTTTTACCGGATAGATCCAGGTGAATTTGGAAAAAGCATCAACAATGACTAACAGATACTTATATGACTTAGCTGTAGATGGTAGTGGTCCAAGGTGATCCAAATGGTATGTGTGTAATGGTACATCCGGTTTTGCAATTGGGTTTAGCAGACCTTCCAATTTTCCTTGCTTTTTTGAAACCAGAATGCACGCAATGCAATTCTTGACAACACCTTCAACGTGCTTCCTTAGATTAGGGACAAAGTAGTCTTGACGAATAATGGCTTCAACTCTCTGCACATCAGCATGCCCCTTTTCATGAACGCTTGTTATAATTTGCTTTCGTAGGCTTTTTGGAACTACTAACAAACGAAGACCATCTGCAAACTTATAAAGCACCTTGTTGCGTACTTCAAAATCTTGGTATGGCTGACTCTCCAACAACTTTTTAGTGACCGCACAAAAATCATCAGCTGCTTGTGCTTTTTGTACCGCTTGAAACATTCCATCCTCAACTTTCAATACAGCCGGAAACCTACTTAACGCGTCAACATGACGCATAGCACTTCCTGATTGATGATGAACCTGGCACTGAAACTCCTCAATCTGCATTGCCCAGTTAGCTACCTTACTATTGAGAGTCTTTTTCTGCATTGTGAGTTTGAACGCCTTACAATCCGTGTAGATTTCAAAATCCAGCCCTAGCAAGTAAACTCTTAACCTCTTTAAAGCTTTAATAATAGCCAATACTTCAAAATCGTAACTATGATAACCCCTTTGCGTTTTATTGGTTTTATAACTGAGAAAGAAAACTGGGTGATACTGACCATCATCATGCTTCTGTAACAGAACGGCACTAGATCCTTCCTTGCTCGCATCCACATGCAACTGAGTAGGTAGCGACGGATTGAAAAGCTTTAAAATCGGTTTTTACATAGTCGTTCCTTTAGCAGTTTGAAAGCCATTTCTTGGCTTTCACCCCACACGAATTTCTCCCCTTTTTTGGTTAGGTCTGACAGTGGCTTTGCAATGATGGAGTATCCCTCTACAAACTTCCGAAAAATCCTGTCAACCCTAAAAAGCTCATAACGTGTTGCACCGTTTTAGGTTTTGGGAAATTTTTAACAGCAATAACTTTTTCTTCTGAAGGTTTCATCGCTCCATTTTCCACAATGTGCCCTAAAAACACCACATTCTTTTGCAAAAATTTGCACTTCTTCCAATTGATCATAAGACCATTTTCTTTACAAATATTTAAGACCTTCACAAACTTCTCTATGCACTCCTTGACGTCCTTTCCCGAAATAATTATGTCATCAACAAAGATTCGTAATAACCCTTCACGTATGGCTTCTCTAAAAATCGAGTCGATTAGCCTTTGAAAAGCAGCAGGTGAGTTGCAAAACCCAAATGGTGCCTTCAAAAATTCCCACTGGCCATCTTGCGTAACAAACGCTGTGAATTTGGTCGAAGACTCTTCTATATCAACATGAAAAAACCCATTGCTGAGATCCAGGGTAATGAAAATATTGGCATCGAAGAGACCCTCCAAAATGTCCTCGACGTTTGATAAAGGAAATCGATCTCGTATAGCTTTTGAGTTAATTTTCCTGAAGTCAATGCATAATCGATAGCTTCCATCTTTTTTTGTGAGCTAAAGCTACAGGACTTGCATAACAAGAGCTACTCTTTCTAATTATCCCTTCTTTTAACCATGTTTCAATTTGCTGGTTCACAAAATCTCTCTCTTTTGGAGCTAAACGCCTGGGTTTTTCATAAACAGGTATGTCATCTGCTAAAATAATCCGCAACTTTACACTCGATTCGATTGGTTTCATTGGACTATACGCATCTATAATTTCGGTAAGCATTTTTCTATCTTCATAATTTTTCACACCCTTTAAGTTTTCGTTAATCTCATCTTTCCCTGAACGATGTACCAAATTTACACGTGCAAGAAATAGCTTCTCGTTATCAGGCTCTAATTTATAGGTTATAATTCTTCCCTTGTCTATAAAAATGGCAGCGATATCTAAGATATCCTTTCCAACTAGTATACTTTCTCTCATAAAACAATCAGGTACTATATGAAAGTTCAACTCGTACACTTCCGATTCGATGACCGCTTCAAGTTTCGTATACCCCATCGTTCTCTTCTCGTCGTTGCCAAAATTAGATACTCTTATACCAGGGCAATCAAAACTGTCTTCTCCAATTTCATCGCTCACAGATTTATTCATTATCGTTATGTCGCTTCCAGTATCTAGATGTGCAGTAAACTTCTTCCCTTTTACTTCAACCTGCATAGTTAAATCGCAAACCTTCACTAAGTTAACCTGTGGCTTATTGTCCTTCGAGCCACCTGCACCACCTTGATTCTTCGAAGTTGATGGACAATTAGGAGATATGTGTCCAAACTCACTACATTTAAAGCAACGCGCTCCTTTGGATTTACTTGGGCACTGTCCAGCTAAATGTGACAAGGAACCACAATTACCACAACGTTTCGAACCATGCCTATCCTTGGACTGCTCTTTACTTTTCACTACTGAATTATGTTCTACTGTTGATCTTTTCTTCTCTTTAGCCTGGTTTGACTTGAGTCTTTCATATGCTTTAAAATTCTCTTTAAGCTCTTTGAAATTCTTCGATTGGTACAGCACTGCTTTATTAATCGTATCGTTAGGTATACCAGCAATGACATAACCTATAAGGTGTTGTACTTCAACGTTTCCCCGAAACGATAGTTTTTTCATCCTATACAAATACTCTAACAAAGACTCACTTGACATTTTTTTAGTATTTTCTAATATACGATGAACGTTAACAACCTCTTCTGTTGCAAACTCGGTTTGAAGAACTTCTTTAAATTTTGCCCAACTAACAACACCAGACTCCGCTTCGACAGCCAGCTTAGCAGCACCAGACAGCAACCTCCTTGCGTACAAAAATTTTTGAACCTCATTCCACCTACACACTTCCGATATTTGTTCAAAATCTGCCAACCATTCCTCAATTCGTTTACCCGTTTCGCCTGTGAACTTTTCGAGAGATTCCTCAACGTCTTTTAATTGAATGTTATTATAAACAGGTTTGTTATCTGCCCCTTCAGTCATTTTCGATGACGAGAGCTTTTTTTATCTTTCGAAATTAAATCTACCTGACTACTTTCTTCTTCTTCTTTCTGTTTACTATTTTCTTCTTCTGCTTCACTCTCGACTAACTCAATTTCGTCAATTTTACTAGTCTCTACTGTCTTAAACAATTGGGGAAACTTCAAAATTCTTTCAATTAAATCTGTCTTAACGTTGTATCTGTAAGACAAGCCCTGATCTTTCAATAACTTCTGCAACTGTTTGACAGTAAGCTGAGATAAATTTTCGGACAGGTTCATGAACACACGAATACCGACCAACCGACGAAACCCAAATATTTTTTTTTCTTTCCTAATTTCTTTTCGAAAAAGCTTTTCCTTTAAAGTTTACGTAACGTGCGTATGCAAATTTTATTATGTAATGCATAAAATCTTATAATGAATAATATCAAATATGGTTTGTGTGAAAATTAAAATAATGCCTAAATGTTGTATCATGCAAGTGCGGCCGAAAGCTTCTTTATGATTGGTAGTATATAGAAAACATGCAATATAAAAAATAGAAAGATCTCACCCGATTATCTTATGTACTTAATCAGATTATATAGAGCACATGCTTTTATTCTCGAATATTCGGTTTCTTTTCTTTATTTGCACAAACTTTTCACATGTTTATTATTTTTTATTAAATTTAAGCGCCACTTTGTATGAGAATATTCTCTTTTCTTTTTTTTATATTTTTATCCACTTGTCTACGAAACTGTTATACCACTTTTGTTTTAAGGTTTTACCGATGTAAAATTTATTGTTTCGCACTGACACTCAACACTAGGTTAAATTCTTGAATATGCGCTCCTTTTTTTTAATTTCACTTGTCTTCACAAACCATAGAACATTTTATTTTTTAAAGTTATTATTAACTTCGCGTTCGCGCACGGGTTTTGGTTTATTATAGTTTTAACCGTTATCCCACTTCTGACACCATGTAGTTCTTAAGATTTTCTTTTCCGTCCGTCCGTTCTTAAATAAAAACACTTCATTTAATTTGTATAAAAAGTTAATTCAATTTTAATTAGATAAATTTAATCATTAAAAATAAAAATTATAACTAGAAAAAAATTAACTGATTAACTTGACTTTGACTTTAATTAACTTTACACTTTTCGCTTTTAAACTAAACTTCTTGGCGGTTACTTTTCGATTGATTCTTTACTTAACTATATTTCTTTACATAGGTTTTACAAAAGCTTTTATGAACTGTTCATTATTATATAATTGATTGCATGATTTTTAGTGTATACACTTTTTGGCTTTACTTTATAATGTTTAGCAAAATGTACTATTCCACATAAATATAGAATAATAAATAAAAATAATTTCAACTAAGTAGAAGACTTTAAATTTAGTGGACTTGTTGAATTATTGATTCAAATTAGCTTTTTATGGCCTTTAGTCCATGAAAAAATGGCGTTTTGTGCGGATGCTCACTTTGCACTCATCAGTTGACGACGAGTGAGCACCCTGTCAATACGCAAATTTTCGCTTGTTCCAGTTCAACTTACATAACTTTTTTGACAAAAAGCTATGGACTAAAGGCCATTAAAAGCTAATTTGAATCAATAATTCAACAAGTCCACTAAATTTAATGTCTTCTACTTAGTTGAAATTATTTTTATTTATTATTCTATATTTATTATTTTTTTCAATGTAGGTATATAGAATTTGTATTATAACAAAAACATTTTATTTATAACTTTAACCAGGTCACGGGTAAACACTTCCAGCTTAATGATTACAATCGTAATCTTGTTGGATATAGTTCACTTTAGCTTTTTGTCAAAAAAGTTAAGTAAGTTGAACTGAAACGAGCGGAAATTCGCGTATTGACAAGGTGCTCACTCGTCGCCAACTGATGAGTGCAAAGTGAGCATCCGCACTAAACGCCATTTTTTCATGGACTAAAGGCCATAAAAAGCTAATTTGAATCAATAAATCTTTAAGTTACAGTTTAAGCGTGGTTTCAGCAAAAAAGCCTAATTACTTAAAATAGTTTAATTTTCGTTTCCTTCAAAACTTTGCGTTTGAAAATTAATTTTTCAAACATAAAGTTGCTAAACCAACGTCATTACTTAAATGTGTGTTATGATGCCTCATAGTAGATTTATTATTCTAGGGCTAACCTCGTAGAAGGTTCTTCTTCACACTCCTTCGATACACACATCACCAGGCAAAAACCACTCGAAGAATCTTTCTCTCAAAACACCCAAGCAGGCCATACGACTGGGATGATGATGGTGATGCATTTGGTTTCTCCAGAAGTTTTAAGGCCAGTCTATCCTTCACGATTGTAACACACTGCTATTTTTTTTGCTAACGATTTTTTTTTTTTAATTGAAGGATTCTTCGGTTTTTCTTACTTCTTATTCGAACAAGTTTTGTCACTCTAGCTTTTATGCGCACCTTCTTCATCTCAGTGGCCATCAACTTACTCCCTGGCATTTAACAATGTGCCACCGACATTAAATCAAAAAAAAAACATGCTTAAAAGCAGTCGAAACAGCAGCATTTGCTGTGCTAAGTTTCACTCAGCCACCAAAAAGAAATCGATGATAAAGCGATGCTAAAAAGATGCTGCTTAAACTACAACTTAACTCTACGAGCAAAAGACAAGAGTAGAACACTGGGTTTTAGGGTAAAACAGAAAACCGGAGTGTGTATTTTTTTTTGGAGAAATGCTTTGCACTTTACTATTGCATGTTGGGCTGTTTATTACTCCAAAATATTAAAAGGGTGTCTTTTTAGAGATAACCTGTAATAATTATATTAAATTCATATCTAAAATGGATACAGTCTCTCAAACTTCCTTGGTTGCAGTTGCCAAATAAGAAATTAGCCTATCATCAGACAAACAAATTTATTGTATGTGACAGTAAAAATTATTTTTAATATTTTACCAAATTTAAATTGCATTTTATTTTCTATAAAAAAAGAAATTTTTTCACTACAATTGCGTATTTGTGTTGTTGTAGTTGTTGTAAATGGGTATATAATAAATGTAAGTTTAAAACTTCTATCAATATTAAAAAGTTTTTTCTTCCTTTCAATTCATTCTCCTCTAAAAGGGATTTTTGAAAAATTATATCTCATCTTCAACCTTTGTTGGAATAAACGAAACCAAAGGCACGTGTAACTTGTTTGTAACAATAATAAGACAAAAAAATGTGATGTAGAAATGATTAGAAAACAAACAAAAACTAGATACTATTAAAAAAAAACTCTGTTTATATCACACAAAAAAAAGAAAACTAAAGAAAAACATATTAATAATAATTACAAACTACAAAATAAAAATAAAAACTTAACATGATTGGCGCAAAACATCAATTCATTCTGAAAAATTATCAAAACGACAAAAATTGGCGACTGTTTTAAAAATTTGTTTCTTGAAACTCTTTTGACTGTAGACCAGATCCAATGGTGTAAGCTACCACTGTGTCATGATCAAGCTTTCCTGGCAGCGATGAGAATGTACTATCGACAACCACTTTCTTGCAGCATGATGTTGCATCCAATTTAATTCGACTTCACGTTTGATTCCATCTAGTCCGGTGGTCAATTTAAAAAAGCTCACGCTGCTCCAAAGTCTTTTGACAGGCGGTTGTTATTATACGGACAAAATCGATTAACAGGTGGCACAAATGGGTTAATGCAGCTGCTTGAAGATATGACCAACTTCCAGGGTTTGTGATTGTTTTATGAAGAATTTTAGTAATATTCTCAACAAAAGATTTATCTCCAAGGATTTCTATACATACACTTGTGGGTAATTTAAGGATTTCTTCTACAACTTTACGACAACTTTAGTTTTACGACAGAAAATATTACTATAACGTACCGAATTCAACAAAAAATATAATATAAATTAATGTTTTGTTGTGATTATGGAAATTCGTAATATTTCAAAACCAAAAATTATATTATTAATTTCAGACTGTCATTCAACTGTCAGATTATATATGTCAGTTACGTGCAGTGTGTTAACTGCCCACAGTAAAAAAAAGACTTAAGGGGGTGACTTGTGGTGAAACACAAAAGCGATGGTGCGTTCACACTATGTGCTAATTTTTATTTATTTGTAGTTAGATAAATAAACATCTTAAATAAGTTCAAAAACAATTTCGTGATGTTTTACATCATTTCTTATTAAAATCGTAGATAGAAAAATGATTTTAAGAAGAAAAATGTTTAATTCTAGTTTATTTCCCGCTCCAACGGATGTCAACGGATTATTTTGAAAATTTTGTTTGAAAAATTCAACACAAAATGGAGCTTTTTTTACTTTTTTACCAATCGGCAGTATTGCATGAATGTAGTGGATAGCCAAACTTGACAGTCCCATTTGAAATGCAAGGGCGCACGCACACAGAAGTTTAATATGTACTGCCGATTTGAAAGTTTATTAGTAAAAGTGGGTGGAGCCTCCTGAGTTGATGTTCTATTTATTTATTATTCTATGGTGATAGCGCAGTTTAAAAGTTTCATTCCGGAACGCACCCCACGAAATTCTTCATTTTTTGAAAATAACTGGCGATTTTTAAAAATAACAGACAAATTAATTCTCCATAGGGGAAAACTGTGGTAGACTGATTAAGTTGCACTGGTGTGTGTTTTTAACGCACATTTTGGCAACTTAATCAGTCAAATGACAGTTCGAGTTCGTAGGCAAATGCCGTTATCAGCCCTTGTTTCCCATCTTTATATTTTTAATCTTTGAACATGGGGTACAAATCAAAGATTATCTAATAAAGATAAAAATCTGTCGTTACGTCCGTCCCTCCGGTTGATGAATGAATGATTAAATTTAGGGGTTGTGGTGCACTGCGACCTTTAGATATATTGTGCCCCCTTTACTAGGGCTAGATGATTGACTCATTCTACAGCTCTTCCTCCATCTTAATATCTTTTAGGAATGATAGTATCTGGAGTACTTGTAGAGAGGGTAATTCGCTCTCCTCTACCTGGTAACTTCCCAAATGTTTTATTCTTTTGTGCATTATCGCCCCACACTTTCCTAGAAGGTGATTTGGCGTTTCTTCTTGGTCGTCGCAGAATCTGCAGGTTGCACTACTGGATATACCTATGATGTTAAGGTGTCTTTTAAGTTTGCAGTGACCACTGAGGAAACCCGTTAAGAATCTAAGTTTGTTTCTACTCAGGTTTATACAAGCTTTATATCGTTTTTGGTTATAGTTCCCAAGAAGCATTTTGGCTTGTCTCAGTTTTGGGAGTTCTTTCCAGTTTTTGGATCTTTTTGCCTCCTCTTCCGCTTTGATTTGATTTTTTATCACATTTTCACCTATCGCGTAATAGGGTTCCGGCCCAATCATGGGTGCCACTGCCCCTGCCTTAGCCAAAACATCAGCTTTCTCATTTCCCTCAACTCCAACATGTCCTGGGACCCAGTAAAATGTTACAGTGTTGTTTTTGCATAATTTGTTGAGTTCGTTTACACTCTCCCCTTCGAGCTGATTACGCAGGAATTTAGTGCTTTGAGTGCAGCTTGGCTGTCTGACATTATGGCTATATTCTGGTTCCGGTAGTTTCTTTCAATGTTTATCTGCGCACATATTCTAATTACGTTTACTTCCGCTTGGAATATGCTAGAGGACTTACCCATTGGTACAGAGCATTTGGTTCTTGGCCCAAAAATCCCTGCGCCAGTCCCTTCGGCAGTATTTGATCCATCAGTGTACCACTTGATGGCTTTTGTATTTAAAAGGTAGTTCTCATTTTCTCCTACCCATTCTTTTTTGTTGCTTAACTCAGTTCGAAAATTTTTCTCGAAGTTGTATTTCTTAATCATGTTGCCTCTAGGAATGTCAAGTAGGGGTGCATATTTGGATAGTGAAGTTAATTCCTTCAATCCTATACACTAACCTACACCAGTTCCCTATTTTGCTAAACGCATGATTGCCCCCTTTGCAGAACTTTCAATTGCTATGTGTAATGGTGTCAGGTCAAGAATGACCTCCATTGCTGCTGTTGGGCATGTTCTCATTGCTCCAGTTATACATAAGCAGGCGAGCCTTTGCACTTTTTCTAGTGTTTTCTTAGTCTTTTCAAGTTCGGTTCTTTTATGCCACACAACCGCACCATAAGTGATTATGGGTCTGACCATCATGGTATACATCCATCTAAGGATGTTTGGTTTGCACCCCCATGATTTACCTGCAAGTCTCTTGCATATCATAAGGGCTTTTGTGGCTTTCCCGACAGTAATCTCTAAGTGTTTGTTGAAAAGGAGTTTGCTGTCTAGTGTAATGCCTAGATATTTGACCTCCTTCTTCAAATCTATTACTTCATCATTTAACCTGATAGGCTTTATATGCTTAAGAAGTCTTTTATTCGTAAATGGTATTATTGTGGTTTTTGCTGGGTTTATATTCAAGTCCACTGATAAGCACCATTTTCTTGTCATTGACAACCCTCTTTGAATTATGTCACAGAGAGTTTCCTCAAATTTCCCATAGGCTATTAAAACAATGTCATCGGCAAAGCCTATACATCGTATGCCATTAGTAGTTAGGCATTCTAGCAACTCATCTACAACAAGACTCCACAGCAAGGGTGACAATACCCCTCCCTGAGGACAACCTCTTGTCGTGATTATTTTCTGGGTGCTTGACCCGGCATGTGCTTCTGCCGTTCTTGTACATAGCATCTCACCAATCCATCGTGTTATAGTATTGGGTACATTCTTCCTCATGAGAGCATTTTTTACGGCATCATGAGAGGTGTTATCAAAGGCACCTTCTATATCTAGGAATGCACATATTGCCGTTTCTTTTGATTCTAGAGCTCCTTTTATGGTATTGGTGAGTTCGTATAGGGCAGTCTCAGTTGATCTGCCTGCTCTATAAGCATGTTGTCTATGATTCAGTGGCAAAATCGTTAATACTTCTGATCTTATGAAGTTATCAATTACCTTTTCCAGTGTCTTCAGAATGAAAGATGTTAAGCTTATTGGCCTGAAAGACTTAGGATTTGTGGTATCTTTTTTTCCTGTTTTAGGGATGAAGATAACTTTTGCTCTTCTCCATAGACTTGGTATGTATCCAAGTGCTATGCTGCTTCGAAGCATGCTGATTAGATATGGCATGATTAATTCTTTCCCATTTTGTAGTAGGGCTGGAAAGATCCCGTCTACTCCCGGTGACTTAAAAGGTTGTAAGGTGCTAATTGCCCAATCAAGTCTTTTTCCTGAACAGATAGTTTTAGCTATCGTCCAGTCGACTCTGTTAGGTTTCAGAGAAATTCTCTCAACGCTATTACTTTCCATTGGTAAACTGCCTGGAAAGTGTGTATTTAGGAGCAAATTTAATCTCTGCTCGTTATCTTCTGTGTACCTACCATCTGGGTAACGAAGTGCTACAGATTTGATTGTTATATCTGTTGCTAGAGCTTTGTGCAGTCTTGCAGCTTCTGGTGTAGAGCCAATGCTCTCACAGAATTTTACAAAGCTGTTTCTTTTGGCTCTTCTTATTTCCCCATTATATTTGGTAAGCTCTACGGAATATCTATGCCACTCACCAGTTCTTTTGGCCTGGTTGAAGAGTTTTCTCACTTTGGACCTAAGTTTCTTCCTCCGTAGGAAGAGTTTCGTCAGCTGAGTCACCTAAGCTGGGAGAGAGGTCCATGCCCTCTATTTCTTCATTTACATCGCTTGATACTGGCTCTGGATTTGGTTCTGATGTTTTTGAACCAATTTTTGAAGATTTCGGTAGTTCTAGAGCATTGGGCTCTACCGATAACAAAGATGGGGTAGGCGGAACTGTTTCGGAAACCTTTTCTTTTTCGTTACATACCTCTTCATGACCAGGTGTTGGTATGGCGATTTTCGGGACTATTGCTTTCGCATTTCCTGTAGGCTTGGTCTGGTTACTTGACCCAGCTCCAGTCACCTTCCTTAAGCCTGCGACAGTTACTTTGCCAAACTTGTAATGCAGTACGTTACCTGCTTTGCGAATGGCTTCTGCTGACTGGTCATCAATACCAACCATCAACGGGTATGTTGAGGCCTTCATTTTGCGCTTTGATAAGTGCTAGCGATTTCTGGTCCTCTTGCCCAGTGCTTCTTGGAAGGAACATGGTTATCGTGTGCATCCTTGTAATTTTATCTCCCAAGCACGATGTCAACTCAATTCCCTTCCAAGCGCTTAATTTGGCTGCCTTTTCTTCCAACCAATTTGCTGTATTTTGGTCAGCGCAATCAACTACGAGCAGGCCCGTTTTGAAGTGTATGCCTTCAAATTTGAGCTTATGCTCCCACCCTAAGGAAACCTCCTCTATCAATGCTTCCTCTAGGAGTGTTAGCTCGGAAGTGCTAAGAGTTTTTTGAGGGTATTCCTTGGGCAATACTGCAACTCTTACTATTTTGGTAGCACTGGCGTAAGAATGCTGTCTTTTGGAATCGTACCTTGCTGGTGCGGTGCTTGGGCCCGCTGCTGTTGGCATAGCTGTAGTTTTGGGTTTTTTAGACCCGTGCCTTTCAGGAGGAGTGATTTGGCTACTGCTCCTCTTGCCCTGTCTAGGTGTTGTTTGGGGCTCATTTCGTAAGGTGACGATTCTTTCATCCACCTTCTTCCTTGCTTCCTGTGGAGTCATGCCTCCATCAAGGAATCGGAAATACCATTTCGTGCCTGCTCCACTTAGCCCTTTTCTCCAGGGGTCCTCCGGTTACCCAATGATTAAATTTTTTGTATTTCGCGTCTATGAATACGTGTGAAGTTGGTGACATCTACCAATAACAAATCGAGTTAGATGCCACTCGAAAAGAAGAATTTTAAACATTAAATGCCAGTGTCAAGAATCTTGTTTAAAATATAGAATTTATCCATATTTGCTGTATTACTTTTATTTTCATAAATGTTTCTGGATGTTTTTCAAATGTCTTCCAAATATTACAGATTGTTTTTTTAAAACGCAACACGGCAATTATAGTTCATGATTATATTACGTTTCTTTGATTATATTTTTATGTTTCTATGTATTAATTATTAAAATGGAAAATAAAGTTGTGTCTAAATCTAATCTAAACAAAATTAATATTGTCTTTTTGTGCGAATAACTGTTTGATAATTTCTTAATATTAAGAGTTGTAATGAAATTTAAATTTTTTTCAGTTTGGAATGTTTCTTCTTGTAATTGGCACTTTAAACAAATTATTTCAATTATTTCTTGTATATTCTTGTATAATTTATATTGAACTAGAGCACAACACCAAAAATAATGTTTCAAAAATGATAGCGCTGCATGAATGTTTGCATATCGTGTACTAGGAAACCACATTTAAATGTCAAATAGTGTGCAGTGAAACATTTGACTACATGCCGTATACTAGACATACGTAAGCACCAAATATATGTGCATTCTTATGTAACCATATCGAATGCAACCCTTCTGGTTACATTTGCACATGTGTCTTTTTGGGTAAACATGCGGTATACCTACTACCGAAATATTCTTGGATATAACAACATCGCTAAATGTTGCGCTAGTAACACAAATACACCATTGGTACGGGACGTCAGAGACATATTCGCATGTGGTTTCTTACATTCCGTGTACTGCATCCTTAAGTTTTGCTTTTAGTATTTTTGTTGTATATGATTCAACCTTCTAAATATTAGGTACTGATATTTCAATGGAGGAAAATGTCTTACCCCAAATTTCTTTTTATATTGAAACAAACAAACGAAAAAGCAACTAGTGAAGTAATGAGTTACAGGTGTAGGAACAGCCTAGCCAAAAAATAAACGAGTTTGTGAACAGACCCAAAAAGCTGAAAAGCGGGAAAATGAATCCACCACTCAGCTTAGGTGAGAGTGTGTGCAGTTTTTCTTTGTTATCACGCACACTTTCTCACCTTATCTGAGATCAGCTGATGTCGAAGCTTGTAGGTAACGTCAAATAAAATGACAAGATTACCCTCTCTGTTAGCTCCTCTGTGGTACAAATATAATAAAGGGATACCTATACCTGGCAGCCCGTGTTAGTTTGTGTACAATCATTTTTTTTTTCGCTTAAAATTCGGGCTTCCTGACCTTACAATTTTCCCCGATTGAACACCAAAATAATTCACTATTATTTATTTATCTCTTATTAACATTTCATTTAGTTACATTAAGTTACATTTCATTTATCTAAAATGTCATAAAAAATTCATTTACATATCTAAATTTTATCAACATTTAATTTTCATTCAACTATTTTTTTGATTCATCTACATTTTAATTATCATTAACATTTCATTAGCTTTTCATTTTCATTTCATAAAAATATGCATTCAATACTTAACACTTCATTTATCTACATTTATTAAAATTCCATCAATAATTGTTTTACATACATATAACTACTAACTAATCAAACCTTTAATTTAATTTTTGTTTTACTCATCATCTCTTTTTATCAGTTTCTTTTTTTCCGTAACTTATATTTCTACGAACATTAATTTTTCTACATATCTACATATAATTTTCATTTGTATTTACATATCATTTGTTTTATTTGCTGTAACTTATCTTAATCTTTATTTTTTTGAATAAATAAAAATAATAAAATAATAATGTCGGGAAACAACTCTATAATACCACTGTAAAAATATTCGTTTCTGTGTTTTGGGGAGAGTACGATAACTTTGGCGCCAAGAATTGATTACGGTTTTTTGTAGAACAGTTCAATACAAGCATTTTTTACTATGGGTGTCTATCTCCCTCCGTTTGGGCGGGAATGACAATTTTATAAAAACAGTGCTAAAAATTTAAAACAAATATTTAAAAATAACGGTAATACTTACAACTAACTTTTATATCTTTTTTTAAAGCCAATACTTTTTTCTATTAGATGTTTTCTAAATCAAGTGAAACCTATGCATAGTCTTTGAAAAAACAGATTTTAAACTCAAAAATTGCGAAAAAAAGGTAAAACAAAATTTGAAGTGTGATTTTTCAAAACTGTGAAATAAAATACTACTTTTTTTTTTATAAAATTCGTTGCTCATATTAATTTCAAATCATAAATTGAAAACAAAATGATGTTATGTTTTCTGGTTTTTGAGAAAATGGAAAATTACTAAAACTACTTTCTTATAAGAGTTTTCTTTTTTTTTTTGGTATACGGTGAATGTTGTACGTAGGTTCGTTTTTGTAATGATGCTTTGGCATCTTTAAATGCAACAGAAACTTTGCATACACCCAACCTCGCACCCACCCCAAATCCTATAGTGTGTCCAAGCAGGGGGTTGTAGGGGGCAGCGTGCCCCCCCTTACATACCTCGCTGCTTATACGCCTTAATACGTAAGCAAGCAAATAACAAGTATCCAATAAAAAAGTAATTTTAGTAATTTTACATTTTCTCAACAACCAGAAAACATAAAATCATTTTGTTTTCATTAATTAATTTCCCTCAAAGCAACAAAATGATTTTCCTCAGAAATCAAAAGGAATCGCTACGCTTGATGCCACTCGAAAAGATGAATTTCAAGAATCATGTTTAAAATATTGAATGCATATTGATTTATCCATATTTGCTGTGTTATTTTTATTTTCATTAATGTTTCTGGATGTTTTTTAAATGTCTTCCAAATATTACAGATTGTTTTTTAATAAGCAACATGGCAATTATAGTTCATGATTTTCCTACGTGGATTTTCCTTACTGACTTCTGATTGATGTTTCTTGTTCATTTATGTCGACCTGTAATTTTTAATTTGATAACTATTTTTATTAAACTCAGATGACCTCTACCTGTGGGAAATATTGTGTTTTTTCACCCCTAATTGTTGGTTAATAATTTTTTGTTTCCTTCTTTCCCGGTGAGTGGAACATTTTATGTATATGTTCTGCCTATGAAGCAAATTGAAGTTACATTGTTTCCCAATTTTCGACTACAATTGCATACTTACTGCAACATTTCTGAATGCCTGCGCAATATAATACATTAAGCTGCTAATAAACGATCTTCAACGCCAGCTTGTAAGTAGTAAGTAAGTAAGTAAGTAAGTGTTTTTATTCAAAATCATCAGTTTAACAATAGATTCAGAAAAATTCAGAAGAGAGTACAATTTTGTTTTCTTTTTTTATACACAGATGTAAGAAAAAAAATTTAATTCATAGATATTGTTTAGGAATGAACGAAGTTTAAATTTTGTTGCAAAAGAAAAAAGTCGAAAAAACCTCTAATTATTCACACGAGCACAGCAATAAAAAATCCCATCAAAATGCAGCAACAAGAAAAAATGCGAAGGTTACCACGTTATAATAGTTTATTGATAAGATGTTACCCAGTGTGTGGTCCAAATCCAAGTGACCGAGAAATGTATAAATTTTCATGACTTGCTTGAAGAGCAATAACAAAAAACGGTGTCTTATTAGAGAGAATGCAAATGATCATAAATCATAACACTTTTTTTACAGCTAAATTCTACAGTAAGACAAATAATAAATTTAGCATCGAAATAGTCAACTGTTAATTGCAAACTTATAAGAAATTAATAGGGTAAATTATGCATTGTTTGTCAGTATTTAACAAATGTAATAAGCGATATAGTTTTTAAGATTTAAATTGATAATTGAATGTTTTAAGGCAAACAAAATAAAAATAAAAAGGCTGTTCTTAAATACATTCTCAAACATTCCGCCACCCCTGGAACAACGTTTCAGCACACAGGTAGTATTGCCAATTTATGAATTGGTCGGACGAGTTTACCACTCGATGTTTTCAAGGTAACAACACGGACATGGCCATCCTTGCCCGGATGAATTGCGATGACTCGACCCATAGCCCACTTTCCTGGAGGTAAATTAGATTCCTTGATTACAACCAGATCGTCTATTTTAATGTCAGCCTGTAGTTGTTGCCATCGAGGACGATTCTGAAGCGACGTCAAGTACTCAATCTGCCAGCGTTTCCAGTAACCTTGAATCTTGGATTGTAAATTTTGCCAGCATGACAACCGGTTTGTTGGGATATCCAATGATGGTTCTGGTACAGCTGAATACGATTCACCTAGAAAGAAATGAGCAGGTGTTAGAGGATCTAAGTCAGCATCAGAAATTTGACAAAGCGGGCGCGAATTTAAAATGGCTTCGATTTGCGTTAGTAAGGTGTAGAATTGTTCGAAAGTTAAATTGTCTTTTCCTACGACCCGTCGAAGGTGTGTTTTCACCGATTTTACGCCTGCCTCCCACAAACCGCCGAAATGTGGTGCCGAAGGGGGATTGAAGTGCCACGAAATACCGTCGCGAGCCAATGATTCCTCAACTATTGAATTATGCTGCTCGGAAAGGACGAGTTCGTGCATTTCTGAAATACACCGAGCAGCTCCACGAAAGTTTGTCCCGTTGTCGGAATACATGTGCGATGGTTTTCCCCGGCACGCCACAAACCGACGAAAAGCGGCTAGGAAGGCATCAGTTGTTAAGTCACTCACGAGTTCGAGATGGATTGCTTTCGACACTTTTATAAAAGTTTATATAGTCACTGAAATACCGATCCTGTAACCATATTATTATTTGAGTTTTAGCACTGAATATCTCCTTTGTGGCGAAGCTTAGCGGAGAGCGTCTGTTTCTAGGAAACCGACCAATAAACCGATTGATTTGAGCTACTGTTCTTATTAGAGTATACCAGGATGATATTCGACTGGAGAGGATTTCATAGGGATGTTCATCGAAAGTTGTCAGATACGAAGCCGGCGGATGTTTCTTTTCTTCAACCTTACATTGTGGATCATCTTCCACGTCCTTCATAACTGGCCAGTTTTTGGAATCCTTTCGAAGCCAAGGTGGACCTGTCCACCAAAGGGGGTGCTCCTTCAGTTGAAACGGTGGAATTCCTCGGGACGCACAATCGGCTGGATTGCTCTCTGACCTAACGTGTTCCTTGGAATCGTATCAAGTATTTCAGATGTACGATTTCCTACAAAAATATTCCAACGACGAGGAGGAGACGACAACCATGACAATACGACTTTCGAATCAGACCAGGCATATACATCGGCAAAGGTGAAATTTAATGCCCTTTGTACAGAGTCCAGTAGTCTAGCCAGAAGAAGGGCTCCACATAGCTCTAATAGTGGTATACTGAGCTGTTTCAAGGGAGCTACACGAGATTTTGATGCGACAATGTTTGTAACGAAATTTCCATTAGGAAGCATATAACGCGAATAAATCACGGCGGCGTACGCTGATGCCGATGCATCGGAAAACCCATGAATTTGAAAGGATAAATTAGTGAGACCAATAGTTCGAGGGATATTAATTTTAGTTAGAATAGATAAATCGTTGCGATAGTTACTCCATTGGGTTGATATTTCACCTGACAGTTCCTCATCCCAATCTAACTTCCTATGCCACAGTTCTTGGAAAAGAATTTTTAACAAAACGACCGAAGGAGCAAGAAAACCGAGGGGGTCGAATATTCGGGCCACGTCGCGAAGGATTTGGCGTTTTGTGATTGGTTCGTTGGGAATGTAATTTAAACGAAAACTAAAAAGATTGCACTTTGAATTCCAATAGAGTCCGAGTACTTTGACCCACGAATCAGCTTCAGTATCGGGAGAAATGTTCGAATTACGAGCAGAACTGTTGGTTGGGAGAGGTTCTTTAGCATTGCTTTTCCATTTGCTGAGTTTCATTCCGCATTTTGACAAAAGTTCGATTAGTAATTTTTGCTTAAATAATGCCTCACTTAATGTGTCACCGCCCGAAACCACGACGTCAACGTAAAAGTCATTAAGTAATATTTCCGATGCCACTGGATACTCTTTTTTATAATCATTAGCAAGTTGTTGTAAGACCCGAACTGACAAAAAAGGGGCACAAGAAGTTCCGTATGTAACTGTTCGTAAACGAAATTATTCTAGTGGTTCAGAGGGAGATCGTCGCCAAACGATGCGTTGAAAATCTAAATCTTTGTCCGACACCCAGATTTGGCGGAACATTTTAACGATATCTGCTGTAAAAACGAATGGGTGTCGTCGAAAACGAAGGCAAACAGCGAATAGATTTCTTTGAATAGGTGGGCCTATCATCAGCGAATCATTTAACGATTGACCATTCGAATCCTTGAAGGAACCATTAAATACTACCCGAAGTTTAGTCGTTGTGCTGTCTGGCTTCAAAACCGCATGATGAGGCAGATAAAAAACGTTAGCCTTTGAAATTTCCGATTTAGGAACCTTGGTCATATGTCCTAATGCTGCATATTCTTCAAGAAATGAGGAATAACTTTCAGAGAAGACCTGATTGTTTGAAAACTTCCTTTCCATTGATTTAAGACGCGAAAAAGCACCATTAAACGAATTAGCGAATTTGGGGGCCGAATTGAAAGGAAGGTCGACGATATATTTTCCGTTTGCATCAAGGCGATGAGTGCGAAGAAAATGATCTTCAATTTCTTGATCTTCCTTGGAAACTATTGATTTAGGATCAACTTCTTCAACTGTCCAAAACGCTTGCAGAATTGCGTCAACGTCAAGAATACTATGGTGTGACAAGATACTAGAATTATTAGTGGATGACAATGGGCCTGCCAAAACCCAACCAAAAATAGTTTTTTGCGCTATAGGGTAGCCCTGCTTGCTATAAACTACACTTCCCAGTAGAATCTCCCAAGCCTTGTCTGATCCTAGCAGAATATCAACAGAATTGGATTTATTAAATGAAGGATCAGCTAAATCCAAACGATGTATGTGATCCCAATCATCAACGTTAAATGATGTTGTTGGTAAAGTTGAAGTAACGCGTGACAAAATATAGGTATCGACTGAAATACTGAATAAATCACAGCGTGAAGATATTGATAACGGTAAACGGCCTCTGGATTTACCGGCACTAGTGGACCCAATGCCGCTTATGGGTATACGAGCGTTGCTTCGTTTGAGTCCAAGTCGTTTAACACAAGACTCTGTAATAAAGGAAACCTGCGAACCTGAGTCTATTAGGATGCGAACTTCCTTGTATACACCGTATATATCCTGAACCTTACCGATAGCGGTTGGTAGCAAAGTCTGCGGTATGTAGGTTGTCAAGTTTATCGAATGGTTGTTGACAAGAAATGCATTTGAAGACGAAGATGTTTTTAAATTTGTTTGAGGAATGAATTCCTGAATCGCACCTCCATTGAACGAATCGCCAACAAATGAATTGACACAATGATTTTCATTACGGTTTACGTACACTGAATCGTCATGCACTTAACTGTGGTGGCGTGATTTACAAGTAGAGCACCGAACCTTAGATAAGCATCTTTGTGAAGAATGGAGTAGTTTTAAACAATTAAAGCAAATCTTGTTAGATTTAACGAAATCTCTTCGAAAATGAACTTTCATGGCGAGAAAGTCTGGGCATTGATGAAGCCCATGAGAAGCATTGCATTTTATACAAGATAACGAAGCTGCATGCATACTCTTGACACCTGAACTCCTGGGTTTTTGATTATCACGAGCGCTCGAATGTGCACTTTCTAAAGCATCGCACCGACGTTCCGAAAAATCTAAAAATTCATCGATTGTAGGATTTTCTGAACTAACACTATCTTCCGACCAGGCCTTGCGAGTTTCCGAGTCAATTTTGTTAACTAAGATATAGATAATCCATGGATCTCTGGTAAGTGAGTTCATGGCTGTAAGACCTCTTACAATTTCATCTGCACCGTTGGAAATTTTACGCAATTGGCTGACACTAGAACTCGTCGTATTTGGAAGTTCCATAAATGATTTTATGTACCCGTTAACAATATGACGAGGACGGTCGTAGCGTTTAACTATTCCAGGCTTCCTCATAAGAAGAATTGGTAAGCGGAAGGTGGTTGAGAAGACCTAGGGCAGTGTTGCGAAGGCAAGATTTCAAGAAAAGAAATTTCTGAATCGGTGACAAATTTCTTTTACTGTGAACGGCGCTTTCAAACATGTCCCTGAAGGACGGCCATTGTTGGTATTCACCGAAAAAAGGTTTTATATGAATTTTTGGAAGAAAGAAATCCGATTTCGATTCCAAAGAATGCGTTTTTTCCAAAGATTCCAAAAATATTTTCTGCTGATCAGCTAAGTGGCCCACGACATCCCTACTCTTCTCAAACCGTTCACGTTCTTTTATAGACGAAACTAAAATAGACTGCACCAGCAAATATTTGGTCTCAAACTCATCAAAATCAGGAACAGGATCTAAATAGCCCTCTTCTTCAGCGAATTCGTATATTCTAGTTTGGGTTGCATTAAATTCATCCCATACACATGTTGCCTTAGTCAAGCGAACATTTAAATCACCTAGTGAAACCGCCTCATCTATAGATTCTGTGAATTTGACCAGCTTCGTCAATGAAGCTTTAAGGTGTCCACGAATTTGACGAAGAGCCGACAGCGATGTAGTTTGAAGCATAATAAATGGAGTGATTTGTAAGCTAACGAAAATGAATTGCTGTTATGTATCGAAATAATTTTAATAATTTTAGATGAAATCGACGCAACCAACATGTGAGCAGGAGTATGAGCAACGACGACGAAATTATAACAATCCCATCAAAATGCAGCAACAAGAAAAAATGCGAAGGTTACCACGTTACAATAGTTTATTGATAAGATGTTACCCAGTGTGTGGTCCAAATCCAAGTGACCGAGAAATGTATAAATTTTCATGACTTGCTTGAAGAGCAATAACAAAAAACGGTGTCTTATTAGAGAGAATGCAAATGATCATAAATCATAACACTTTTTTTACAGCTAAATTCTACAGTAAGACAAATAATAAATTTAGCATCGAAATAGTCAACTGTTAATTGCAAACTTATAAGAAATTAATAGGGTAAATTATGCATTGTTTGTCAGTATTTAACAAATGTAATAAGCGATATAGTGTTTAAGATTTAAATTGATAATTGAATGTTTTAAGGCAAACAAAATAAAAATAAAAAGGCTGTTCTTAAATACATTCTCAAGCATTCCGCCACCCCTGGAACAACGTTTCAGCACACAGGTAGTATTGCCAATTTATGAATTGGTCGGACAAGTTTACCACTCGATGTTTTCAAGGTAACAACACGGACATGGCCATCCTTGCCCGGATGAATTGCGATGACTCGACCCATAGCCCACTTTCCTGGAGGTAAATTAGATTCCTTGATTACAACCAGATCGTCTATTTTAATGTCAGCCTGTAGTTGCTGCCATCGAGGACGATTCTGAAGCGACGTCAAGTACTCAATCTGCCAGCGTTTCCAGTAACCTTGAATCTTGGATTGTAAATTTTGCCAGCATGACAACCGGTTTGTTGGGATATCCAATGATGGTTCTGGTACAGCTGAATACGATTCACCTAGAAAGAAATGAGCAGGTGTTAGAGGATCTAAGTCAGCATCAGAAATTTGACAAAGCGGGCGCGAATTTAAAATGGCTTCGATTTGCGTTAGTAAGGTGTAGAATAGTTCGAAAGCTAAATTGTCTTTTCCTACGACCCGTCGAAGGTGTGTTTTCACCGATTTTACGCCTGCCTCCCACAAACCGCCGAAATGTGGTGCCGAAGGGGGATTGAAGTGCCACGAAATACCGTCGCGAGCCAATGATTCCTCAACTATTGAATTATGCTGCTCGGAAAGGACGAGTTCGTGCATTTCTGAAATACACCGAGCAGCTCCACGAAAGTTTGTCCCGTTGTCGGAATACATGTGCGATGTTTTTCCCCGGCGCGCCACAAACCGACGAAAAGCGGCTAGGAAGGCATCAGTTGTTAAGTCACTCACGAGTTCGAGATGGATTGCTTTCGACACTAGGCACACAAATAACGATATATATCCTTTTGAGAAATTAGATTTGCGACCCGATTTTATTTTTAGAGTTATCGGACCGGCGTAATCACAACCACAATGCGCGAAAGGTCTGCTAGTTCGAATACGTTGCGGCGGAAAGTTACCCATTTGTTGAGTCATGGTCGCTTTCCGTTGCTGAAAACAGTTTATGCACTCGTGAACGATTTTGCGCAGAAGGTTACGTCACCCAATAACCCAATACTCTTGCCGAATAATTGCGAAAAGAGTTGATACACCCGGGTGCATACATCGAATGTGTCCATCAATGAGAATAAGCCTTGTAATGGCGTGTTCCTTTGGCAAGATGATCGGGTGTTTGGCATTAAATGAAATGTCAGCCTCTTCGATTCTTCCGCCTACTCGAAGTATGTTATGTTCATCTAGAAAAGGCGACAGATTAGATATTTTAGAATTTTTAGGAAAAAAACCGCGGTTTTTATAAAAGTTTATATAGTCACTGAAATACCGATCCTGTAACCATATTATAATTTGAGTTTTAGCACTGAATATCTCCTTTGTGGCGAAGCTTAGCGGAGAGCGTCTGTTTCTAGGAAACCGACCAATAAACCGATTGATTTGAGCTACTGTTCTTATTAGAGTATACCAGGATGATATTCGACTGGAGAGGATTTCATAGGGATGTTCATCGAAAGTTGTCAGATACGAAGCCGGCGGATGTTTCTTTTCTTCAACCTAACATTGTGGATCATCTTCCACGTCCTTCATAACTGGCCAGTTTTTGGAATCCTTTCGAAGCCAAGGTGGACCTGTCCACCAAAGGGGGTGCTCCTTCAGTTGAAACGGTGGAATTCCTCGGGACGCACAATCGGCTGGATTGCTCTCTGACCTAACGTGAAACCATCTGTTCCTTGGAATCGTATCAAGTATTTCAGATGTACGATTTCCTACAAAAATATTCCAACGACGAGGAGGAGATGACAACCATGACAATACGACTTTCGAATCAGACCAGGCATATACATCGGCAAAGGTGAAATTTAGATTTAGATTTAGATTTAGATTTAGATTTATTTCATCAATCAGAGCATATTATAAACTCTTACAGACTAATATACATAGGTAGGAAGATATAATTACTGTAAGTGGGCTTACATAATTTATACAAGCAAAAAACAAAAAAAGAGAACAGAAATCAATAATATGACAAATTAAGTTATTTAATATATTTAAATTTTGTTTAATATAACTGATTTAAACGTTTCTCTCGTGCAAACCATATAAAAATCAACTCTAGAGCAAATAGAGTTTGCTTCTCTGATGCAACGGGTGATGGGTTCATTTCGACCGTAGTTTGTAAAATGAAACTGCTCATAAATTAAAAATCGTTCGCGTGTAACTCTTAAAGGTGCATTGCCCTCGTAGACTAAAGCAGCTAATGGAGGACATTTAATATGATTGGTCATAATATCTCTGATCAACATAATTGAGAAGTATTTACGTCGAGTTTCAAGCGTTTTTAATCCGAACAAAAGACATCTGGTTTTATAAGGAGGTGTGACTATTCTCCAATTTAACTTAAAAAAAACGTAGCGTGTAAAATTTCTTTGAATTTTTTCTATTCTCTGCGATGAGTTAGCATAATAAGGATTCCAAACTGTACAGCAATACTCAAGCACAGATCTAACTAGAGAATTATAAACTGATAGTAGAGTATATGAATCGTTAAATTCTTTGGTATTCCTTTTAATGAAACCTAGCATCTGGTTGGCTTTACTAACCATAAAATCATAATGTGGAAGAAACGATAGATTAACATCCAGAATAACTCCTAAATCTTTTTTCTGGGTTACTCTTGCCAGCTTTGTATTTTCGATACTGTAGTCGAAGAAAGTTGGATTACGAATCCTAAAACAAGACAATATTTGGCATTTAGCAATATTTAAGTGAAGATGGTTGATATCACACCAATTAGCCAAACTCTCCAAATCCTCTAGCAGAAGGCTACAGTCGGATTCGCAAGCAATCCTTCGGTAAAGCTTAAGATCATCCGCAAAAAGAAGACAATGTGAATGCTTGAAAAAAGTAGGTATGTCATTGACAAAAAGTAGAAAAAGTAACGGGCCTAAATGGCTACCTTGTGGAACACCCGAAGGAATAAGAATATCTTCAGAGTTGAAATTTTGGATTTTCACAATTTGGATTCTTTCAGTTAAGTAAGACTCCAACCACTTTAAAAGAGATGAATTGAAACCAAAAGAAGAAAGTTTATTGACCAGAATTTTATGATTAACTCTGTCAAAAGCTTTCGCAAAGTCGGTAAAAATAATGTCCGTTTGGAAGCCTTTTTCCATATTATTTATTATGGCATTCGCCATTATCGTTAGGTTAGTTGCTGTTGATTTACCAGCTACAAACCCATGTTGAAAAACTGAAATTTTATCTTGAATAAGTTTTGAAATTCTGTTATAAACTACTTTTTCAAAAAGTTTAGGTATGGCAGATAACTTACAAATTGGCCTATAGTTTGTGACTTCCTGTTTAGAACCCGATTTAAAAATTGGTGATAAAAATGAAATTTTCCAAGTTTTCAAAAAATGACCCTCAGACAAAGATAGATTAAAAATTCGTGTTAGAGGCTGAGATAAGGCAATCGCACATTTTTTTAAAAGAATAGGTGGAATTTCATCTGGGCCTCCTTTCTTGTTCAAATCTAGGCCTACCAATGCTTCTTCCACTTCCGCTTGGAAAAGGTCAATAGAGCCAATGTCAACACAATTGGTTAAGTTTGGAAGGTCTGAATGTGAAACATATTCAGATGAATAAACTGATTTAAAATATTTCGCAAATAAGTTGCAAATTACGGGAACTTCACTAGTAGTTGTGTCGAGGTACTTCATACAGCTTGGAAGTCCGAAAGATTTTCTTTTGGTATTTAAAAATTTCCAAAAGCCTTTACTATCTTTTTTTAGATCATTTTCTATCGAAAGAATGTAGTTACGATACAGAAACTTGTCCAAATAGTCAAATTTACGTTGGCAGACTAAATAATTTGTACGAAAATCTAGATTTTCTTTGTTATTTTTGTAAATTTTGTACGCTTTATTTTTTTGATTTTTGAGGTTAGTTAGTCTCCTATTGTACCAGACTGGATTTGAATTAGCTATGAAACTTTTAATAGGTACATACTTTTCAACTGCGTTTTTCAAAATATTTGTAAAAATAGAGTAAATATTTTCTAAATCAAAATCTTGAAATATATTAACCCACGAAATCGATGAAAAGTACTCGACCATGCTAATGCCCTTTGTACAGAGTCCAGTAGTCTAGCCAGAAGAAGGGCTCCACATAGCTCTAATAGTGGTATACTGAGCTGTTTCAAGGGAGCTACATGAGATTTTGATGCGACAATGTTTGTAACGAAATTTCCATTAGGAAGCATATAACGCGAATAAATCACGGCGGCGTACGCTGATGCCGATGCATCGGAAAACCCATGAATTTGAAAGGATAAATTAGTGAGACCAATAGTTCGAGGGATATTAATTTCAGTTAGAATAGATAAATCGTTGCGATAGTTACTCCATTGGGTTGATATTTCACCTGACAGTTCCTCATCCCAATCTAACTTCCTATGCCACAGTTCTTGGAAAAGAATTTTTAACAAAACGACCGGAGGAGCAAGAAAACCGAGGGGGTCGAATATTCGGGCCACGTCGCGAAGGATTTGGCGTTTTGTGATTGGTTCGTTGGGAATGTAATTTAAACGAAAACTAAAAAGATTGCACTTTGAATTCCAATAGAGTCCGAGTACTTTGACCCACGAATCAGCTTCAGTATCGAGAGAAATGTTCGAATTACGAGCAGAACTGTTGGTTGGGAGAAGTTCTTTAGCATTGCTTTTCCATTTGCTGAGTTTCATTCCGCATTTTGACAAAAGTTCGATTAGTAATTTTTGCTTAAATAATGCCTCACTTAATGTGTCACCGCCCGAAACCACGTCGTCAATGTAAAAGTCATTAAGTAATATTTCCGATGCCACTGGATACTCTTTTTTATAATCATTAGCAAGTTGTTGTAAGACCCGAACTGACAAAAAAGGGGCACAAGAAGTTCCGTATGGTCTGGCTTCAAAACCGCATGATGAGGCAGATAAAAAACGTTAGCCTTTGAAATTTCCGATTTAGGAACCTTGGTCATATGTCCTAATGCTGCATATTCTTCAAGAAATGAGGAATAACTTTCAGAGAAGACCTGATTGTTTGAAAACTTCCTTTCCATTGATTTAAGACGCGAAAAAGCACCATTAAACGAATTGGCGAATTTGGGGGCCGAATTGAAAGGAAGGTCGACGATATATTTTCCGTTTGCATCACGGCGATGAGTGCGAAGAAAATGATCTTCAATTTCTTGATCTTCCTTGGAAACTATTGATTTAGGATCAACTTCTTCAACTGTCCAAAACGCTTGCAGAATTGCGTCAACGTCAAGAATACTATGGTGTGACAAGATACTAGAATTATTAGTGGATGACAATGGGCCTGCCAAAACCCAACCAAAAATAGTTTTTTGCGCTATAGGGTAGCCCTGCTTGCTATAAACTACACTTCCCAGTAGAATCTCCCAAGCCTTGTCTGATCCTAGCAGAATATCAACAGAATTGGATTTATTAAATGAAGGATCAGCTAAATCCAAACGATGTATGTGATCCCAATCATCAACGTTAAATGATGTTGTTGGTAAAGTTCAAGTAACGCGTGACAAAATATAGGTATCGACTGAAATACTGAATAAATCACAGCGTGAAGATATTGTATCGGTAAACGGCCTCTGGATTTACCGGCACTAGTGGACCCAATGCCGCTTATGGGTATACGAGCGTTGCTTCGTTTGAGTCCAAGTCGTTTAACACAAGACTCTGTAATAAAGGAAACCTGCGAACCTGAGTCTATTAGGATGCGAACTTCCTTGTATACACCGTATATATCCTGAACCTTACCGATAGCGGTTGGTAGCAAAGTCTGCGGTATGTAGGTTGTCAAGTTTATCGAATGGTTGTTGACAAGAAATGCATTTGAAGACGAAGATGTTTTTAAATTTGTTTGAGGAATGAATTCCTGAATCGCACCTCCATTGAACGAATCGCCAACAAATGAATTGACACAATGATTTTCATTACGGTTTACGTACACTGAATCGTCATGCACTAAACTGTGGTGGCGTGATTTACAAGTAGAGCACCGAACCTTAGATAAGCATCTTTGTGAAGAATGGCCTAGTTTTAAACAATTAAAGCAAATCTTGTTAGATTTAACGAAATCTCTTCGAAAATGAACTTTCATGGCGAGAAAGTCTGGGCATTGATGAAGCCCATGAGAAGCATTGCATTTTATACAAGATAACGAAGCTGCATGCATACTCTTGACACCTGAACTCCTGGGTTTTTGATTATCACGAGCGCTCGAATGTGCACTTTCTAAAGCATCGCACCGACGTTCCAAAAAATCTAAAAATTCATCGATTGTAGGATTTTCCGAACTAACACTATCTTCCGACCAGGCCTTGCGAGTTTCAGAGTCAATTTTGTTAACTAAGATATAGATAATCCATGGATCTCTGGTAAGTGAGTTCATGGCTGTAAGACCTCTTACAATTTCATCTGCACCGTTGGAAATTTTACGCAATTGGCTGACACTAGAACTCGTCGTATTTGGAAGTTCCATAAATGATTTTATGTACCCGTTAACAATATGACGAGGACGGTCGTAGCGTTTAACTATTCCAGGCTTCCTCATAAGTAGAATTGGTAAGCGGAAGGTGGTTGAGAAGACCTAGGGCAGTGTTGCGAAGGCAAGATTTCAAGAAAAGAAATTTCTGAATCGGTGACAAATTTCTTTTACTGTGAACGGCGCTTTCAAACATGTCCCTAAAGGACGGCCATTGTTGGTATTCACCGAAAAAAGGTTCTATATGAATTTTTGGAAGAAAGAAATCCGATTTCGATTCCAAAGAATGCGTTTTTTCCAAAGATTCCAAAAATATTTTCTGCTGATCAGCTAAGTGGCCCACGACATCCCTACTCTTCTCAAACCGTTCACGTTCTTTTATAGACGAAACTAAAATAGACTGCACCAGCAAATATTTGGTCTCAAACTCATCAAAATCAGGAACAGGATCTAAATAGCCCTCTTCTTCAGCGAATTCGTATATTCTAGTTTGGGTTGCATTAAATTCATCCCATACACATGTTGCCTTAGTCAAGCGAACATTTAAATCACCTAGTGAAACCGCCTCATCTATAGATTCTGTGAATTTGACCAGCTTCGTCAATGAAGCTTTAAGGTGTCCACGAATTTGACGAAGAGCCAACAGCGATGTAGTTTGAAGCATAATAAATGGAGTGATTTGTAAGCTAACGAAAATGAATTGCTGTTATGTATCGAAATAATTTTAATAATTTTAGATGAAATCGACGCAACCAACATGTGAGCAGGAGTATGAGCGACGACGACGAAATTATAACAATCCCATCAAAATGCAGCAACAAGAAAAAATGCGAAGGTTACCACGTTACAATAGTTTATTGATAAGATGTTACCCAGTGTGTGGTCCAAATTCAAGTGACCGAGAAATGTATAAATTTTCATGACTTGCTTGAAGAGCAATAACAAAAAACGGTGTCTTATTAGAGAAAATGCAAATGATCATAAATCATAACACTTTTTTTACAGCTAAATTCTACAGTAAGACAAATAATAAATTTAGCATCGAAATAGTCAACTGTTAATTGCAAACTTATAAGAAATTAATAGGGTAAATTATGCATTGTTTGTCAGTATTTAACAAATGTAATAAGCGATATAGTTTTTAAGATTTAAATTGATAATTGAATGTTTTAAGGCAAACAAAATAAAAATAAAAAGGCTGTTCTTAAATACATTCTCAAACAGATATGTTCAGTAAAAAATAACATAACAAACATGTATTTTGCATCAATAGCTCGGTTGAGCAGTCTGTTACGATTGAATACTAGTATTTTAGTAGTTCCTTATGTTAGACGTAGTATTGCTTTTATTTTATTTTTGGAGTTGGGGTTGGTGATAGTGTTGAAGTTGCTGTTAGTGT